>JAOEFI010000006.1:28092765-28108129 GCA_034621735.1 Anopheles plumbeus
TCGCGCGCCGCCGTCTTTTAGATGGATCATCTTGCCTGCACTTGAATCTGTTTGCCCTTTTCTCTCTCAGATTGCGATGCGGTGCCTTTTTTTCTCTCTGCATGAAAGACCCTTCACGAAAAGTCGACGGAATTCGTTTCGCTCAATAAATTCATTCTCGATTGCACTTTTTAAACCCCTCCCAGCAGAGTGCTTATCCTCGACAAGTGAAAAGATCAACGGCTGGCGTTTTAGATTCGAGTACTCGAGACAGTCGTTGCAGTTGTCGTTTCGGTTTGCCATCGCACAGTGGACGACTGTAGCAATTCCTCGCCCATGAAGCTCCCGATGATCCCGAGGATTATCGAAAGCGAACTCAATCGATTCCCAAGCTTCCCAAAAAAATATTATTCAGTCAATTCTGCTCTTAAGTTTCGATAAATTTATTTCATGTCGGGAGCAGCTTTGCCACAAGCTTCTTCGTTTTGCTAAGTAACGTGGGCATACACACACACACACAATGATAAATCATTCATAAAATTCTCTCCCTCTCTTCGCTGGTGCCCTTTTGCTCGTGTCCATAAATTCCATCCCGATGGGGACGATAATAATTCTCAATTACTGCTCGCTGATGAATCCGTCACAATCATAACGCCGATGTGCGACAGCCATCCTGTCGTCGATTTCGCTTCTCGGAAGATTGCGGAGGTGGGAGGAAGGGGACTTGGGGCTCTATTTAGCACATTTCCCTGTGGCGTAATTAAGACCGGCTTCCCACTTTCCCAGTGCGCGAATTGACGGACGTCGGCAAACACCGACGGCGGTTAGGCGCGGGTGGTAAAGTTCAACATGCGATAAAATGAATAATTCAACATCGCTCAAGAAGTCCTTACGCGTCTGCGTCTGCGGTGGGAGCGCTATCGAACTCAACCCAGTAGCCAGGCCCCTCGGCGCTCGGCGGGTAAACAGTGAAAACTTAATAAAATTTTAATGGGAAAATAAATTCTTTCGCCCCCTTTTTCCCTCCGCGAACTTGGCGCGTTCCAATCAGGTACGTTTTGTGGTTCGATTTATTTTATTCATTTTTCTGTCCATTGTGTGCACACACCTCGATAGGAATTGATTTCCTGTGCAGCCGCACAATTTTTGGGCGGTGAGTTTTCCCCACGACGAGGGTACGGAGGAAAAATTTGACCGACTGACGCGGGTTTAAGCGAAAGGGAAGTAGGCACGTCAACGAATTTGGCGTAACGAACGAAATTCACTATTTTCCGACCGGAGGAAGTTCGCATGGACTTTCAGGGGGAAATACAAAAAAAGCCCCCCCCCCCCGGGTACGTGAGAGCGTACTTCGGGGTACGTGGCCAAACTGTTGTTTGCATTTGTTATTTGTTTTTCGTACCGTGTTGCGTAATATTCCTCAAATGCTGCCTTTAACGCTTCATAAAAGCCTTTAGACTGATGTTTTTTTTCGTCCTCCGAGTCGAGTCAAAATTTCCCACCCCCGAAACCGGGCGTATTGCAGTCAAGGTGAAAGCCGCCTGCCACCAAAGTCGCGTTCAACACGTTCGGCGCGAAATTTGCCGAACTCAAACAAACGCCAAAGAAAAGCCTTTCTGCCGGCACGTAAGATGAAGACGTGCGTTGATTGAGCTCTGGGGGGAAAGGCAGGCAGGCCCAACATTCTGCTTCTGTTTTTTTTTCTGTCGAGAAGGAGGCGATGTTCGGAGGCGCTGAGGCATTAGTATGGGTGCGTCGTTTCGGGATGTGCCAGCGCAATGAAAAGAACAGCCAGGCACTCCGTACCCGGAGGTACGTGTTGGGAGTTAATTTCTCCACGCCGACTCTACACAGATGGCTTCCTTTGGCTCCCTCCCCGTTGCCGCATTGTTTACACTCATGAATCCTTGCTTCAACCGGTCCGCGTCCTGCTGGGTAACTGTAAGAGCATAAACACCCACCGACGTAACATATGGTACGCATGTTGCGGCAGATGTACCCTCTTCGGTCGGAATGTTGTCCCTCCCACCGACATTCACCCGCATCGCCCACCCACGTCGAAGGGTTCCGGACACGTACGTACGTGAACAGGAGCATTAATAGGCTCAAAGGATAGCTTCCTTTTTCCGCCTCTGGTTCGACTCCACCTGGTTCTGAGACGTAAAAGTCATCCTCCGGCTCTCGCAAGTCGGTCGCTTCCCCTTTCCGTCACACTAAATCAACAGCCACAGCCTCACACACACTGTAGCAATTTGTATTCATCCTCGAAGCGCAGAGCCCAACCGGCAGTCAAAAAGGATGATAAACAAACCTATTCAATCGATAGGGCTTTAGAAACCCTCGCGCCGCCCGTTGGGAAAGGCCGGTCGGTGTGTTGAGTTCCTGTGCTAATTAGGAGGACTACAAAATTAATTTCCTTTTCCTCCGCTATTACACCGGAAGGAAAAATCCCACACCCTCCACGACATAACCGACAACAGTCAAGCTTTGATTAGAACGCACTCAAACGAAGGATGTCTTGATGCCGGCGGACTCGCTTTTCTCCTTGACGTATCGCCATTTTTCCCAAAGCCTGCCCGGATCCATTTCTCCTACTCACGGTATGGAGCATCCTCGCACGCACGCACGCACACATGCATGCGCTACGGGGTGCTCCTATAGAGCCGGACCGGTTGTCACAATAACTGTCCTCCTCCTTCACCCTCGTCGTGGGGATCACGTCACTCCATTGGGGGGATGAGTCATTTACCTGCAAATAGGAAAGGAAAGATTAGCAATGCAAATTAGTAAGTCACCGCAAAATCTACACTATACCCGTTACGCTATGTGATGGTGCAGGGAGGAGGGAAAGTAATGGTAGGAATGAACGTATGTGTGCCTGCCGCCCAGATGATGCCCCACGGTCTCGAGAATATGGCAATTAAATGATAGCTACACGCCGGTTGTTCTCGGCAATCTCTATTGATTGGTGGAAGACTCGCGTGTTGACTAATGGGTTTGTAGTATCACTTTGAAAATTACGTTGTTTCACAAGGTTACCTTTGGGGCTTTTCAGATGGGAGTTTACAATTCTTCCGGCTTGGAGATTGTAGCGACATTTTTTTCTGCATATAAATGGCATGACTTTACTATGCCACGAAAGCACGGATGAATGCTTTTCCTTCTTGCCTCATTCTTGTTGATGGTCCAACTAAAACTAAATTAAATCAAAACCTTGGATTGAATTTTGAAAACAATTACTGTTAAATTTTTCTCCCTTGTTTCATCTTGAAATGCGTACCAGACGGGAAGTGATTTTTATTCAATTTAAATTTTTAATCCTTTTCAATTGCGCTTGGAAAAGCTATGCAAATTTGGACGTCTCCACTTTAAACTGGCTTCTAGGGAGAATTGCAAAAAGTGCAAAAGAAATACACGGCACTTAATCTGCATTAGTCATTGCATAAATAATTCGGCCAGATGCAGTGGGGCAGAGGGAAAGAGATGCTAAATGTAAACATTGGCGTTTCGAGAATGGTGATTTTTTTCCGGAACTCATTCCTTTGGATGGGAGAAGAAATAACCAGACGCTAGAACAAGCTAGTGTTTAAAGGCAATGTACGAAGCGTGCAAAATATACTTCAACATTAAATCCCTGAGCTAAATCTAAAGCTGAATAAAATATTATTTAAAGTACATATTTAAAAATGGTTGAAAGCAAAACATTGAAACGTGCGCAATCCCCAACACAAAAGAATACTTCCTACGCTGACATTAATAACAAGACCAAAATTGCCAATCGTTTCAGCGGTGCTTCCACAGTGCCAGTGACAAAAGCGTCCCATCATCTCCAGAACCGGCGAGTCAGCGATTGTGTCATTGGCGCAATCGTCGTCAAGATCACCTCAACAGCATGTTAGGGTTTCGGTATGCAAATTCGGCTCCGACCGAGGCGAAACTCTTCGGATGACGGATTCCGAGTACAGCAGAGCTCGCTATTTTATGCTTTTTCCGGTTTGATGCGACCCGACCAGCGCCTGTGGTATACCGCGTGCCTTGCCTTGGACGGGGGACGACATTGCGAGAATGCGACTCCGAAGAGGAAGAAGCTGCATCATTTGCATGCTGCACATTGGTGCCCGGTGCGCGACACGCGACGTTGTGCCACAAAACGGCGGTCCGAAGGCAGTATCCTGTCGAGACCTGCGCCAGACGACAGATCCCGAAAAATTGAAGTGGGGAACAGTTTGCATTATAAATGAGTTGTGATGTTGATTAACATAATAATAACAATGAAAAAAACATGCAACCAGGCTCTCTCCGTCAACTGCCATCGGCAGGGTCCGAGTTTCGGAACAGTTTTTGGTAATCGCTTCCCCCGGTCCGATCCGGTGATATTTTAAGCGACCGAAGCATGGCACGGACTGGATTCCCCTAGAATCGATACAGTGTCACCAGCGCCAATAACAAACTGTGCCCTCGTCGATCGATACGAGGCAGGATGTTTCTAGTGAATTTGCAACCAATTTCATCAACATCCTTGCACGACCGGCAGCGTATGCTCGTGAAGAAATTATGGGATAACAAACTCCAAAGAGCACTTGAGAGTTTCGAGAGCATTATTCCTCCCGTTGATGGCAAGAAGTTCCATCCACCCACCCTAACCCACCCACCAGAAAAAAGGGTTCCAGGGGGAAGGGTTTTGTATTATTTTTGATCGAAATTTTCGGGGACCCCCTCCTAGCCCTGAAACACACAACCCGTGTAGGAAAACTGCACTTGTCGTTCTGGCCGGTCGGAAACGGCATTTCTAGTGACGTCCCCCAAGGCTGATTACACACATACGCTAGGAGGGGAGGCTGTTGTCGATGCCGTTGGGTGGGGCGCACTCCAATGTCAAACTCGCGACGTCCTCGGGAAAAGAGAGAAATGTTTCCAAAGTGCAGTGCAGTTCAACACAATGAAGTCAATTCCATTCGAGCGACCTCCCTCCATGCTCCTAGGAGTATTATTCCCCACACCTAGAAACCACCCAAATGCACATATCCACACACACTCCGACACACACACACACACATGCCTACATTTATGCTTCAATAGACTGCAATCAAAATACCAAGGACCGGCGAAGTACTCCATTGTTGTGTCACTCGTCTCGGAAGACGTCTCGGGAGGGACTCGGGTATGGAGACCTCGGCTCGGCTGCCAGTGTGCATACCATACGCCGGAGACCCGGCGGCGTCTCGCAGGAAAGTTGTTTTTATTCAAAGCGAAAACCCCGGCAACGTTACTTGCACCAGCACGAGCGCGCCCCCCGCTGCCCTGGCCGAAGACGAAGTTCTGGAGCCGCGGGGCGTTCGGTTTTGTTATCTCGAAGAATTAGATAAAATATGCAGAAAAGGAAAATTGAAAGGATGCATTGAAAGTGTATACAAAACGCTGGGACGCCAAACACACACACCCGACACACACCGGGCACAACTCGTTCGCGTTCGATCGATCCTCGAACTCTTCCGCACTACGGAATGAAGCCGGGAATAATAGCGCCATAGAGGACCAGACGGTGATGTGGGCCGTGCCCTCGTACATCACCCTCACCCTCGCTTTACCGAAGCGGCGTACAAATTTGATGCCTCCTACTGTGACGGTCTGCGAGTCGCTTAAACAAAAATCCGCACAAAGCCGCTGGGCCTGTAAGGTGGAACCATAGGGCGCTACGGTATCTGTCGGGCGTCATGGAAGACAACCGTGTTCGTCCTGTAGCGACTGAACCTTCGCATTCGAATCCACGGCAAGTTAAGCGAGCTATCGTTTGACCAGGAATTTTGATTTGAGCCAACATAAATGATTGCACACGTTTCGGCATCCTGTCCAGTCAGGTATGACGACGCGGGAGTACGAGTCGAGTTGCTGATAATGATGATGTGATAGGTATTTGTCGTCGTCGAATATTGTCGAAGCAATCCTAAAAATTGAATTGATTACTTGCGTAGCCTGGATGGCGTGGCTTTAAAACGTGTAGGGAAACGTCATATTCCAGGATGGCTGCTGCTGGTCAACCCATGCTCACGCCAGATCCCAAGCATGCAAGATGTCCTTAGGCAAACGTTACAATCTGCGCCGCATGTCTGACGAACGACATTACAGACAATGTAAATAGGGTCAATGTTTCCGTGCAGCACACTCTTTTGCACAACCCCACTCCCTTTCTCGTTTTCTAGTTCCCTCCAATGCCTATGGCATCAACTATTGTGATATAGATCTCAAACAGCAACAGCAGTAGTTCCAACGATGGCATATTTGAAATGTTTGCTAGACGCTTGGCGATATGTTGAATGGTCCCGTCCAACCAGGTCAGCAAGTAGGGATGATTTTTACAGGGAGGAGGGCGGCGGAGCCACTTATTCATGTCTCAATCATTTTCAGTCTTCCCAGATACCGTCCCACACCGTCGTCCGTGTCGAGGAGGTTTAAAATCATCTACGACACGACCTAAGTCACGCCCCTGTAGATCCCAAAGCGCACCACGAAGCACCATAGCTTCACTAACATAGTTTTGGTGCGTCGGTTAGCAACGACCTGTCTCGCGGTACCACAATTGTACTCAGACCACAAGTGAAGACGAGCTTCTGGGAGAATCAGTGTCGAAACTCATTGTGTAAACGACTGATTCCCCGCTGCTGTTGCTTTGGCGTACATGTCGGGTATGTTTTTATGACCCCCGACGATTGAAGATTGCACCAACACCACATACAAACACTGCTCGTCCGGTTATGTTTCACTTACAAAGGCTAATGTTTTTTTTTTTTTGTGCAAAAGAATCGCCTGAGGTCAACAGTCACCGAATGTCAATTGGTCATAGATTGGCGGTGAGTCATAATGCGGGAGATTTCTCCCTCTAGCGCCACGTGAGTGTCTAAGATACATCCCGGTCGTAAACGGGGCACAAGACATTCAGATTTAGTAGGAGAAAAAACCTTCCTTACCACGTCGAAACTTTAATCGATGACCTCATACACTGCCGCTGGTTTCGTTGGAACGTTGCTTTCTTGGTTTAGACAACATCCTAGCGAAACCTTTGGAGATGAGGGAAGATTGAAGTAAAATTTACCGATCTATCCGACCATCCAAGCGACGTCATGCGAGTGTCGTAATTGTCTCCGCCCTTTAGCGTCGCTCGCATCAACTTACAGCTCCAGCTGGGGCCGACGAAGGGGGGGGAACTTTTAATTCATCACACGCAAGTATGATCTTCTGCACATGCAAACATGTGAATCCGGCGGCAAACTCACCGGCTACGAACTCCACGGCCCTGTTTGCTGCTCCAGCGGGTCGAACAATAAATTATCTTCAACGTTCAAATACATTAGTGCAATGCGAACAAACAGCAGCCACTGTTGTTGGCCGGGTGGTTGCTTATGCTCGACCTTGCCAGTTGCCGTTGCCAGTGCTTGCTGCTACTGCACCATCATCAGCATCATCGTCCTAAGAACCAACACAGAATGCAACTAACAGGGGCAGAGAACGCACGAAGACATCGCAACAACTGCTGGGAAGAAGCCATCTGGCAAATGATGCTAGAATGTTTCTTCTTGTGTCGGTCTCCGTTCCACCCACCCCCTGTGACTCATGATGCTGGAGAACCAGTGCTGCCTTAGTGATCTCTGGTTGACTTGTATACCAGTAAAATATTGGAAGCTGTGGAGTGGAGCGCAACGCCATGCCGGTGACGATGACTGTACGAAGGCAAAGGTTATTAAGAATAAGTGATTCTCGGGACTCAGCCTTGTCATGCGTCAGAATGTGGGCAAAAAGTGAAAACATGTCCCATCGCCGTCGTCTCCATCGGCGTTGCACCAATTGGGAGGGGTTGCCGCAAATGAGACGGCGATGGCAGGCGACCGGGTACGATGGAAACTGTTCCAATTGTTTGTACGAATGGTAATCGTTTGGAAAAAGCCAAGTAGACGCGCCGCACCGCCTGGTTGAGAGCCCGGTCGAGAGGGATGCTGTTCTGCCACTCGTTAGTCTGATGAAGTTTTGCGAGACGAGAAAGTTACAGCCACAACGGACCATCTTCGCAAGCGCAGGAGATTGAACTGTATTGGGTGCACTTGCTACGCGGAAGTTCTCCTCCCAAACCCGGCCGATACCCCGGCTACGAGGGTTGGTACTTTTACTTTCCATTTTTCTAACGAGTAGCGGCGCTGCACTTTGCAATTGATAACAATTGCATTGGGAGTTGCAGTGAATGAACTTGCTGCCCAAGAATCTCCTGGCCCGGCCCTCGAGGGAAGGAACAAAGTCAGGCGAAGGCGTTGCCGGTAGGCAGAAAAGTTTTCAGCCCTCAGCCCTTCAGCCATGGTATTGCCCCCGCACGAGGAAGGCACCATACCGCCTTCCTTGTGCCGGCAAATGCTCTTACATGCCCGATTCGGTTAAAGTTTTATGTAGCACTTTTATCACACTTGAAAGCTATAATTCTAACCTACGAAGCGGAAGCATTCGTTGTGCAGCAGAAGCCTAAGGTCGCTTAGGGAAACTTTTGCTAGGCGGGAGAATCTTTTAATGATGGGTGCAAGTACTTTTGTGGAACTTGGATTTATGATTCATTGCATAACTTTTGTGTATGTGTATCTGGACGCCATTGAGGCTCCGTTAGACTCGAATGATTTGATATCATTCAATTGAATAGCTATGGCAGTTTCTACAACCTTTGTATTGTATTATGCTACGGAAATTAATCAAGTCATTTTTTAAATAAAAAATGATTTTCCGCATTCTCTTATTCCGATTATTTTATCCCAATAAACTTGTTCAATAATCTAGGGCATCAAAACACTGCCCCCAGCTGTGAGGTGTTATTTTCCTTTCCCTACTAACTCCACTTAGAACACTCTTATCGATTAGCAGAAACGTGCCGCTGGTACGCCGGCCGCCGGTCGCGTAATTGCCCGGCAAACCGTTGCGGAACTCTCAACAATAAACCAACCGATTTTGGGCCCGAAACAATCGACCGGCGGCCCTCGAAGAAACGAGAGGGAAAGCGAGAACGTTGCAGCCTTCAGGAATTCAACTAATTAAAGTTTCTCTTACCATCGCCCCAATAATACAACCATTAACTCAATTTAAATTGAACACAATTAATCCCACCCTTCGGGAGGAGTCTGAGTGGCCGCGACCGCCCCGGTCATTCCGGTCATCTCTGATCCGGCTCGTCTCGCAGAGAGGCCTCCTCTGCCGGTGCCAAAGGCTAGCTTCCGCGAGAACGGGCAGCGAGCAACAACAAACGCTAATTCGGGCCCCCTTCGGGCGAGTGAGCGCGGATCTGGCGGAATTCTTGTACGCCTTCCTTTTCACCCAGTTTTAATTACCAATTATCAGCACCGTACGGTAATTTACCGCCGGCATCTTGCTCGCGGCGCACGAAACCAGGGCCCTTCTTGCCGTAGTCTCCTCAGAGAGGGGCATCCGAATATATACAAAAACCATTTTAAGCTGCCGTTTGATTGCCATTTTACAGCTCGGCAGGCGAGCGGGGTATCAAAGCGCGGGCGGGGTGTGGAACGAACGGAGAGATTACAATTACCATACCAAAAGGCGCCATGGCCCTCTCGGGGGGAACGAGGGGCGGAGACCAGGATCATCATCGCGAGGACAGTTGCCAGTTGACCTCTTGAGACGGTCGTTCAGTTTTAGGGCCGTTTTCGCTTTCGTGCGACTAATTTTCGACCATTAACAGTCCGCGTCCAGCGTGGCCTATGGCGGCTCTGCTGCATGAATCATCGTCGGAAGATATTGTTGAATGAAAACGGCAACATACCACCCACCTCCCAGCGTCGTAGTGACAGATCAATTGAACGAACTGCACGGCACGATCGTTTCAGTTGCAACGAGTTGCAATATTTCTTTCGTTTGTGAACACGTGAGGAGAAAAATAAAAATGGATTAGTCAATCGCCTTCTCTTACATCGATTTCTTCGCTTCTCTCAATCACCCTCACTTTGCTCTTTATGAATGGGCGCAACATCGTCACATCGTCTGGGCCGCGTTGCTTCTCATGGGTGAGAACTATTAATAAACTCAATTACCGTCTCTCGATGGGTCGGACAGGGGCGGACCTGAAGGTGACAAGTGCAAATTGTCATTCCCTCCCACGAAGGGCCGGTCTGCCAAAGCGTCGTCGAAAGTTCCTTCGCCAAACGATGCCGATGAGTGTGCGATGAGTTGGCGAAAAGACCGGCGGCTGCCGTCCTGGGGACGGAGCTGCAGCTAGTTGCATCATCATTACGGTGCATTGTGTCCCACCAGGAGCCACGTTGAGGTTGCACCTCGGTGCAGTGTGCTCAGTAGGGCCACTGTCGGATAGCACTGCACTGTGCATCGCTGCGAATTCTTCGCGCGACAACTCTTCAAAGAGAGCGGTACCGGAAGGGGTCAATGTTTCTGTACGCCCGCAGAGAGTATTATCCCCTTGCTGTGCCAGTTGTTGTGACCGGCAGCAACAACTAGGTGTCCGTGTTGGCAGCTGGCCCACTTTTCCGTCCGGTCAGCTCAATCATCCGCAAATGATTCCCACCCGACCAGCATCGATTTAACGCCAAGCGGGACGAGCTGCTGGAGGTTGTTGCTTTTTGATATTGATGATTTTTCATTCCGCTGCTTTTTTCCTGTTTTGCACAGCTCGATGACAGGTCGTGGGTTTAGTTTCTCTATTTCACACCGTTATGACAGCTAAGTGACAGCAAACAGTGCAACAGATGATGGAAGGTGGACAATGTTTTCCCAACTGCTTTCCCCGGGGACTGTTCGCACGGTCGAAAACTGGGTAAATAGAACTGGGCAGAACATTTATTTCTTGTGACACCTGCATTATGCATGTACGTGCGAGTTCCATCATCGAACTTTTCCAGAAGTTCACGTTTTTATTTTGTATGCTTTCTTTGGTAGGCAGTTCTCTGCTGCAGCATGAAAAGCTGCGTTTTCCAATAACTGATGACCGATGAGCCGGTTTAAAGGGTCAAAGGTGACTCCTAATTCATTTCAATAATCACATCAAACCATCTCCTATCCAACCATCCGCTGTATCAAGCAACCAAGCAGATGGCACGGTCACTTGGTAAAACCTGCACCCATTATCACATACTTTGATTAAAATCATTTCCCAATGCGCTTCGATTTCCCATCGCTGTATCGATTTCATTTCCTTCTCTCTTTCTCTTTTAATTGATTGCCTCTTTACAGGACCCAATGCCAACCACCCTCCTCCTCCCCTTCACCATGTTATGCTCGGTGCAATTCAATGCTGCACTTTAAATCCGGTTGTCAGTGTGTTTGTTTTGATTTAATTTCCGTTTCTTTTTTCCTCGCGTGTGTTTTATGCGTGTAGTGTACACTCATTTATGTTGCAAGAGATCGCCGCCATTTGCGGTGGGTAACATTCATATAAAACATGCGGCCCAGGTTGTGTCTGGGGTGTGTGATGCACCCCCACCCAGGCCCCCTTTCAACAACTTTGATTTCCCCCGGGGGTGGTGACATTCCCCGAGCAGTACATTCCATTCAATTTCAGCGCGCGAATCGTTGCCTCGTCGCCATTTTCCAACACAACGTCAGTTCGTTCGCGGTGCAGGAGTGCAGAGTGCAGTTTAATGTGACGCCGTCCTTGCTCATAACTTAATTGCTGCCCTCATCACCCTTATCCTTCCTCCCTGCTGCGTCCCTCCATTCATTGCATTACCTCACAAGACACATTTTCCGCACCAAGCATACAAATAGACGACATGCTACTACTCGTACATGTCCGATCGTAGTGCTAATGCTGGACCAATCCACCTCAATTCGCGCCCCTTTTGCTTGTTGTCTCCCGTCGCCTGCCCCTTCGCCAGCATTCCCGCTCAAAGTGGGAATTTGTAAATGATTATTTGATTATTATCGCATGCTCTCGCGGGTGCTTTGTGCACTCGCACCAATACACGCACCGCCGGCACGCACGCGGATGATGGTTCCATTTCTAAATACATTTATTCATGATCGTGTCATTAAATCATATTTAATGCTGTCTGCCCCGAAGGCCCGGGTTCAAACGATTGCAGCACTGCACACAACCGTGCATCCGTCAACAAAAGCCGGTCAGGGGGTTCAAGAGAGGCCGCCGGTAGAGGGCCTATTTCGGTCCATTCCTTCCATTTGTTTGAATCGATACGAAACGAGAAAAAATCCCTTCAAGCGGTGGCGTAACTGGCAGAAGGCAAGTATTAGACCGCATCGAAGTACCGCAAAACAAAAAAAAATGCTCGCCATTTGATTGGATTTTTTTTTTCCTCATATTCTTGGCTCCATCGCAGAGAAGGGCTCAATCACAAACACACGGCAATGGGCATTCTTTGGATACCGAAATCGATTGCGAAAAATGTGAACCGCGCTGAACTCCCGGGCCCTACTCCCAGCGCCATCGGTCAGGGGGTCGATAGCGGCTATGGTGTAGTCACATCAGAGTTCTAATTGCCTTCATATCCAGATCGCTGCAACCCACACGACCCCGATGACGCAACTTCGAAGTTTGGCCCGAGTTCTGGTCCGAGTTCGGGACTTTATGTTTTCACTGGGAGAACGACGGCCGCCACTGGGAGGTTGTGGGAGGGCAACATATCACATTGATGCTGGTCACCGGAGGCTTCCGCAAAAGGGAACCCATTCATTCCACTTCAACCATTCTATCGTTCTTTGTCGTTCCCTGTCGCTCCTTCCTCTCTCTCTCTCTCTCTCTCTCTCTCTCTCTCTCTCTCTCTCTCCAGCTCCTTCTCTCTGTTCGTACACTTGTTACTAGAACGATGAATCAGACTGATGGCCGGATGGCGAGATGACTGACTGAGTGACTGCCCGAGCTGGCATGGAGCTGGAGCAATTTCCTTCCTTCCGTCGCTGGATTTGGTTTTCCGAATGAATTATTGCTTTAATGAAGCCTTTATCTGATTACCGAACTGGAGCGTAAAGCGTAGCGCTCGAGGTTCGACTTCTTCTGCAGCAGCGCGTAAGATGATATATTTCTCCCATCCCCTTCGAAAGTGGCCCCCGCAAGTCCGGTTCCACAGGGTGCTCATTAATTATTGCCAGCGTCGCGCACTCAGCCAAGTGCCACCCTTTATACCATGCCAGCGTTTCGTTCGTCGCCGAATCACACCACCCATAGAACCCTTCGGAAAATCGCCCGGTTGGGGAAATGAAGGGAACGTCCTACCGAAAACCAAATGAAATTCACGCAAGTCCTCGCCATCAAATACACGTCTGAAGTTGATGTACACATTTATCAGCTGCCAAGTAAGCTTCAGGCTGCTGTGCTAGGCCACCTTCTCGAACACTTGGGGCCTTCATTCCTTTGGTTTGGGTTCGGGGGAAGAGTTTCCAGTGGTAGAAATACGTACTGGTTGAAAATCCACTAGCAGCGAGCCGCAGTCCAACTTTGGTCGACCTAGACCGCGACGATTGAGACTTTCCAGTTCTCCCTCGATCCTGTTTTCACCGTGGCTACAAAAGTAAAGGGGTGTTATCGGTATCGATAGCATAAAATTAATATAATTAATAGTTAATTTATTGGTCGTAAGCCACAATACTGCCAATTACACCGCCAGCCACCGCGGAGAAACTATAAAATAATCCCGGAATGGCTTTCCGTGGCTTCTTCCACGCTTCACGACGCCTGCGGTGTCTGTCTTTCGGATCGGTTGGCGCGCCTGTTCGGTGGCGGATTTAACGAGACCCTGACTGACGACTGACAGCGGGAAGCACGTCGCCAGGCGGGCTTCGTCGAGAGGGGCAGGGATGAGGTCCCCACGCACACTAATTTGTATCTCGTATCACACCATATGCGTGCCAAGGACTACGGCGGCTCCGACTATCCGACCAAAGATCAGCAGGCCCGAGCAAATTTTGTGCCACCCCCGGCCGCCATTGTCTGACGCCCCGCAGTACGCCTCCCTGTCAAAACAATGCAGGCGATGTGCGCCAGGATCCGGCGAAGGCCCACAGTGGATTGCGTGAATCCGTGACCGGGAGATTCCGACCTGCGGTAAGAGAGGCCAATCAGCGCAGAAACTGCTGCCTGATGGTGGTTTTCCGCTGCTCGTTGTGCGTGTTATCTCATTTCGCTAATGGTTCCGTTAATAGGAAAACATTTATTCATCCACCGGCAAGGATTCCGCGCAGGCGAACGCCGTCGTCGCTCGTTTTACCGCGAGGAATGTTGCGGCCGGTTCGATGGAATTCACACTGCTTGACGCAATAATCGGTGATGCCAATATTCGTGTACTATCAATCTTCCACTCACTCAGTGCTAATATTGTTCAATTTACATAAAACAACACGAATAAACTAAATTTTGGTTCAGCATTTCATTAACAGGATATTTTTGAATTAATAATTCTCATCCTTATGGATTATGCACTCGCTTGCTGATTAATTGGTATAAGCGATATAAACATTCGCATCACAACACACGATTGAGGATATCCTGACAAACGCGAAATATCGTCCCCCCTTCACCACTTCATCTCCTCACCTCTTTTTCGGTCACCGAATAAACGCAAGACATCAAACGTAATTTGCAGCGCGTTAGGAAGAACCCCCTTTCTTACATCTTCCTCACGTCTCGGTAACTCATATATAAATGATCAGATGGAATAATAATAAGGCCAATGATCGGAGCCGTGTCTATTCGCCAGCGTTAACATTGGCCGCCACCTTGTTCCACCATCCTTTCAGCGATGTGGTTTAAAATTAAATGTTAATCCAACCCAATTGTGCGTATGCCTGCGCGTGGACGACGACAATCGCTTCAATCATAATTAGGAAGACACGCACACTATACGCGTGGTCTCGGAGCGGGTGGAAAACTAGCTGGATGTTCCATTCGTTGAAATGGGATCATTGTGGTCGACTCCGTATCGCCAAGGCGGTTGGTTGTTGCGCAGCATTACTAAGTAGTTCTTCTCGACCTAAAAAGGACGACTGCAATGGGAGGTAGGTGGATCGGGGCTGAAGGGGAGGTCAAAAGGAGCAATAATAACATCTAGATTGACTGTTGTTGACTCCAAGAAACTCCGCCATTCCGGACGCCGTAATGTGATCTCGGGAGGGTGGCCCCATCGATACGGGAACCGTAAAACCCATGCGGGCGGTAAATCGTAGTTTAATGTCGAAACACCGTCTATGGACGTATCTTTGGTCTGACCTCCCTCAGGGGCGCAGGGTGTGTTAATTATCTTTAATATGGTCGACAATTGATGCCGGGCGCCCATGCGTGTATGCTCTATGCTTCTATGCTCTTCGCTGAAATGAGTTTATGCTCTGAAGGGGGTTCAGTGCAGTTCGCGAAAGTTCACCAAAGGTTGATTGGTATCAATGAGCA
>JAOEFI010000006.1:28144986-28156245 GCA_034621735.1 Anopheles plumbeus
CGCTTTTGGGGTTCTGCACGCAACCGAGGGCTACACGTTCGTGGTTGTTTTTTGCCTTCGCGTCTTTAACGCCTTGTCGTTGCCCGTCGACTGCAACAATCTGTTGCTTTCTATCCCTTCTACCTTCGAACCAGCCGAACATTTGATTCCCCAATTGCCAGCTCGACGTTTGCATGCGAAACAAAACAATCGTTAAACTTTCCCCCCCGGTCCGTCCGCCCTGCCGTCCGCCGGCCCCGGGGGTTGGTTTTTGGGGGAAGATGTCAATTTTAATTTTAAACCGACAATCAATTTTCCGCCTCGAAAACACGAGACGCCTCGGCCAGGGAGTCGGAACCAGGGCTAGAGCGGCCACCGTTGGAATAGCGATAACAAACAAAACTTTTGTTGCTACTTGTTGAAAGGTTGGTGGTTAATTTTTAATACGTCTTGGGAAAATCGAGACGGAGAAGCAAACCCCTAGCTCAACAGTTGATTTCGAATCCACAAACAAACAGAAAGCTGAGTGCCGGAAAATCCGACATTAGGGAAGCGTCAGTCAAGTTGACGAAACAGTTTCTGTACATTTCTCGAGAGATGATCACTGCGAGATGATGAATTTTAGGAAATCATGCGAATCATTTATGTCTGGCCGTTGACGTGCGTGTATTGATTCCTTAAAGCATTTCCCAGAACAACTCTCCGGTGCCACCAGCGCCACTAGGAAGGTGTCCGGTGCCACAGCTTTGTTGGCGTTTATCGACGCGTTTCCCACTTATCGAGATGAATTAGTCCCGGAACCGGTACCGGTTCCGCCTAATGAACTCGCCTGCGTATATCCTGTGCGACTGATAATGCGCAAAATCAACTCCAAAATGTCATCTCCCTTTGGCCACGAAATGCCCAGCATCCGATCATCACGGACCCAACACGGATGCTGTGACACGCGAATGCAGTTTGGCAAACGGTCCGCCATTAATGGCCTCCGAAACCGCGGGCACCACCCACATACCACGCCGTCGAATTGTGCTCCGCATTAGTGGACCGTTTCTTCCGCTGTCGGGTCAGGCACACTGGCGGGGACAATTTCCGCTAGCCGGACGGGTGAAACGGAAACTGGGCAAGGCCAGCGAAAATCGTCGTCCGGATGCAGGCCGGGGTGTTGCAATCCGCGCTGCAGTGAGTGCAAATTTCATTTCTCCTAAAACTCCGAGCCGTGACCGTGATGCTGGCGCAGCTAATGATGAGCCAACCCGCCCGTAGTGGTGGCTAGGATGATAATCGTGATGATGAGGATGGCGATAATGACGATGACAGGGGCACGATAACGTTTGCCGGTAACTACGTGTTGCTAATTGAATTTCGATTTATCATAGTCGTTCAATCACATTCGCTCCGCATAAATGAAGTTGAAAAGCGCGACGAGAGCAGTGTGATGTTTTCAGTTCCCCCAAATTGTCGTGGGGTTTTTGGCTGGCGGTGGCTCGACCACCCGAAGTTTTGGCATGTCGCAAATGGGTCAATATTTCGACGCAAAGCTAGCTACAGATATCCGTTGCTGGTTGGATGTGGAAGAGCAGGGTGGGAATCATTTAATCATTTGAATGTCCCATTTTGTGGCCCTTGAAGTTGGGATATTGTCAACCATGAAGCTAGAGAGAGACAGAGAGAGTGAGAGTGGGAAATAGACCTCGATTCTCTTCACGGACATATCCCACCGAAGCCAACAAATCGATCGGCGCGTAGGATTAAGAATATCCGAGGACTTTTGTGCAATATTGCGCGGCGAAATAAATCCTGCCCTTCAGGAAATCGATTCGCAAACCGCTGTGGCCGCCCGTCTGTAGTTCCGTACAACGACCAACGTGCCACTGATACAGGCAAAAGAAGTCAGCCGTCGATTGCCGCGTGCCCTGCCTGGCGCAGTTCTTTACTTCGTCCACTCGACCGACCTCCTATCCGTCGACCGCGCGTTGCAATGCAGTCAGTCTCCAGAAATAGCGCTTGATTGATTTGCTACGTTGCGAAACCGGGTCTCAGCGGTCGTCATAATTCATCGTATCTCTACAAACGCTTCGCTTGATAACGCTTGTGGGATATTCAACCAGACACCAATCGAACGAATCAGAACCAATGGCGAAATCCATCGGAAAGTGATTTTTCCATTGACCAAACTTGCATGCTGGTGATTAATGACGATAGTTTTTGGGCCCTCTAAGCTTCGGAGAAATTACACAAGAGGTAGAATAAGGGTTAATATATTTCCCTAATATATTTCATGTTTTCTTTGAGATCCACACGAAATAGTACACTCCTTGAAGAAA
The DNA here is from genome assembly GCA_034621735.1 of Anopheles plumbeus. Taxonomy (NCBI): domain Eukaryota; kingdom Metazoa; phylum Arthropoda; class Insecta; order Diptera; family Culicidae; genus Anopheles; species Anopheles plumbeus. Next base: position 28,147,290 of record JAOEFI010000006.1, read on the forward strand.
TACTAATTATTACCAGTGCTCCACATTTTCTTCAACCACGTGGAATAACATTTGCTCAATTTGCATCTCTTCGCTAAAGTGCTCTTTAGTGGCCAGGAACTGCGCTCCAAGCACTCTGGGTGTGCCTGTGTGTGTGTGTGCATAACAAAAACATATTTGCCCCGAACGTATCGACAGAAGAGCCTTTTCTTTCGGACTGCCAGCGTCGATCCCTACTTTCGGGAGGGAGGAAAAAAATGGGCCAACAATTAGTGGGAAGCAACTTTGGGCCACGAACCGACGCCTTCGCCGAACCCTCGTCTCGCATCTTCGTCACAGTTAGTCATATTTGCTATCGAACCCTTTCCGGTTCCTAATGAACAGCTATTTTCGAAGAAAACAACTAACCAAACAAACCGAACCGCCCCGTTCGCCCCGTGTCCGGCGGTTTTCTTCCGTGTTCCGGGAGGGTTTTTCCTTGCTCCGGTATAGGAACAGAATATTACTCCACCGAAGGAATGGGGATGTGGCAGGCTGTAGGAGGGAACGGTTCACATGTTCCCTTCGAGGAACCAACACGGCCAAACCTGGCACCGAAATACAATCGATCAACCGAAGAGGCCTCGGAGCCTAAGTCTATTTGCTTTCCTTACCTTAAGTTGGGCATGTTGGAGGCGAATTTCTCTTTCTTTTCCTCGCCCGAACCCGCCGCTGCGCTGAGACGACGGGGTCGTCCTATTTGCTGCACGATACAGCTTTTACGATTATTTACCCGTACAACATGCATGTAGCAGGTACGTGACCTCTTAACACATTACCCCCTCAAAGCGAGCTCATTAAGCTCCTGCTAACTTGAAAAGCCAATAAAACCCCTGGCGCGATCTCGACGTCAGATGCGAGCGCGCACATCACGACAAAAGGCGGCCGGCTCAGGGGCCGGCGGATCGATCTGAACCGGCGACGGCACTGGGAAAAGGTTGTTTCCTGAAAAAGGAGGCATCCTACGCCATGTGCGCCGTGGTCCGTCCGCACCAGCATCCGCACAATTTTCCCTTCGGATAAATTACAGAAACACGTTTTTCATGAAATTTTCGACCGATTAGCACTTTCGGGCCACTTTGCTCGTTCGTGGTGTGGTGTGGAAAACTGCCTCGGGTCAGGGCAGGAAGCGACGACGCCAACCATATAAAACCATCTTCCCGAAAGGCCCGGTCTCGAAGTTTCGGAGTGCCCGCATTGCAGAGCGGTGGTGACAGTCCAATTTACGGATCCCTGTAAATGGGCAACGCAAATGAGAACCACCACCAACGAACCCGAGACGAAACCTTTCCCGGGCGCAGAGCAGGGAATGCCACACATCATCACCGTGTACGCTCTGGCGCACACTTTCATGAACCAGTCACGTCGGAGGATGCAACCTGAATAGACAACAACCAGCAGTTACACGGGAGGGGCGGGAGGGGACGGCCACGCGGCACCCGGATCGATGTGGCGTTGCTCACTTCTTCGATAGTTTATTGCCAGACCCTTCGCTTTCGGTCTTGACAAGCGACGGTACTTCCAAGTACCACAGCCGAACTTCCCCGCAGACGAATTGGAGAGAACATGGTGCGTAGGCCGCACCATGAACGCCGAAATGTGACCGTGGAAGATGGTCGATTGTTGTCTGGGTGGGTACGCGCTCGTACGTTATGACTTGTCTGCTCTTCGTGCGGCCGAATGCTGTTCCGCCTACGAAGCAGTTCTCCCTCGCCGCTACGCCGACGGCCCTTCCCGGTGTGAAGATGCTGCAGGCCGTTGAACCGACAGGTTGGCGAACAGAGCTCGGATGCTCTTACTTGTATGGCTTCCCGGGGAAACGGGCACGATTCCACCGATCTTCTTTTTCCGAGATGCAACGTGGTTTGCAACTGGGGAAGAGACCCCATCCACTAACGACAATTTTGGTCGACTTGGCTGGAGAAAGAGCGAGCGGGAGAACCGCCCTTAGAAGACACAATTGGTGGCCTTCTGGCAAGAGGTGCTTGAATAAGACATGGATCTCATTATGGCTGCGAATGGCCGAGGAAAACGCATGAGAAAGTAAACGGCAACCGCAGGCACACATGTTGGCCTTTGAAATGGATCTCCGTGGAAGAGTTGCCGCCGCCGAAGATGTTGCAAAAGAGCGGAAAGGTCTGTTCATTGTAGCTCCTTGGTAAGACGATACGTTAATGAAGGAGGCTGTTCTTTTTTTGTTGGATTATCACGAACTTTTCTAGTAAATTATTTAATGTCGATGCAGCAAGAGTTCTGTAGCCGTGGCGCATGCCATTGCAATGTCCAGCAATGTCTCCACCGCACGTGATTTGCATCGAGCGTTTAATCACGTTTCCCTAGATGACTCACGGTGCAGTCGAGATCGGCCCGTCAATAGTAACTAAGTAACATCTCCGAGTTCCACCTTCTTCAAGATAGACAAGCATTAATTACAGGAATAGCGGCAAGGCCAGCAACTGTGATTCACCGACGTAAACAGAGCTGACCGTTCGCCGTCATTCTCTAGCGGCAATTAGTGGGGCGGAAATAGCGCAACAATCCTTCCAAACATCGGCGAATAGTGTCCGAGTTTGATTGGGCAACAATTACCAATCGTTCAAAGCGAAGGGGTTCACGTTTAGTTCCACCCTGCGTGGCACAGTTGGCGGACCTGGCCTGGCCATCACCATCAGACAACCGGGGTCCCGGCGGAGACGGGCCAGGAACCGGCGCGGTGCTGTGTGGAACACGTACAGAATGAATGCTGCCGAAAAATGATTGATGAATGTTTGCTCAGCACTTAGAGGGAGAAAGACCGCGAAAGGAAAGAGAGAAAGATAGGGACCCGGGTCGGGTCAGCGGTCACCGGATGGCGGAGGTGAGAAAATTACAGAGTTCACTGATTCCCGCGCTGAAAACTTCGGCCCGTAATCTCGGATCGGCCGTTTTATTTTCGTCCACCAAACTGTCGGTACCTGCTCGAAGGGGGAACACATCACACAACTTCGATGGCGTAACAAGACAGTGATTTAGATAGTGTCCACCGATAAGATAGTGGTTTAAGAACCTCGCACGCTTGTACCGCACGCAACACACCGGGAACGGAAAAACGGAGCAAAATCCTACCCACAATCGCCAAACCAGCGCGAAGGAATATTCGCTGTAATACAGAGCGACAAAGAGGACCAAACGTGCGTGTGTGTGTGTGTGTGTGTGTGTGTGTACATGTAGTTCCAGCACTTGCGAGACCACACCGTGTCGTAATCGGCTATCGAATCGGTCTAACGCGTGGTGGTACGGTAAACCCTTCTACCGCGGGGTGTGCGTTGTTTATGTTTGTACCACCCCGCGGTGGTGATGTTGCACTCGACTCACAAACAAACTCCTGTCCCGACCCAAAGGCTTCCCCCCGCAGGCCTTCCTGTATAGTTCAATTCCTTAACGGGAGAAAAAAGCGGTCCAATCGTAGCAATGCCGACGTCACCTTGGTTGAATGGGCCCTGAAACGCAAAAGACCGTCCTCTGAAAGGAATTTCTGCTTTCTCAAATCATGGTCCCTGCAGGGTGGGATAACGAAGGGTGCCGCAAGATGGATGAGGGAGTTGGTTTTATTGCCGGTGGCTATGAATATACGAAGTATGCTAATTGGTTACATTCGCCGATAGTACGATTGCAAAATGCGCACATTTCACTGCCCAGGGACTGGTCCCGTCCCTTTAGGCGATCGTACAATGGCCCAAAGGCAACGGCACACACGAGCGACAAAAAACCGCCTCTCCAGATGCGCGGTGAAAGTTTTGCCATTTTTGTGATTCCTCCGAAAGCGTGGACCGCTATTTATGGCCGCCGGGAGATTGAGTCGTTTCGTCCGCGAGGCCAAAAGGGCAGAGGGGGCGGCTCAACCTGTGACCCGGAGAGGTGTTTCGCATAACATGGCGTGTTATAGTGACGAGTAATGTTTGACGAAGTTTCTTCTACCGAAGGGCTCGCGGAGCAATGTTGGCGTGTCTAAGCTAATAGGAAAACTTCACCGTGGAGCGCGGGGAGTATTTCCGTAACGCCGTAAGTGCCCCGCCGCTTCGAGAAGATGCTAAGTAACGGTGGCAGATTCTGTCAACATTTTCCCTCGAGCGCAAAGGATTGCGACCGGTTGTCGAAGTTGTAACGACAGACACCTGAACAATTGACAGCCAGTGTTTAAATTCATCGACTTACACACCCGTTCGGCAGAGACGCCCTCTGCACTGTTTGACACTTCAAAATTTCAAAGCAAGCGTAAACTTACATCTTGCGGTTTGTTTGTCTAAAAGCCCCCCTTCGGCAACAGAAACAAAACGATAGATCGCGCAAGGTGGGGTTGGGCCGTTGCGGGGGTCGTTGTTGTTGTTGTGATGAAACACGGATCCCAACCTAACTTGCCAAACCCGGTCGTAAACTGTTTGACATTCCTGGAGGATTAACAGCAGCAAAAAGGTAGTATCGATTGGACTCCTCCAGCTCGAAAAGAGGAATTGTTTTCGAGACATTCTCCCCCGAAATGTCTCAACCCGGTGACGACATTCCAGTTGCGGCAAAAACAAACGACTCATAGATGGAGAGATGGGCGGTATGGCAGCAAACGAGAAGGGCCTGCAGTAGAACCATCCAGAAGCTGGTACGTTTTCCGGTGAATCACCACCACCACCACCATCAGCACTCGGCCACTTGTGTTGGCATGGGGACTGGATTTATGTGGGTAACGTCATACCTTTACGATAGGCACGTCGAGTCGCACGGCAGTAGTCCAATCGTGGAGGGAAACACTATGGTAATAGCAATGGAGGACGCTCCTGGCAAACAGTGAGACGGCGGTCTCGGTCTAAGTGTTCCACCGAGTAACACTAAACACTAGATTGCGGTAATCAAACCATCCGGGAGTGGTAGTTTCGCTCCAGCCCAAGCCCTTCGCAAAGTCTGCTCTTAACCTAGATTCCTTTCGGGGTAAGAAGTGTAAATACGAACCGCGCCGACCAGACCGAGTGGCCAGAGTGTGCCATCCGTATGCCGGTGAAGAATGGGTGCAACGGATCTGAGTTACACATATGGACCACCGGGAGGACAAGCTTACCCAGCCAGCCAGCCAGCCAGCGAGTGTCCCTGCCGGCGACCGGGCGGAAAGATCTTCAAGAACAATGGAGACTCGAAATGTGCACCGGTCGGTGGGAGCATGCAACAGGAGAACGGTACGCTAGAGACGCCAGGGGAGAACGCCCTGGAAGGAGTCCATCGTTTCCATTAGTTCGCGGACCCGGTCGACGGGCCAGCCGACAAGGCTGCGCTTGTCCCGACAGGACATGAGTCCTTTTTTCGCGCCCATGCACATGCAACGCTCGTTCATATCCGCATTAGGAGTCCTCGGGCCTGCGGCAGCTCGTCGCGGTTTCCTGGAGTGTGGCGCACTACGGCCCGACTACACAAAAACGCTGGTTTGAAGAAAACCAAAAAAACAAAACCTCGCGAATCGGAAGCAAACTATCCCACGCCACGTATGCTGCACGTCGGGGTTCTCGCGATCTGCCACAGAACGCGGAGCATCTCTCTCAAGCTGCGGACTCGCGAACCGAACGGAGGATGTAATAAAAATTTATGTTTCCAAAGGACCGAAAAGCTGGCAACTGGCATGTTTTATGTATATGAAAATTGCACCAGCGCAAACATTAGCGGGCAGCTACAACAACGTGGAGTCAGGCAGAGAGCGAGAGTCCTCTCCCCCGTACTCAGCAGAAAGAGACGGCCACACGAAAAAGGACATTGACACACGAGGAGGCGCAGACACCAGCGCTCCAAAAAACCACCACCCACTCCAGCGGGCGGTCTCTGGTCTGTCGGCTGCAAGCATGCTGCACCGTAAAGCTGTTGATAGTGCATGAGTGCCAGTGAACCTCATCTCTCGCTGGCCAGAATCGCCCGGCCGCACTGGGTGTCTGCCAGTGGGCTGCACTTGCACGGCCTGTTAACCAACACCCGGGCCCCAGAAATAAAAGCCCGCCAATTTCACATAACTTTTCATATTTTATGATCGCGTACGGTCACGCCTGCCCACCCATTGTTCCAGCGGGCACAGAGAAAGATAGAGAGTGAGAGAGGGAGAGAGCGAGAGAGTGTGTCTGATACAGCGAATGGAAGGGCAGCCGGAAGGGTGCGAAAAAACCACACGCTTTGAACCAGAATGTAATACCCGTCACTTACAAACTTTTCATCACCCCGGCACCCGCGTGCGACCGGGTCGGGACCAGAGTACAAGGCCCAGCTCAAAGGCCGGTGGGGTTGGTGGGGATGGCTTTTTCGGAGATATTTTTTCCACCACAGAACGAAAGTTATCCACCATCCCTCCCCCTGGTGCCGGCCGATTTTAACGATCGCTTGCGGTTTCTGCCAAAAACAGGGCTGGAGTTTGCAGGATTCCGTACGTCATCCAATAACAGGGCCACAGTTTCATTACAGGACCACTCTCCGGGCCCCCCTTTTAAACATACTCTTCCCTTCTCCCCGACCCCGCGCATTATCGCACCTCGGGCAGTAATATTTATTTTGCTGCCTGCGTGTCTGCGAACCGAGTGATGGACTTTTTATCTCTCGTCCCTTTTAATAAACATCCAAAAGAAGTCCACGCGTGCACGGGCGAGCACTGGAATGATGGATGTGCTGGTTGAGCTCTGTGAAATATTATTTATTTTACGCACATATCTCTTACGTACGCACACACACAAACATTCGCTACGTCCCGGGTTGCCGGCACACTGACTGGTCGAGCCGATAGCTTACAGGAAGGAGACCAGGAGCAGGACGCCTCCGTTCAGGATGTTACAATATGTGTCCCGAATCCACTCCTCTTGCGAGGTTGCACGTGATATCCGATACCCGGCCCCGGCATTGTTTGGGTGCTTTCCAGTGATTTCCAGTGAATAGTAGCAAATTTACGCCAACTCGATGGCCACCGTGCAATAAAATCCTTTTTCATGCCGTGGACTCGTGTCCAATTATTATTTTTCCCTGCCCAACAGTTCCAGGGGGGATTTGAGCACATGTTCGAGGTTCAATGTGCAAAAGATAATGGATCTATGGTCTAACTTTAATCATACATTTCGCGGTGGATGCAAAGGCACTCCTCCCCGCCTGGGGCCGAGCCTGATAACGATGTTGGCTAAAAAAGCGATTGAGCATTGCTTGTTGAACATTTATTTTCCAGCCGACTACTTTTACGCGGATATTTATCCCGGAACGGTTCCTGGGAAGTCGCTTTTGGGGAATGGGCTGGCTATGATTGCTAAACGCTGAGGGTAATTTTATAGTCGATTACTTCCCTGGAGGCATTTAATTGATCCAGTGAAATTCTACTGCTGGTCAATGGAATGGACAGTTAAATACTTCCAGGTGAGTTTGTTGTTGTCCGAATGGAAAACAAACAATCACTACACAAACAAGGGTTGAAGTTGGTCTGCATTTTACAACCTTTTCTTTAACTTGATACAACATTCCGAAAGTTTGACGTCCACGGCCATGATGTTTCCAACTTGTTTCTGACACACATTTTGTTTTTTCACTGGTGTGTGTTTTTAAAATAAAACCTACGAACCGGGCCCTCGTCGTTTCATCGGATGACCTAAAACTCGATCAATATATACTCTGTGTCACTCTGTGGCAACGGCAACGGTCGTTTCTGCTGACTCGGCCGGAACATGCAAAGTTCGCAAATTGTGCCCGAGAAATATGAGCCACCCGGTCGGCCTCAAACCCTTAACCCCCAAAAAGCAGGCCCGAAAGTGCGGTGTGTATGTGCGTAGCCAAGCCAAGTTGGTTGGTCGTTGGTTTTTCGAAATCGATTTTTGGGGAGAACGAGCCGAGATGGCCGGGGAAGGAAATTATTGCTCGCTTCTCCTGGGAGGTGGTAGAGGACCGAGACCATGAAAATACATAACTTCTTCACTGTCGGAAGCCAAACGACCGGAAGTGGAATCCTTCCAACCTGCCTGAGGATGCCTTTCGCTCACTTGTAGAACCATCTGTTGCAGGTACAGGTACACGCTGTCGGGCCGATTTAAAACCCGCACCGGTCAAGCGCAAGTGCGAGCGCAGTCACCAACACATGGTCACAAGATTATTGAGGTTGCAAACAAACCACCAACCCCACTTCAGCGTCCCTTCAGCGATGCAAAAAACTTCCTCCGAAGTGCATCGTCAGCCGAGTTCGTCGGTGAGTCAAGCGTCGGTGACGAAGCGGCGGATGAGGCACCGCGCTGAGCTAACAAATAATAAGAACGACGAATAATAACAGTAAAAAAACACGCTCCACCACCACCACGTCCATCGTCGTTACTGGGAACGGCAATTGAGTCACCACAGGCCGATTCGAAGCCGTTGTTGTCTCTCGATATCGCGACGGCGAATCGCAGTTCCCCTCGCGAATCCAACTGCTACGCACTGTAGCTGCATTCGAGTGAACGTGGTAGGAAAGGGGAAGCGGGGGGGGGGGAGGATGGAGTGTAATTGCATGCAAAAAAAAGGACTGAACATAATAATCGGCATATCGAGAGGTGAACCTTTCGCACGCTAGGGGCACATAAATGGACGAGCATAAGTAATCGAGATTGAAAGTGAGACACACAGTAGCACTCGCCGTCGCTTAACGTCGATGTCTGCCGGGGGAAATGAGGTTGTTTATTATTTTTGTTTAATTATGCTTCCCGTACGATAGCGCGTAAACGGTATCGAATGGGCAAACAAATTATACATTCAAAATGGCCGGACGCTTGCTTTTCTGTTTCGGGTTTCGGATCCACTTTAACTCCATGTCACCCGCGGGAAGCGCACGATATGATGATAATTTTTGCACATTTTTACATCCCGCTTTTGCCATCGGTGTATGATTGAGGTACGCATCCCGCGCCAACTCACACACGCCGGGAAATGTATTTGACAT
>JAOEFI010000006.1:28173397-28189046 GCA_034621735.1 Anopheles plumbeus
AAAAAAAACCCCTGTGCGTGCAAATGGCGGAAATGATTATTTATCTGAATGCACCGCGCACACACAATGCGCGTGTGTTGTGGGTTAGGACCAAACCGCGGCATCACAATTCAACTCCCTTCAACTCGAGCCGCTAGCCCTCTGCTTTCCACAAACGCCGCGTGAACTGCGGGCCGAATTCTTCACCTAAGCCAACGCTCCCGGCTTTTGTAACGGGTTATGGTCACTGCGATTCTGTTTTACTAATCGCGCGTTGAAAGAGAAAGTGATCTTGACGCTCTCGCCCGCGCACGCGGATTCGCCGTTGGAAAAGAAACCACGCAATGTTTCGTGTGTTGTCCGCGGAGTGAACCAAAAAAAACGAATGGAAAAAGTCCGTCCGCGTTTATCTCACAATGGGGCGGGAAGGCAATTGAATACGGACCGCCCGAAAATGGTCGAACGCAGCGTCCAGCAGCAAGAGACGGACGCCGGAATGACGATAGAACACACGATAAACTCTGACCGCGGCTTCTCTTTTGAGGGATGGAGAGGAGGGGCGCGGAAAGGCGAACTCGGAGCACTAACAATAACGCGACGGCAACGCAAACAACAAACGGCGAACAAAAAAACACACACCCGCACGAACCGGCATCCGTACGATCACTGAAGCCGTGCGCTGACATCACGCGCGCCGGAACCCTCGGCTTGTTGTGTTTGGACCTGCTCTGCGGTCAACTGTTGCCCGGCATCTCACGCACACACACGAAGGGGGAACCGTTCCTCCGCCCTTCGGCTCGTCGCAACAACACACGGTCGAGAAGAGCCCGGCGCGCGCGTGCCTTCTACCCTACCCAGCATAAACCCGCGGAGACGCCGTGCGCGGCACTTGTCGAACGCGTGGAACCACTCACGGACTCGCCGGTTCTCAACGGTGCCGACGGTTCGAGCGAGCGCACCCGCATTAAAATGTAAGCCGCATACGCAGCATCGCGCTCACTCGCTCGCACTCGCTCTTTAGAGACGGACCGCGGGCAAACATTCCAACATGGAGAATGAAGGGGAATGCAATGCGTGCGTCATCGCTATCTGCGCTCGCGCGGGCGCGGTGTGAGCAGTACGAACCCGCCGGGTCGATCCCAGCGGAATGGAACAATGCAGTCGCCGAAGAAGGGTGGGCGGAACACGGCAGGAAAGCGAAAAAAGAGACAACCTAAACAAACTGGTCAGAAGAATTGACTTTAAATGCGCGGTGCGATGGCTGTGTGCGTGAGAGCGTGCCCTCGAGATGGAGGAACACACATGCGCCGCCGTCCGAATCATTTTTATGCTGCGCGGCGTCTGGACGCGTGAGCTCGCAATCGGTGGATGAAAGTGATAACAAAATGCGGCACCGCAGTATACCACCGCCGGCATGCAGTGCAGAAATGACAAAAAGCGGAGAAAAGATAGCAAATGGTGGAACGCAACGCAAACACAAAAATACAAGCATATTTCTAGCCGGCCTTCCATTTCGGCCCCTTCGCCAGGCGGCCGTTAACTTAACGGCATTTAATTTCCGTTCCACGTTTGAAAAAATGGTTATCGAGACCATTGGTAACGTGTGTGCGCTCGTATCGGTGCGTTCCAGGAATGGCAAGGATAAGGTACATGATAACTGGCAGCTGACGTGCTGGCGGAGTTGTGATTTGCCAAAGGAGAAGTTTAGCGTTAAATAGAAAAGCATTATGGCCGCCTTCCTGGAAATATGATTTCGCACAAAAAAGGGAAAGATTCGACACGGTTTATAACACAGCGTCAACGAGTTCGGCGAAAAACAAGTCGCGACGAAAGGATTTTATTTCCTATGACGCTGCATTCCTCGGACTTTGCTGGCCTCCTGGGAGGAATGGGCAACCCTTTTTTTTCTGCCGCCACCCTCCAAAGGAACCATCATAGAACAAATCCATTGTTTCGCGTGCGAGGTGGTGCCTTGGGCCGGAGTTCCTCCGTGAAACTGGAACAAGTGCCAACAGAACAAAAAAAAATGAACGCAACTTAAAAAAAGAACAATAATAATACTGAACAAAGGGAAACCCCAACGCTGTCCAGAGAGGAGGAATGGTTTTCAAAGGGTCCGATTTTCCCTCGCCAGAGTCACGCTTGAGTAACGGTGGAAGGAGTCTCGTTGGTGGTGGGGGAAAAAAACAAACGAAAACCCAAGTCGCGTCCCCACGTCAACGTCATAGACACAGGTTCGACCGGTGTTTTTTGTTTGTGTTTGTCGTTCGACTCCCCACAAAATCACTCCCGCGCCGTGAAGAAAATAGCCACCATTAATACATTAGCGCATGCAGTGACCCTTCCCGGCGGTGCGCGGGGTCACAACGAGTGCAGCGACGAGCCCGTGGTGACGTAGCATAATTGCCAGACATTTGTCGCGACAGCAACAGCAGTCGCGCGGGCAGGCTGGCGGACCGGACCAGACCCAAACCGGACCGGCGGAAGGTACAGAGACACCTAATCCATTATCACGCACCCACGCTGCCGGCAACAACGTGGCCACGAACACGCACACACACACATACACAGGGGGAGGGTCTCGAGATGAGGAACTGTACCCTCCAGAGGCTTAGGCTATTTATACGTATTAACTAAACATTCCGGAGAAGGTTGATGTGATTTGACTTTTTAATTAGTTTATCGCGTTGAGATCTTAGAACGGTCGCGTACGCATGGAAGTCACGGCGTGCGTGAAGGTGTGTGGAAGAGAAGAGGGAGAGGGAGGGGATGCGAAAGAAAGCCTTGTAGTCGAGCAGGAAATCGACCCCGCCGTCGGCTCGTGACAGCGTTCCTACACGGTTCATCGCATCCGTTACGCGGATGGCGCTGGCAAGCGACTTCTGGGAGGAAGTCAATGCCAGCAGAATTCTAAAGTCAACTCTAAAAGAAACACAAAGGCGTGTATGCAATTGCTCTAATGCAGTTAAAGTTGGCAGTGCGGGGCAGCGCTAGGAACGCCCGACAAAGGCTTAATTCTTCCTCCTTCGATACACAATCGAACTCTTTTCTGTGCGGTTTTCGTTGGATCCGAACCGTACGCAGACCAGCAAAGTTCTGACCTCGTTTCACAGCGTCGTTAAGCATCCGTCATCGTCTCTTGAATGACATCATAGCTCAGCATGGTTTCTCGATCAGACCGATCCTCCTAGACGGGCTCTGATAGCGTCTGGCTCATAATTCAACACCGCTTGAGATCGTAGCTCCTCGACACACCAGACACACGAATGGCTGCATTTATTTTTACCGCACGAAATCTTTTTCATGGGTTCTTTAAGTAACAAAAACACACATTCTTCTACCAAGGTAGGAGACGATATTGTTTGGATAACTTTCGGCACTTCGACACATCATCCAAAGGGTTTTCCCATTTTTTTAACAACAATATTGCATCGATTTGAATCGTAAAGAGTTAGCTGAAGTTTGGTAGTATTACCCCAGCAAACATATTCATCCACATTCTTTCTGTTTCCACTGTTTTTCCGACTAACTGATTTGTTGTAATACTTGAAAAAGGTATTAATACTTTGTTTGTGCCACTTCAATGGTTTTCATTATTTTCGATAACAGTTACACAAATTGCTATTCTGTTGAATCGCACGAAGCGTTTTGAACACTTTCCACGGTATGACGGAACAGGAATATTGAAATTGAAAACAGACTGTTCGTTCCATACGCTAACTGAAACGAAGCTTCCACTTTTGCACTATTCCTCCACCAGATGTTACATTTTTTTTAGAATCGTTTTCATATTTGAAAAGCATCAGCAGAACTGTACGTCGGATAAATTTTTCCTACATACATTTTTCCTTTATTTTCTACATTTACTACATTCTTTCCGCAGTCACGACGAATCCTTCGCTGTTTCGACACCATTTCATCAACACTGTTCGAGAACGAATCCTACCGAAGCTTTTCCGAACCCCACAGCAAGGCTCACCGTAGGGGCCAGTTTTCCAGGAACATGCAACGCCATAAGCAACTTACTGTCACGGGCCGTAGGACGCAGACGGTAAAGACTTCGGTGCTTGGCTGCCCCCTCGCCCCCAAAATACTCCAGCACTCGGGGAAGATCCTGGCGATCCCGTTTTACTGTGGAACTCGAAGCTAGGATCCCGGCAGCTTCCCGGTCCCGGTGGCGCCGGAGCTGTTGTCGGAACGCTCCCTCTCGCAGCGACACAAACAAACAAGCACACCCACCGGCACACACACACGCCCGCACACACACAAACACACGCGTATGTCTGGCAGTCTGGCCGACACCGTCCACACAAGACGCACACCGACAACGACACACACAGGCCGCGGAGTGTCCCTCTAGCCCGGCAAGCCAGTGGGCGCGTAAAGTCCAGAGATGACGGCGACGTGCAAAACTTCGATCTGCCGGCTTCGAACGTCCACTCGTATCTGAGCGGCAGAAGCGCTTCGTCCCCGTGCTTCGCGGTTTCGGTTGCACAGCGCTTTCATCCGCTTCGGCACGACGAAAAAGGAGTGTGGCGGGGGGGGGGGGAGGTTTCCCGGTGATGGTGGGGGGTAGGGGCTGGCGAAATGGACCCGAAAGGATTTACTCCCGAAGCCCGAAGAAGATTTTTCCGACGCGCTCTGAGCTGCGCTCTTTTTGCAGTGCGGCTTTCGCTCTCTCACGAGCGAGTCCTTCGACATTCTTCGTCCCTTTCGCGCCTCTCGCTGGCTCATTCGTTTCTGTGAGATGTTTGGGGTGCCGCGGGGATCTCGGGATCCTTTTGGAAAAGTTGGAAGCTCTAGCGAAAACTCTCGACGCCGGCTCACGGCTCTCTTCAGTTCTCGCACGCCAACAGCACCATAACGCGGACGAGCGAGAGAGCGTGCGCGTCCCCCGCTAGGCTTTTTTCCGAAGCGTCACACAGCATCCGGAAAAGCGATTTGTTTATTTATGAAACGACGAGCGCGGCCGACGCGAAGCCCGACGATGATGCCGACTCGCACGCTCTGACGAGCTTGTTGGGAAGCCGGTTCGCTGCGAGTGCGAAGCTTGCCGGTTGTATTATTTGTCGCGCTGCCAGGACAACCAAGTCCGCCGCCCCATCCAGGGTGACGGGAAGCTACACCTTCCAATATCCGCCCCCGAGCCAGCCCCCACCCCCCGCCGACGACGATACCGGCAGCGTTCCGGGCGTGCGTCGAACGGGCGAACGCTTTTCCTCGTCATCGGCTTTTCAGCCATCGGGGCCTGTCGGAGAAGGACGACGAAAGGGCTTGGAGAGAGGAAGGGATAGAAAATTATTTTCCCGGCCGGAAAAGGCTCCCCGGAGCAGCGTCCCCACCCTGTCCACACGGCTCGTCGTCCACGAGCGAACTGGCGTCCTTTTGGAGGTGCAATGGAAAAATGGACGGGAAAAACACAAACCACATCGAACATTTAGTCGTGTGCTGCTACTGCTGTTGCTGCTGGACGGCACGCGTACACGCACACATTCTCGCCCCTGACCATTGGAGCTCGTGATGCACGTGGACGCTTGGAATGCACAATTAACGTGTAAAACCGATTGGTGGTGGGGCAAAATATCAACTGTTATTATTTTATTACGAGCCTTGAACCACATGATTTTTAAATTGAAAACATAAATTCTACACATACTCCTCTTTTGGCTATTTGACGGCCTTATCATCAACCGCTTTGCAAAAGTTTTTCAAATGTGGAAATGTGCGGTGGGCTTTACCAGTTTCGTAGAAACAATCCCCAAAAAACAAATTTGAAACACTGGATTATCCGATTCTTTTCCAGAATGTTCGACTTAATTCCTGCTCATAGCAATCATGTCGACATAACTTATTCGAGCTGAGGTTTATGTCACAGGAGAGCCAAGACACTTACCATTTCAACGACCAAAAGCGCTCTCTGGCGGAACCAAGTGTAACCCCGATGGGCTTCAATTTGTACGCAAGATTGGTCGCAACAGTATGTTTCGTTGGTATAGATTAAGTACTAGAAAACGGTTGCAGCATACGAGTTTTATTCAAATTTCTTGGAGATTAGTATGCATTCGATCTCGAGTTTATAATAACTTTTACCCTTCTTCGTAGTATATTAACATAGACAACATCAACACTACGAACTGGGTTCAACGTGAGGAGATATTGCTCCACGCATATCCTGGACTATGCCAGCACGATACTTTGAATCCACTTGCTGACACTGTTGAGGTTTACAAATAGTTGAGCAACATTCGTCCTACGGTTGGGCAGGTTGTACATCATCAAACCAGCCAGGAAGTAACGGGGCATTTTATCCACCAACTTGATGTACTGCAATGGTGACCCCGCGGAATAGCTATGGTATTTGTTGCGGTTCCTTGCGGAGGAGTTTTGAATATCGCGCACACCACATCATCGCTAAACGGAAGTTGCAGCTCGACCTTGAAGTGTTCCTTCTGACATTCGGCGACCGAGGAAAGGTTCATTGACTCTCGTTCCAGCTTTGGAAAGGCGGACTTGTTCCGTTTCTAGCCACTCAGCGTCAAGCCAGACCCCTTGTAGTCGTCCATGCTCGGGAGATATATGGGTTTGATGTTCAACTTGGACGTATCGGCGTTGTGCTTCAACTTCAGCAGCGCCAGATTGTTGCTGTACATAGGCTGGTTAAGTTTTGGGTGACGAAAGACCGCTTCAACGTCCACAGATTGGGTTGTTGTGTGGATGCTCGGCGATCCGACATCGATGTCTACCATTGTGCGTAGGTTGAACTCTCCCAGGCGTACCGAAGCACTACAAAAAAAAATCGGTTTATATTTTATCCTAGACAGGTAAACTTACTTACAACGATACCTACAGGTTGAATCCACTCAAAATCCCATCGACACAGTGGCCTACGGTCAGCACAAACCTGGGGTGGACCAACACTCCACTACACACCAGATGAATTTGGGCCTTTTTCTCCTCCTTAAACACCAGCAGCACGTTCCAGGGATACTGGTTGAACACTGGTTTATCCGCTTCATCGGTGACATTGGCATGTCTTACAAAACTACACTTTTCCAGCATCAGAAGGTTGCGATCGTCCAGGATTTTCTCCCGTGCGTCGATCCAATCTGTGTAAACCGGCACGTCTGTGTACGTGGCTGGGCGCATTACGTCACACATCAGAGATCCGTCAATTTTGTCCTTGCTAGTGCCCGCACTGACAATCCCCCGTAAGGACCACACGAGGTTGCGTTCTTCACCCTCATGCTGCGCAACGTACAGTCCACCGCCACTGTCCCCATCGCACACGTTCGAACCGTTTATAATCCCCAAACCACACAGCTTGCCCTCGGTGACCAAAAGGTAGTGATTATATGTCGGCAACTGGGCGTAGCAGTCTTCGTGAGAAATCACCTCTACCGATATTTGCTGCAAGGTTTCGCTGAGTGTTTGCAGCTCGTTCTTTCCTAACCCCACAACAACTCCCAGACTGCCTGTGCCTACCCTCAAACAGATTGGTGCCACTGTAAAGGATGGGAAGGAAATAACTTGATCGGGCCGGAATCGCCCTGATCGTGATGCAGTGTACTACGGTTGAACTTTGGGTGGTTGATTATTTCGGAAAGATGGTAAGTCGCCACGTTCGGATCAGAGTCATTATTGATATGGTACAACCCGACTTTGAGGAAATATGCATCAGGATTCGGGTCCGCGAAGCACCGTGCAGCTGAGAAGGAGAAATAAAAGTTCATATTTTGGGGAGCAGCTTTTCCAGCCATACTTTAGTAACTGTTATAGCATTACCTGTGAGCACAAAATGTTTGCTAACAATCGAGCCTCCTCACAGGTATTCCCGTTTGCGGCTCCACTCATTTCTGAACAGTGCGATGTGCCATGGCCAGTCTCTCGCTGCAGTTCCTCCCGCCATCAACGCTGTGCCGGGAGGTTTCCGCACTCCACATTCTTTGGTCACAAAGGATGAAATAAACACGATTTCCTAGCACCACTGTATTGCAATGGACACGCATAGGCTGATCTTTACCAGTTCCAGTTCCACCGCGCGCTGCCTTTACCAGTAACAAGGACAACAATATGCTGGGGAGTCCCCAGCGCAGCAAGATGATAACCTTTCCCATGAGATTAGGCTGAATCAGGGTTAAAACACGATCGCGCACAGATTAGTTGTTTCGACACCTGTCTGGCTCGATGAGAGTTTCGGAAATGAAATCTTCTGCTGATAGGAACGCATCTCAACCGACTAAAATAAGTAGAAGAAGTTAGAAAGATAAGAATTTGAGTTTGGCTATAAGATAATGGTATAAACTGACTGATAAGTGATATTGTATGTAGACATAATGTATGTAGACAGTTTTTTTCGCTTTTCATCATCCGAATGTGGCATTTTTACTTCATCCATCACAGCTAGCAATATACTCATGTGGGCTTATATTTTCTAATGCCTGATTGAACCGATTGTGAACCGATTAAGCTAGTTTTGAACTGATAACTTCACAGTAGATTTAATCCACTCGCTGGCACTGTTAAGATTAACAAACACTTCCGCAGTGTTCGTGCGGCAAAAGGGATAGTTAAACACAATCAAACCGGCCAGGAAGTATCGTGGCTTTTCATCAACCACCTTGATGTACTGCAACGGTGATCCCGCTGCGTAATTGTTGCAGTTGCTCTTTGGTCGAGCTTTGTAGATCGCGCACACCACATCATCGGAAGCGGGAAGGCTGATACCGAGCTTTTTGTAATCCTGTTGGCATTCGGCGGTCGACGAAAGGTTCATCGAATCTCGTTCCAGCTTTGGAAAGGCGGACTTGTTCCGTTTCCAGCCACTCAGCGTCAAGCTTGACCCCTTGTAGTCGTCCAAGCTTGGGAGACAGATGGGTTTGATGTTCACCTTGGACGTATCAGCGTTGTGCTTCAACTTCAGCAGCGCCAGATTGTTGCTGTACATAGGCTGGTTAAGTTTTGGGTGACGAAAGACCGCTTCAACGTCCACAGATTGGGTTGTTGTGTGGATGCTCGGCGATCCGACATCGATGTCTACCATTGTGCGTAGGTTGAACTCTCCCAGGCGTACCGAAGCACTACAAAAAAAAATCGGTTTATATTTTATCCTAGACAGGTAAACTTACTTACAACGATACCTACAGGTTGAATCCACTCAAAATCCCATCGACACAGTGGCCTACGGTCAGCACAAACCTGGGGTGGACCAACACTCCACTACACACCAGATGAATTTGGGCCTTTTTCTCCTCCTTAAACTCCAGCAGCACGTTCCAGGGATACTGGTTGAACACTGGTTTATCCGCTTCATCGGTGACATTGGCATGTCCTACAAATCCACACTCTTCCAGCTTCAGCAGGTTGCGATCGTCCAGGATTTTCTCCCGTGCGTCGATCCAATCCGTGTATTCCGCTACATCCGTGTAGGTGACCGGGAGTAACGTATCGCACATCATCCGGCCACTGTCGGTGTCCCTTGAGGCGCCCGCACTGACAATCCCGCGCAGGTACCACACCAGGTCTTTCGCAAAGTACAGCCCTCCACCGCTGTCGCCGAAGCAAACGTTCGACCCGTTTTTGGCACCGCTGGCGCAAATCTTGCTATTTTGCTGCGGCAGATATTGCAAGTGCTTCGGCATCTGTTTTATACAATTGTGCTTCTCGCTCACCTTCATTTGCAGCTGCTGCAACGTGTGGGCGATTTTTTGGTTTTGGTCGAACCCAAATCCGACAGATATGCCGAGCTGTTCGAACACATCGATTTTACTCGCCCTCTTGGACCACACACAGATCGGATGCGCCGAACCGGATGAGAAAGCGAGCGGGGACTTCGGACGGAGTAACGCGATGTCATTTTCGTACTTTTCGGTGAACTTCGGATGCAAGATAATTTCCTGAAGCTGGTAGGTGACCACGTCCGAGTTGGACTTGTCGGTCAGATTGTGCATTCCGGCTTTGAAGGAGTATCTAGCATGATCGTCCGGGTTTTTGAAGCAGTGGGCAGCTGAAATGAATCAGAAAGGACAAACTGTGGTTGGTTAATCGTCCGACCCTTTCGACGAACTGGACGTTACCTGTCAGAACAAAGAACTTGCTAATGATAGAACCACCGCACGCATATGGCTGGTCCTCCTTGCTATCGAAGATTGCAACGTGCCACGGCCAGTCTCCTGGTTTCGCATCATTCCCATGCGCCACGAACCCAATGGCCCTGAGTTTACGCACTCCGCACGCTTCAATAAAAAAGAGGGAAAGGGGAATTTATGTAATTATTCTTCGCAGCACACACAATGTTCACTTTTACTAATTTCATCGTCACTTCGCGCCGTGACTGCAAGCAGCAGTCCTAGGAACAAGCAGCGAAATCCCCACAACTGGTTGATAACCTTTACCATCGGGGTAGAACGGACTCAGATGGCACAACAGAGACAACTTTTCGGCACAGTCCTTCTTTCTCGGACGCTGCTGAACTAATGCGATCGCCGTCAGAAGCTGTAGCTCAGCTTGAGCAACTTGCGTCGTCGTCGATGGTTTGAGCGATAGCGGAGGGAGACGTCTTATCTTCGTTGTAACATGCCGAAGAGTACGCATCCACCCTCTCCTTGAAGGAACAGTTCAATACTATATACATTCAAACTCTAGAAGTCCCGATGCATACAAACCAATCGAAGTGGCATTTGATTCTCCACTGCATGCTGTGATATTTGTTCGCTATGGTGAATCTAGCAACCATGTGATAGTCTGGGAGAAGTGACGTTTATTTTTACTAATTTCAGCTCGCAATGCTAACTAGGATCCGCAGGTTCTAGGAGCAGTCCCGCGAACGCAAAACACCAGCAACGCATCATCGCAACGCACACTGTACCATTTGTGGTGGGAGCAAGTTTTTGTATGTTTTCACTTTATTTTCGGCTCTATTTCCGATTGCTTAGGAATTACAAGAGGTAACATAAAGTTAAATGTGAGTAGCGCTACTAATACATTACAATTAACTAGATTTTATGCTAAGTTTCACTTACATCGGGTGGCGTTGGTACTTACATCGAATATTTGCGTACGGACTTTATATATTTATTTGTGTGATAGTGTGGCCATCGCCTGTTGGATGTACCGAAATGAATGAGTTGGAGTGTGTACTTTGTAAATGGCGTTCCTAGCATTGAGCACTGCATGGAAAAGCGAACCATGGTTATTTGGACAAATATTTGTCATGCGATTTTGTACACCTGGGCATCGCGCGACATGTAGTGTAGCGGCACGGCGTCCAGCGGTTGGACAGAGAACATTATTAAAATTGAGCTGTTCGTACAGTTATGCTAAGGGTAGAGACTTTAAGTGTAGCGATCATGGCAACCCCTGACCCTGACTTTGTACGCACAGAAACAGCATGCCGCATCCTTGGGAGCTGGTTCATGCGGACTGCAGTCGAACCGTTTCGGCGGCCTCGCGTACACCCTACGACGTTTTCGGATGCCGTGACAGACTCCGAGCGATTTTGGAAAGGTGATTTTATCACATCGGACTTTTGCGAATCAGCAGATACTCGGAGAACTGCTGCGACTCGACGCCACCTCCGGTGCTGGCCTCCACGCTGAAGCCGGCGTTCAGTAGCCGCGTCAGCACCTGGATGGAGTTCAGCTTGCAGTAGCCGTTCAGCGGGAACCGTATCACCTGCCGCCCGTCGAACTGATTCCAGGCGGCGCCGGTCCGGGCATCCAGGATGGCCTGGTTCGTCTCGGGGAACACCTCGTCCAGGACGGCACGCTCGGCTGAGATCAGGATGCGTTCGCCCAGGTCGGGCGAGACGTGCAGCGCCACCACGTCGTTGTTCGTCGTGTCCTGCGCCGCGCCCTTGCACTTGCTCCGACTGCCGCCGAAGGGCGGGATGCCGTTCCCACTGCGCTGGCGCTCTTTCTTCAGAAGCTCTATCTGTTTGATCATAGCTGGACGGAGGGTGAAGAGATCAGTTAGTTCCTCCGCTTCACCTGCAGCGCCCGCACACACTTCGCCCGCTATACTTACGAACAATGTCGAAATACTTGGCCTCCTCCAGCAGCAGCTCCAGGTCGGGAAAGTCCTCCGATACCAGCAACTTGGAGTTGCGCATAAAGTTGAGTATGTGGCGGAACATGCCCCCGTCACGGTCGATGAAGTAGTGTTGCTTCAACGAGTCCAGCACGATCGGGATGCAACCGTTGAACAGTTTGGCTAGCCGCGAGTCAGGATATCTGAAAATGATAGAAGAATGGTGAAACAAAGCTCTCTAAAAGTCTTCATTGAACTCGAAAGGTGCACTTTGGAAATGGGGAATCTTTTGTACATAGAACTCAAACATGTTCAAAGGACACAGCAAGTGTCACTTACTTGGTTAAAGTTTCCAACGAGCTGGTGTAGATCGTTCCACCCACGTCGATGTGCACCGGGGCCGTGTACTTGGACGCTGCGGCCACGCACGGGATGCCGGTGATCTGCTTGTGGTTCGAGTGGTGGTACCCGCTGCCGACGCCGCTCACCGCCGGCGACACGGCCGGGATGGGCGGGGTAGGCGTTGGCGACGACGAGTTGGAGATGGTGGGCGAGGTGGTGGGCGAAGTGCTGATTTTGATCTGCGTCGCGGTGAACAGGCGCGTCGCGGACAGATCGCGCGGCTCCAGTGGCTTCACGTCGCGCTCGGTCACGGCGGTGCGATCACGCTCGCGTTCGCGGTCACGATCCCGGTCCCGCTCCATGTCGCTGTTACATTTCCTTCTGCAAGAGAGCAAGAGACACCGCGGACATCGAGAGTTAGGGGCGCGAAATGCAGTGCGACTACGGGAAAAGGTGAGAAAAGAGAAGCAAAACGCAACCATCACTTCGACGGATAATGATCGCCAAGATCAGCAAGTGTGTCTCGAAGTGTCAACGAGAGGAAGAAGACCGAGCACCAGCTGGACGCGTGTGTGTGTCCAGTTCTTCGCAGGAATCAACCGCGCGCTTCCAACCACTACTGTCCCATCCCGGAGGCAACGGTGCGCCTGCCGTGTTCTGTTGTCAAGTTATCAAAAAATATAATTAATACTTCTCATGCACCCACGGACCCACGGCGTTCACGTCGTACGCCGTTTCTTGCGAAAGTCACCACCCGCCACCCGAACCCGCGCGTCACCCGCCCCTTAGATGCACGCCCCCAGGGGCACCTGGACCACTTGGTTGGCGAGCAGCTGTGCTACCCTGCCTCGTCGTTTACAAATCCGTGACTGTTTTCGGTACATTAAATCATGCCAGCACTACTTTGGGCGAAATAATTTTATAAATATATTGCATTACTCTGCCCAAGTACCCTGCCCCTCCCCCGGGGCCACTGCTCATGCCTTTCCCCACCATCCGCCCAGCATTCGTTTCGTTTATTTTTGAAGGCCCCGTACGCCCGTTCGATTTGCCTGACGGGGCTTAAGGGATCCGTTGGTACATGCGTTCGTTTGACAGCGGCAATGGTGGAGGCTGGAAAAGACCTCCCTGTCAAAAAAATGGAGAAAAAACACTCCGCCGAAGGCAGTACACAAAATCACGGATAGAATCCCACTGCAAATGAAACCCGAAGCGAACGTTCAGGCGTTCATAAAACAAAAAAAGGAAGATAGGAGAAAGAGAGAGAGAGAGAGAGAGAGGGAGAGAGGGAGAGAGAGATAGAAAGAGAGAGAGAGAGAGAGAGAGGGGGGGAGAGAGAAAGAGAGGACAAAGTGACCTAGCGACCGTTGCAACGTGGCGCGGCGGTTCTTGTTGTGGGGAGTATCCTTTTGCTGAATGATCGTGAATTCCTTCGCATCCCAAAGATGGCGCGAGGTCGGGCGACCTTGTTCTGTGGGGCCCCCCGGGGGGCGGGCGGGCCGCTACACAGTATAATAATTTGGACAGGACCGCAGAAAATGATTTCGATTTTCGGCCCCGGCCCCGGTCGGATGCCCGGAGGGCCGGCCAAGTCGCACACATCTTCGCGGTGCACCAGGGCGAAGTGACAGGGCGTGCTCATCACGTCGGTATGGCGTGGCCGTTGCACTTCGCGAGGATTCGCGTAGGTCGCATATTTGTCACGGCCCTCGGGCGAAAGGTGTTCCTGCGGGAACCGTTATATTTTTTGCGATGCGGCGTGGAAGAGCTACAGCAGCATATTGGAATCGGGGCAATTAATTTGATCTTTTACGGAGCGAACGGATTTCTTGTCTTTCCCTGAATGTAAAATGGAAACGGTGAAGCAACGCTTTGAATTCCGGACTATTACTTCCAACAAATCGTGTCTTTTTCGGAAAAAGAAAATATTGAAGCGAGAAACTGTGGAATACGGAATCCCTAAACCTATGATCAATCTTGGACTACTGGACGATGGTTGATATTCAAATCCATTCCAGAAATAGTTCGCCCTTAACCAGGACCAGGCCAGCCCAAAAACCACTCGACAAAGTTATGGAAGCTGCCTGACTTCTGTCTAATTGTTCCACCCCTACGCTTGGGGCGATAAAAACTGGCCCCCGTTCTTGTCCGTAATTCGCCTTACACATCGGTTTTCGGGAAAGTACGACCAATGTTGCCCTCTGGCCAGTATGCCAGAGAACAGAAACCACAGGAACGAAACCGACAGCTAACCACACCGGAGCTATTCCGTCCGCATTCCGTTCAAAGACGAAGACGACGTGCTGCTATTTGTTCGAGCGTTTCGATGGCGCAAGGGGGAAAGAAGCTGTGCACCCGACCCGGGAAGGTTCCGGGTTTTGTTTTAATTTGTTAAAACTACCTCTTCAATCATTTCGCTCGCCCCCCCTGTGGTGGGCGTCCGTGAGGAAAGCGCACGGGCAGCTGGACAGGTGTTCAATTTTTCTTCGTACAAGAACGCACGTGTTCCCAGCTCGTGGGGATGGTCCGGGGTGAGGGTAGAACGGGACGACCAAAACTGACCATGAGTAGTAGTTTTCCCTTTACGAAAACAAAAACAGAGAACGGAGTGCTTTTTCAAAACATTCCCAACTCTCTTCTCAGACAAAGGAGCAGCTTCCACTGGACACAAGCCGGATGCAAATATTTCCGAGGAAACCCCCGTTTCTTCGTTCCCCGTCGTTCCCCGTTGTTTTCGTAAAGGGAAAAGTAGGGGGAATGGGGGCGGTGATCCTAAACTTCTCAAATGAAGCGTGGGTTGATGTGTTCCTGATGAGGGGTCAGTGTGTGTACATTTATTTTGGATTGAATTACCAACTCCCTGGACCTGCTGGGCAGTGTGTCGGATGATGGAAAGTTCCGAAGGAAAACATTAGAATTCTGCCACTTTTCCAACCCGATACGGCATCTGTCGTGTTCGCACGATGAAATATTTCCTCAGCTCGTCGATAAATGTAAAAATAATGAAACAAATGGAAGTGTGTTTTTCCGATAGAGCCCATTTTCCCAAGTGTAAAAGGGTTTGCGAGTAAAGAACAAGAATAAATAAAACAGAATAACGCCGTCTACAACCCGGCAATGTTTTTCACTCTCATATATGAATGTTTTTTGGGCAGTCTCTTCATCAGCATATTGATTTATCGAACCCAAAGCTCATCGGATCAAACATCGGGCTCGGCCCCGGTGGACCGGAAAGCAAGATTCCGTGTGCACTTTCCTGCCAACAACCAACCAACCCGTCCATCCCTGGAACGCCACCGATGCA
>JAOEFI010000006.1:28189146-28213468 GCA_034621735.1 Anopheles plumbeus
CCGGAAAGCAAGATTCCGTGTGCACTTTCCTGCCAACAACCAACCAACCCGTCCATCCCTGGAACGCCACCGATGCACCTATTTTCCATTTATTGAAAAACCACTGCACACAACCTCCCAACGCATCGACCACCGCTCCGCTCCACACCGCTTGCCCTGCGTGACTTCATTTCATAATTTAAATAGTTTTAGATGCTGGAGGTGCGCTGCCAGGACCGGTAGTTGGAGTCCTAAAAATCCCGACACTTTCCACCGCGATTTCCCACCAGCAAAACACGACACGAAACATGGACCCGAACCGAAAAGGATATCAGGGTGGTTGGAGGGAGGATGAGGAGCGGTGGAGTGGTTCGAAATTAGTATGTACATCCGAAAAACAGGAATTTCCCAAATCGAAATCCACGGAATTCAGCTCGTCGATGTATGTGTGTGTGTCAGGCGTGTATTTTGGGGGTGGTCAAAAAAAGCGCAGCGCGAACTGGCTAAAAGGGCAAGGACGCTAACGGGGGAAACGCCCGAGACACATTTAAATGGATATTTTCGATACCGCGGTAGGGTGGCCACCTTTTTTTTCTATCCCGCGCCCTGCGCCGCCTTTCCGGCACTCTCGGCACCCTCGGCATCTAAAATCCACGTTTGATTTTACGTTGTTGACTGCGCGGTGCATTTCGCTTTGCCGTGTCCTATCGTCCCGCACCACCGTTCGCCCACACCGACGGCATACTGCGACTGCACACTCCGACTCTGTGTGTGTGTGTGCATGTGTATCGGTGCGCTATGTGCACTTTGCATAAACTATCGCCCATGTCGAGCCCGAGCCAATGTATCGCCCGGTCCATGTGTCTGTGTGGCCATGTGCGTGTATGTACGCGGGCCCGGTCATGCACATGCACACCAATAAATAGTGCATGATAAATTTGTACATTTTAGATTATTTATTCAAAATATATTACCTCCGGGGGCGGAATCGAATGGTGAATTATGGCTGAAAAATATTTTCCAACGTTGTTTCCCCGTTGCACCCACTTTCCCGGTGCGACCGGATGCACACACACACACACACACGTTGACTGCTAGGAGATTTCCGCGTAACCCGCCACCGTCTCACACCCGCGTGCGAAATAGGAAAGGGAAATCGGTTCGTGCCGCGCAGCGTTTGAAACTTTAGAGATGAGGAACCGAAAGGGTGGCTTCAGGAAGCTCGAGAAAACTCACCACACGACACACCGCACACACTGGCAGGTAAGTTAGGGGGCCGTGTAAAAAAAACAGGAAAAAGGTCGCCATCTCTCCCCACGGAATGTCCTCCATCGACGCGAGATTTGGGACTCTCGATTGAATTCTCGATTCGCGGCGTCCAATGCTCCGGAAACGCTGGAATAATAAATCCTAGCGCAACATCACACGTGACCGGATTCGGTTGGGGGGTTAATTTTTAACGTGTAAGTTAATTTATTTTGTATCCCACAATACGGTGCACTACGAGATTCGGCTCCGCGGCTGGCTACGACGGCGTATGGAGGGATGATGGGGGGAAGGGGGGGGGAGGCTGCACCACGTTTTCGATTGTTCGGTTGTGTATATTTGAAAACACGGCAGGAATTTTTGGTGAGAGTTTTGGCTATCTGTTTGTTTGACTTGCGAACAGAACATGCAAACTTTGCATCACGTCAAAGGGTGTTCTATATTTTTTTACATTTTACTATACTGCTTTTCCATTAGTAGAAGGCTTCATGAACTTTCCTGTATTTAATTTCATATTGTTCATATTGTTGCATGTTCGTTTCAATTTCGCCCTTTTTCGGACAGTGTTTCAACTTCTAATACTTTTGCTGTACTGCCGCTGACGCTTCTCATGTTATTTGCAAACTGACTTCTGAGTACGCACGAAACTTTCTCCGAACCTGTGCGAGACAAACGACGTACGTGCCTGCTTTCCGGAACATTAAACGCCAAAGCTTACTATTTGATCCTTTTCGTCAAACATAAAAACACGGTCAGTGCCGTATTTCTATCGAACCGCCGGTCGGAAGTCGGTCAGTCTGGGTCTCGGTGGCCGCCGAAAACCCGCTGAAGTCCGCTTTACGAAAGTATTTACCCCAGCAGCCCACCAAACGACGGGCGGACTTTTTCCACTTTCGTGTAGAAAAATAAATACAGGTAGGGTGTCCCGCTATCGTGTTTTTTTTATTTGTCCAGAAAGACATGGGTGCGATTTTTAAAGAAAAACAAAAGGGACGCAATAGTGGCTCGAGGAGAGAAGAAGGAAAGTTCCCAAATTATCCGCCATGCACCGACACATTCGCACCGGTGGGAGGACGGGTTTGGAGGTTCCCACCTTTCGGCATCAACCAACCCGGGCAACCGTTTGGAGGGAGCCAACATCCTTGCCGGCTCGGTTGTCCACCGGTGGGTTTCGCGGAACCTTGCCCCAGCGCACGTGTATTTGATGCGGAATGCTTGCTTTCCTTTGGCTCCACCGGAGATCCCGATTTCTCGTGAAGCCGAACGGAGCGAACCCTCCACGATAAGCGGTTGCCAGGGCGCAAACTGTTGCGTCGCTAAATGCGGGCGCGGTTTTTGGCGGACGTTGAGGTTTGTAAACCCACACCGCCGAGAACATCACCGCCGCCCGGAAAAGGGTTCGCCCCCCGTGCGTTGGTCATATGTTTATTTGCTGGCGGGAAAAACAAGCGAAAATAGAGAGAAAAATTCGGCTCGGAAGGGGCACCGTTTTATGCGAAATGAACCCATGTCACGAGGCTCGTTTGCATTCATACGCAAACCCGCTGCTTCCTTCCCGGTCGTCGGCGAAATGACCGAAATGGTTCAGCCGCAACATACAAAAAAAGGATCCCCAGCCAACTGTTTGTACTTTTGTATTTCGACGCCGCACGAAAACAAATGCCATCACTGGGAAAAGAAAAGCCAAAGTACGCGTATGAGCCGGGTCGGAGAAAAAAATGGAAAATGGCGAAAAGCACACATACCCCATGAAACAAAACAAAGGCGTAAAACAAAAACCCCCTCGCAAAGATCCCATAAATTCGCCGCGTTTTCCAAACTCTGGAACTGCTTGGCGAAACAGCCGAAAAAAAGAAGGGGAAAAAGGAAGAGCTCCGGGAGCGCAGAAAGGACGTACAGAAAGCCATTAAAATAAATGTAAAAGCCTACGGCGCATAAAAGGACCCCAACTTCCCGCCAACTCTGCCTCTCGCTTCCCCACTCTCTTCTGGTGGTTTTCGGCGGGTAGGAAAAACTTGAACCCACCGCACGGAGCCCACACTGGCGGGGCTCGGAATTAGTTTGGCCCCGGGCTGCGTTGGCGCGAAACTTGGCGAGCGGAACTCGACGTCGAAGCCGACCACGTCGACGAAAGCAAACAATCCATCGCGTTCGGTTCGGTCCGTCGGCCGTCTGTCGGTTCGTTCGCTCGTTGAGTCGCGATTTTCACTCGCGAGTCATCCGCCGCTGGCTATTTTAGCGATTTGTGCGAAACGCTGGAACGTCCGGTCCGGGTCGGGGGGACGTGCGTACGCGGGAACCCCGCGGGAAAACGCCGCCAGCGATCCACGAGTATCAACGGATCCGAAGCCCCCGTCCAATGGCGTGTAGTCGGCCGCCGATAATTTATCATTCGCCCTTCGAGCGCGGATACCGATCGGCGATAGCCTTCCTTCGAGTGAACGCTCGGACCACGGCACGGCACGGCACGACCAGTCCTTGCACGGATCGTCGGAACACTTCAGAGCCAACTCGAAAACTCGATGCAAACTCAGGAAACGGCCCCCACCTAACCCGCCCCCCTAACCGAACTTGGGCAAGTTTTCCTTCGCACACAAAGTTGCAGACAAACATCTCTCCGGCTCTTGGCCGGGGCAGGGGCCGGAATGATGGTGGTGCTGGTGGTGGTTAGTGATCTCAGGTGACTTCTGAGAACCACTAGGCGAAGGAAATGTTAACAATAATGCGCCCGGTACGTTGCGTACGTAGCGGGTTGAAAATTTATCGTGAGTTTGCTATCTTCCAGTGCGACTTCGGGTCTAGGGGTAGCATTTATGGAAGGCAGAACTTGGCCATATGTTGATTGAAGGTTGCGGGCTATTTGCGCAGATCACATAGAGTGCGCTCTGCTTTTGCAAAGTGCAGCAGTATGCTGATGGAGTTGCAATTAAAATGCTTTCTTGTGAACAATAATATCTGTTTTTCGTAACCAAATACATTTTTCCAACACTCCCGGAAAAGGATCCTGCGTATAATTATCTTCCTCACAACATCGGCCGATGTCAGGCAAAACAACCGTAATAGAAATGGAGCAAAATTACCGGGTCGTACTTCTAACAATCTTGCACCATCTCGTGCCGCACCAACAATAGGACGGGACGGTCATTCGTGTTTTTAGCCCTAGCGCCGGGATCATTTGCATCTTCTATCCATCTTACTTACACCGCATCATCGGGAAGGGAGGAGGGACGCGGAGGGCACGGCTGGAAACCGTCACAATTCAACCTGCAGGAGGCAAATATCTTCACCCACGTTGCCGGAGCGACGGGAAAAAGGGGAAGGGAAGTGAACGGACGAACGAACGAGCCCGAAACGCCGGAAGGTCTTTTTCCTTTCGAACCGGCCTAGAAATATATGTACACGGTGCTTTGCGTCCATGCCCGCCCGCCTCGGGCCAAGCTGTTCACATGGCTTTGACTTTCTACCCTCCCGGTGGCCCTACGCCTGTACGCGCCCGTCTCGCCTTTCGCAGTGCGTCCTCGTCGATAGGACGACGATCGAGCTCTTATTCTATCACATCGGACCGTAAGGCACGACGCATTCCGTTTTTGCCGATAAACGATTACGCCGTGCTGGGGCCATGGCGTTCGCCGGTTCCACCGGGACGCCTGGATCTGGATCGCCGGATCGGTGCCTGCGAGGCCCGTTTCTACCGTGCCTATGCGGTTGCGTCCTCCACATCCGCCTCCAACTGAGGGGTCCTTCTTATCGCAGGGCCCTGAAGACTGCGCCAGACTCCAGCGGCGGTTGCAGCATGAAGACGAATCAATAGTTCTCCTCCAAGCCAGGGCATTTTCCCTCCAATCGGCGCAGTGGACCAGTAACAGGAAAGGTACGGGTGCTTTCCGCGCGCCCCTCACGCCCCCTGTCCCACCGGCAGCATCAACAACATAATGTAAAACAAGACAATCAGACATTCTATATCTCACTAGCCCGAGGGCACTTTTCGGTTCACGTCCCGCGGCTAGATTCGAAAATACGCTCTCCTTTCGAGAACAGAGCGGCCTCGTACACTTCGGCTGCTACGGCTTCCTTCGGTGAACCTTCCTCAATGCTCGCCCGACGGCCTTCACCGTCACCGTCATCGTCGTCGGGGCCGTCGCCGTCTTTCGGCGGATCCTTTTCCATCGCCGATGCGAGGCGAGCTTACCACCTCGGACCAACCCCGTGTTGGACTGGTCGGAAATGACTCGCGGCCATTTTTGCGTCTCGTTGCAGTGCTTGCTTATTCTTGCCGCTTCCTCTTTGCTACCCGGTCGGGTGCTTCATCCACTCCGGCACACCGCTACTGGTCCTTTTGCCTTCGTGGGCCTTTCTAATCGTCTAGTCAAGCAGCTATTATGTTGTCCCTAGTTTGTGTCGGTAAACAGATACTTTTTGGCCGTGTGTCCACCCTCTTTTTCCACTCGCATTGAATTTACATTTTTTGTAACTATATCAGCAGATTATTACGTTGCTCTATTTTTGTTGCTTGAATTTCTAACCAAGAGATAAGTTAACAACGAATTTTTACACATTTTATATTCTCTTTAAACCTCAATATCAATAATATTATCGGCGTTAACAAACTTGATTTCATGTTTAAATCACTCACAAACCCCCGCCCAGTGTTTATTCCAAGTCTGCTGTTGGCATGTGATGCGTTAACCACACCTCATTGGGCCAATGGGCCCCGCTGGCAAGGAAGGGCAACTTTAGGCAACCGTTTTTAATAAAACTTGCACCACTGTCATGTTGATGGTAAAATCTCTGACGGTAGGGTATTTAATTTCAACCTAATTAGTCAACCGTCAGCTTTTCCGGGCCTGGGCTCGATGCGGAGCCCAACATTCAACCACCGTACTTCAGCTCGGGCCAAATCGCTGCCTCGGTGGAACCTGTCAAACTTCCAAACTCCAGTTCCCAATCAAGCACAGGCTGACGATGCGTCCAAAAAATGGTTCAACTTTTATGCCACACGTCATGTACCCTTCCGCACTTCCCAGGAGGATGGCGGAGAGGTTGTTGAGGCGGAGAGGGGTTGTTATTGTTCGAACATTAAGTTTCATTAGCACCAAACGTGCGGCGAACGTCTGAGTGGCCCTCTGCTTAAGGATTCACCCGGACCTGCCGGTTTCGAGCGTGCAAGCGGCCCACGAAAGGGCGGCCAGAATAGTGGACGGCACAAAACAACCTCCATCATTGTTCAGCCTTCACAAGGATACGCTGGGAGATGCTGGCTCGAGTTGGGTTTCTTCCTACCGGGCGTCCTACATCTCGAAGTAATATGACGGAACGCACCAGAGTCCTTGACATGCGGATGATAGGCTGTGGTCTTTCCTGTAGAATCCCCTTCCCGAACGTCCCGGTCCATCCCACGGTCGCTCTACACACACGCATGCGAACACAGCCCACAGCCCACACGGAGCGCTGTAGTTAGTTAGTGCACTTTCGTTCGCAACAATAGTTGCACTACTTTACCCCACCGGCCCCTTTTCTGCCGCGGCGTACGGTTCAACCATGGGACGTATCTAGAATCGGACAGGTCCGGCTCGGACTCAGCAAACTACCGTCGTCGTCGTCGTCGCCGCACGCTGCCGTGGGCTCGTTCTCATAAAACACCACACGATTTGCTCGGGGAGCAATTGAAAAGACCGACAGGTCGAGCGAGGCATGGCCGGCCGGCCGGACGGGGTAGCGAAACTCCAACGAACTTCCCGAACCGGCGGTCGTGTGTCATGTCACGGGGTCCCACGGCGTGGCGGCGGCCGGAGTCGGGTCCGGAGTTTGAATTATCGACACACACGGCGGGCAGGGTGAACGAAACTTTCCGGACTCCGGGGCACCGTCGGCAAATCCTTCGCCGGGGCTTGTCGAGCCTCGTCCGAACGCTTGACGCATTTCGCCGTAGGTGGAATGGTTAGGTCCATGGTAGAGAAGCAGCGGTCTGGGTCTTTCATTTTTTTTTTCCTGCTGTCTCCTTCTGTCTCCCGTATCTGAGATGGGAGCGAAAAGGGAAAAGCGATTGTAATCCCTCTGGGAGGAATGTTTTTATTGGTAATTTTTAATCGTTTCGCTACACGATTCCCACACAGGGGATTTTTTTCCTTCTCTGTGATTCGTCGTCGATGTCATGGTATCGTCTGGGAATGTTGGCAGGACGGTGCAGGCGATAATCCGGTAAGCGGCTGGATGTGCAATCGGATACATCGATGAAATTCAGTTCTGATAAATGATTTGAGACCCAAAATATCAATTTTCCATGCTTGGTCGATGGAAAATTGTAATATAATATTAAATGCCCTGTTTTAAGAGTTTATTTATTTGCATTATAATAACTTCAAATCTATCACAAACTCCTGCGATCGGGTTTTCCATTAAACAAACGTCAAATATAATTGACAGAAGGTGATCAGGCTGGTCATATCAAACCCTCGTATTCGATTTTTATCCTTTGTCCCGGTCCCCATTCGGGGGTGGGCGATGGCATTAAACAGTGTGTGAAGCAACAACAACGAAAAGAAGGAGAGAAACAAGCGTGTGGTCCAGTTCCATACAATCATCGCACGGGAACGCGATCGATCGCGATGCAAACGACGGGTGAATGTTTGGTGTACGGTCCCTACCCACAGCTAAAGAGTTATTTTCTCCTTATTTTCATCACTCTTTCTTTCGGCACCTTCCAGAGCTGAAAGTGACCGCGGGTCGCGGACCACCCCACCGGGCCGCAAGAAAAAAACCACATTTCAAACAGCGAAACCGCTCGCGCCGTGATCGGCGATCGGCTCTCGGTCTCCCAGGGGCGGAAAAGATATAAATTGTCTGGGAAAAAATGAGTTTTGCAAAGCGCTGCCAATTGTTGCCAGTTACCGATCATTCCCCCGGCGAACGGGTGGGGGCACGGGGAAAACATGATAACGAGTTATGCTTTACATGGTCGATAATTGAAATAAACCTTCGCAAACTGTCAATGTGGCAGGAAAGGCTGCAGGATTTATGAACGCGACTGAAGGGAGTGAAATTATTTCACACCTTTGCAGTGGCGGAGTGTGTCCGAAAAGTTGTAAATATTTTGTTTAGAATATTTATGAAATACCTTGAAAAAGGACACACCACTGCCAGCACTAAACACGGTGGAAAGTAAAAAGGGCAATAACTACCAGTCCCATTTCCTGGAATATAAATAAAATGAAATATCCTTTTTATCCGAAGCAATCGCACAAACTCCCCGTGGAAATTTTCCAGCGTGAATTAGATTATTTTCCCTCACGCCCGCGCGAAAATGCACACACACACCAAACGACGGTGTTTCCCTGAACCACTCAACCAACCGCCAACGTGCCAGCAACCGCGTGGTTTCAAGTGAAACAGTGCACGAAAATTGACTTTCGCCACGTTTTGCGTGTGTGGGACCAAACTGCATTAGCGTTTGGCGGGGGCCCGTTGCCGGCCGCGGATACTTTTCCGTACACTCCGTTGCAGCTTTTCGCGCACCAAATGCAGCGAAAGCGATATGTGTACATATTTTAAAACGAAACCGCATCAACGATCGGACGGCCGGTCGGAAAAAAGGTTTAGCTCGGGTCGCCCGGTTCGACAAAAGAACACCTCTTCTATTTCAACCCGAGACAGCGGAACATTGAAACAGAAAGAGAGAGAGAGAAAGAGAGAAAGAGAGGGGACTGTAGGAAGGGAGAGCTACAAAAAAAAGTTATATGAAGTGAGCCTTTTTAATAATGTAAATAGAGCAGCGAAATTTAATACCGGAGTTTCATGTAAACAACCGGCAGGGTACGGCAGGATACGATGTGCTCGACTGCTCGACGAGTCGCACGGACAGCCAATGGCAATGGGGGCAAGGAGGGCAAAGGGGATGTTAGGAAAAGCGTTTCTCGTGCGAGAAGCATCGTAGACCAACGGGTATTTCTCCTCTTGCTGATGCTGGTGATGATGATGATGATGATGATCCCGAAATGAATCCATCAGAAGGATTGATGGAGAAGCGACCGGGCGGAAGGGGGCGGCATGAGTGGAGAAAAAAGTTTACCTTCATCCACCGGCTGACACACACATACGGACGCGGCTCAGCCACGATCGTACGGTGGCGGGTGAAGGCATCGTGCGGGAAACAGGAAGGAAAAACTCATAACATGCATGCTATGATCGTTAAATAAATATTTTAGGAAAAATTCGTATGAATATTAAAAAGTGAAGTGCAAAGTGAAATTATTTGCCTCATGATGGGAAAAACCCGGAAAGCACTCAGCGCGGCGCCGGGATGAATCTCGCGTTGCATCGTGCGCTCGTGACGGTGGGCGGGATTTTTCGTTACTTTTCCTCCCGCCGTTTCGAGGATATACCTTTGGAGGAAAGATTATCGTGCATGCGCATCCGGTAGGAAAGGAATTCTAGCCCGGCGAAAGGTGCGAAGGGACTATGGCGAAGGGAAAAAATGAAATAAAATTAGGAACATGGCAGCCTGGATGGCACATGGCACAACATAAACACGGTCATGGGCAAAGTTTTAATGTCTCATGTTCGAGAATCTATAGGCGGAGGATTAATTTGCAATTAGTTGAATTCTGCCATCCTTGCAGAACTCAGTCGCGAAAGCGTAGGTGCTTCTTCGAAACACTTTTAATTAGTGATGAAGTTCCGGAAGTTATCGTATGATATTCACTCGTTAATTTGAACTCCGATAGTGCTGCGATTTTATTTAAAGCATAGTACAATTATTGTTTTAGAAGAAGTTTATTTTCTATGTTAAAAAATCCCCCCATTTTCCAACAACGCGCCGTCGTGTTTCGTTCATTGTGGGAAAATATGTTTTGGACAGTTTAAGCCCTACTTTCGGCATCGCTAATGAAGGCTCTAGAAACGATGACGTCTTAGATGTCGATGACGGCATATACTATTACATGGCATCGGTGGTCCGCCCCAAGGGAGAGAGAGAGAGAGAGTGGGAGAGAATGGGACAGGGATGTTTTCCCCGGCGGCGATTATTCCATTCCTCACACGCGGCGCCTTGGCACGGAAACCCCAGGCCTGGGTGCGGGTGGGGGGGCGGGGTGTTGTGGCCGTGTGCCATGGGAATGTTAAAGGCAGGCGA
This sequence comes from Anopheles plumbeus, assembly GCA_034621735.1. Taxonomy (NCBI): domain Eukaryota; kingdom Metazoa; phylum Arthropoda; class Insecta; order Diptera; family Culicidae; genus Anopheles; species Anopheles plumbeus. The sequence goes on from JAOEFI010000006.1 coordinate 28,199,519, forward strand.
CGCGGATGATGATATTACCGCCCAGAGCGTTTTTAATTTTAGTTTCGTTGGGTCACGACGAGGCTGTCGGTCGGTCGGTTGGGTCGGGTTTTCGAGCTGAAGACGAACTCACACGTGTGTGGGAGTAAAAGTGTGCCCCGCGGGATGGAGGAGGAGACGGCCGATGGGAGGGTGGCTCGGAATGGATCGGGCCACGAAAATGTGGAATGAGTTCTGCCGTTTCCCCGTGAGCGTCATAAGCGGACCGACCATCGCCCCCCGCCAAACCCGCCCCCCTTCTCGCCGGCGCCCCGAAGTTCAACTCCGATCCGATCCGATCCGATCCGATCCGTTGGACCGTACTTGCCAGTTGTCGCCCGGGGGCCAGTTACTTCTCGCTTGTTCGCTCGGTCTCGGTCGCCGCTCGAAAGATTCGCCCGGGGCGATTCGCGCAGTGCAAACAAGGTCGTACCCTGTCCGTCTCTCTTTCTCTCGCATTCGGTCGCTCTTTCCCGTTTTCGCGCTGTCCCCGGGCGCACAGTGAAGTGAAGGCACTCGGCATCAACGTGGCCGCCGTACTAGTCCCTCCCCCTGACTCTCGCTTCTACCTGCTGCTCCGTCAGGCAGTTGAGCCTTCTCGTGCAAAGCCCTGCGGCAGTCTCCAGACGACGACGACGAAGGTACCTGAGCCCGGACAGGGGCCAAAGAACCGTCCAAAGACGGCGACGGAGACGACGACGGTGAGAATCGGCCCACGGCGGGGATCGAAACGAGCAGCGATCGATCCGCCCGAAACGAGCCGTCACATCGTTGGGAGCGTCACATTCCGGCACTTCCCAGCTCCGGCGACGGCCAAGGAATTCCCCGAAGAGCTGTAACGAGCTGGACCCCCATCCCCGTTTGTTCGATCCTCGCGTTCGATCTTGGCCGATCGTGCCTCCCGGGGTTTGGTGGGGAGGGATCGCAAAAGGAACGAAAATCGCCAACACTCGCCGAGCCGACCGCGGTCGCTCCCACGTACAAGTGAACTTATTTCCAGACTGAGGGCGGGAACCAATCACAGGGCAGGGTGCGAAGGACTCGCCGGGGGAATCCCTTTTCAGAAGGGAGCAGAAGGTCACCGAGTGGGTGAAGTCTAGGCTGGCCACAACGAGTCGCGTTAGTTTGTTCTAAAAATTGAGTACAAAGTAGAGACAGTTCCCTTCATGGTATTAATGAATATCAAAATCATTAAGCGACCTTCTCTTCATTCGCAAAACTTCTTGGAATATTATAAAGTACATCACTACATTCATACAACATATCCCACCGAACGATGCATTAATTGTCTATATTATCATGTTTAGAGACTCGTCATGATGGTTTAGCTGCAGCTCACATGATAGTTTGTTTGTTCCAATACTCACAGACTTCTCCTTGACATCACAATTGTCCGTGGGCCAACTTCGATCCCTTCTTCTCCTATGCTCCCTCCACACACACGCACACATACAGCAGCAGCAGCTCCAGAACTTATAGTAGGTTAACTTTTTTGCCGGAAATCCAGAATCCTTCCCCACCGGGGGCGGTTCACATTTAAGATGCAGCTTCTGTTGCATTCTGTTGCGGTGCAGCAGTTCGGAGAAGCAGGAAGTCCTTTTTCCCAACTCGCAATGCCTTCGGGCAGAGTAGTGTTCGGCCTTAGCCTGTCGGTGTACCGTCGGAACGCTAGCTTTATGTTATCCCTGCAGCGTCCCATGCTGAAAGTCGACCGAAACTGAACCTGCTTGCCTCTAAGCAGCATCCGGCCCTTTGGGATGATGCATTTCCGAATTCCGATTTTAACCCAACCTCACCCCCAGAGTCCGAGGGGTTTCTAAATAGGCTCAAGACACAAAGAGTCGTCGGTAAATGTGAAGCCAATTTCCTTCTTAACAGGGGCCCAGGCGAAGGGCCAATTGTATCAAATGGGAATTAAAATTGAAAAACCAACCTCCCCCTTCCACCACCGGAGTTTCCTGACTCGTGCGGATTTCTATTGTTTCCGTGCCCCGCAGCCTCGGCCATGCTCAGCCGAAGCGATATTGGTTGCCAATGGATCCGATTTTTGCTTTCGGACGGATGTTCCTCCGGGGCAATCGGCAACGTCGTCGTCGTCGGAAGCCGGGGTCAAAGTCGAAGTCGAGAGAGGTCACTACTGGTGTGGCAGCAGCAGCAGCACCGTTGAGCCCATCCAGGAAAGGCCCATCCGAAACAGGGCGCCTTCTTGCCCAACCGGCCACCTTTCCCCCCCACCAACGGGACGCGCCCGGATGTCGGGGGGTAGAAGAACTTCAAAGTTCCGAAGGGATGCCAGTGTTATTTCAACCGGATGTTCCTTCCTCCCGCTTCGTATAGCTCCCGCCCGACAACCCCGCTCAGAACTTAGACACACACACACACATACACACGCACACACCGACACAAAGTATGGAGGACGCCTAGGAGCACCGCTCGAGCGCTCTATTTGGCGTGGTGCAGTTTTTCGGTGCCTCGCTGGAGAAAAGTCAGCGTTCGGAATTGTCCCCGGGGCGCAACTGGGGCTTCGGTAGGTCCCCTGGTGCCGCACGTGGGGTTTGGACTACCATCCCCAAGAAGATCGCACGCGGGGCCATGGTGGCGACGTCGGCGGCAGAGCATCGTGCTAGAAAGAAGCTCGCCCCGGGGCGAACAGGATCTGTGGCGAATCTAGCCGGCGAAGGAATCGTGAAGGTGAAGGTGGTGTGGTGATGGGAGGAGCGCGGCAGGCGGGTGGGACAAATAAGGGAGAAACTGAGAATCGCTTAGAAATTGTTTAATGTAAAATTCCCTCGAGCTATTCGAAGCGAAGCGAGAGAGGCAGCGAAATATAGAGAGGGAGAGACAGGGAGAGGGAGAGAGAGAGAAAGAGAAAGAGAGAGAGAGCGAGAGAGAGAGAGAGAGAGAGAAAGAGAGACAGAAAGGCGAAGTGCCCGTAGTGCATGGGCGAAATGAGTTTGCCTCTTTGGGTACATTGGGTTTGTGGGCCCCGGTATGGCACAAATATCGTCCCGCGAATCGCAACCCCGCCCCACTCCAATTCCGTCCCACCATCCGGTGCAAAAAAGGGCCCCAAGGAAGGCAAGCTGATCGAAGGACACGGCGAGCGAGTGAGTGAGTGTGTGCGAGCGTGCTGGTGAAAAACCGGACCCAGTTCCGCCCGGAGCTAGTGTACCCGGCTTGCCGAATGCGAAAACAGACACGGCGAGCTCCACGGAAGGGCCACGGAATCGGTACGCAGGACCCCCCGGGGGAGCTGGGGTGGGGGTTGGGTCGAGATTATATCATTGTTTGAACGGAGCTAAGCGGGCGAAATACACCGGGGCACCGGTACTTTTTTTTTCCACCCGTCGACCGGGAGTGCCCCCGGGTAACAGAGATATAAATTAATCGGTAAACCATCCTTTGGAGAAGACGCCATTTTTAACCTGTACTTCATCCTTTCCCGGGCTGTGGCGGGGTTGTGTGTTGTTTTCCTCTCCTTTTCCTCTCCCTCGTACCATTCGCATGTTTAGGTTTGCTCGTTCGGTCTCGGTTCGGTTTTTCTTTTGGTTTCGGTTTTTGTGTTGTTTTGTGCGCTCCAGCTTTCACGCCTTTCACGTTCTCTTCGGGGCGGGCTGCTGTATGTGTTCGGTTTTCCCGGTGGCGTGTACAGGACGTGACAAAAGTGATCCACCAGCACACAAATGAAAGGGAATCAATCGTTCAACCAACAAGGCAACAGTTTAAGTTTAGTACTTGAAAATTTAAAACATCGGAATACAATAGTAACCTTTGACTTTCAAAATGGGCTTTAATTATGCTTTGAATAAAAATGGTTGGGCCCAATATTTCAATATTCTTATTTTTTGTTGCGTCTGTATTTGCACGAATCAAACGCAGCTTACGCAGAATCTGGTTCCTATTTTAGACATTATTTTCCGCTCGCAAATAGACCAAACCCAGCGCCATCCACAGTCACCACACAGTCCGTGCCCTCAAGCGATACAGCAAGTAACAGGGCCTTAGTTTTACTAACCACCCACCCATCCACCCACCCATTCAAGCGTCCGCCCTTCTCTCGGTCGACACTGTGGAACCTCATCAGAACCATATCAAAGCTTCGACCTTCTCTTTGTTTGCTTCTGCTCCCTCCCTCTCTCGTGGGAGAGTGGCAAGGAAAGGGCTGGTGCGGCGAGCGAGCAGGTGAAATCATTTTTCATCTCTCTCGGGAACCAATTCGTCCGGCACTCCGGCGCCCGGGGCGCCCTGAAAACGAGTGCTTTCGGGGCAAAAAAGCTGTCGGTCGCGCCCTGCGGACGGGTTGGCTGGAAATGAGAATGAAAAGTGGAACTAACCCCGCGACGGATGGTAAGAGGCAGGCCAGGGGGAGGAACGGTGGGCTGCTGGAGCGGCGTGGTAATGGCCGATGGCCGCATCGGTTGTGCAGGGGGTTTGATGCACGCGCTCACAAGCCAGTCTTGATCTACTGTTTGTTGGGGCAGAAACAACAAAAAAAAAACTTAAAGGATATCACTGAGCGGACCGGGCGGGTTGATTGAGATAGGCGACCAGGTGATGGACCAGAATCGGAATCGCAAACGGGTGCGACGGCATGAAGGGTAGGGAAGACTAGGCGGAGATTCGCGAAGCCGCGAGCTTCAGATTGAATGGGAAACGATCGGGGCGGGTATCGGGCTTCAGCATCCTAGTGGAAGGAGAAGGGTAGGCGAGGAGAACGGAGGGCGAGGAGCGAAGGCAAAAGGAAACATGGGGCGAGAGGGGGCAAAAAAGTTAAATTATCCTCGAGCTATTTTTCATGAACTTCAATATATTTATAAACTTCCCTCCGCCCGGCCAGCATCCGCCTGCTGCATCCCGCTTCCCCAAATCACCCTCAGGGTGCACTTCCGCTTCGTCCACTCCCTCCACTCTCGTCACTGAACCCCCCCCCCCCCCTTCCCTCAGCCTCCGGCTAAGGGTGTTGCCGCAGTGTTCCGGCAGTGCTAGAGTAAACGTGAGCATGTTTTCAGCGTTCTCGTCTCTCTTTGTCTCTCTCTCTCTTTGTCTCTCTCTCTCTCTCTCTCACTCCCATGTTGGGTCTACCCCCCTGCCACACTCTTTTCCGTTCTCTTTGCCACCGTGTCTCGCGCGGTTACTATTCGACTCTATCTCGTGCCGGTGTACCGGTTTGATGGCCCTCGGGACTCGCCTGCGGCGTCTCGTTCGAATTCCCCGCGGATCGGTTGCCGGTGCATACACTCATTTAGATGTTGGCCCCACACTGATGTACCGAATAGGAGTGTTTTGCAAGACTTTTTTTTAAATGAAGTTGTTTATAAGCTATTGGTTATACTGAAAAATTGTAGCTTATAAAACACAGCGTGAAGTAGTATCAGTACTAAAGTAGTTCATTTGAATGTATAATAATTTGATATTATTGTACATTGCAACGATTTTATGCTGTACGCACCAATACGCAGATTGAGTTAACTGTTCTTCCTCACTCCGCACGTCGAGGACGAAACGTTGTAGGGCTCCTTTTCCAAGGGAATGCAGAAAACCGCGTCCCACTTGACACGCGAGACCATCGCCTCCGCCCAAGGACTGAAGCGTATCACACAGCGCCAGCCGCCGTCGAGGACACAACTATGGGACTTTTGGTGCAGCGGGTGGACGAAAAACGGGAACCAAGGAGTATATAGTCACCGTGGAGCGACTACGTATTCGTGTGGAGCTACACATCAATGGCCGGTGGTTTTGTGCTCCAGCAGATGATCGTGAGTGCCGGACACCGATGGATGGAGAGCGCGGCCTGCTGAAGGAACTAGGGTGCCACGGACTGGGGGACCGGAGTGACTACTGCCACACACAGACCCTCGGGGCGTTTATACGAAGCCCGCATGTGACTATGGCACTGCGCTGTGAGCCTGTGCCGGAGTTGCAGTGGTTCAAAAACACGGCAGCCAGCCTCGGCCCGGGTCGGGGTTTAGCAGGTGAACACGCGGGAGCGTCGTTCGGGGCACGTCGGGTGAATGGCGGATAGGGGCGATGGGGGGAAAACCTTCTAACCATAAAATAATAATATGTGAAATGAAAAGAGATGCAATTAAACTGGTCCCAATGCTGCCGCCGGCCAGCTCTTGCCCGGGGCCGATAAAATGTGAATATACCATACATTATCAGGTTCTGGCATCGACGTGGATTTATATTTACGTATAATTTAACTCCCGGTGTGTATGCGTTTCCCCTTCCCCACACCGGCCGGGCCACTCGCCGGCCTCCGGACGGTTGCAGAATCACACACACAGCCGTTCAGGGTGCCTCTTTTACTCTCTTCCCTCTCGGATGCGAAACCCGTCAGAACTTTTCGGATCGGACTGCGTTCCTTCCCGTGTTCCGTTGTTTACTCATCACAACGGGGTCGGGTTTTTGCAGTTCGCTGTTTCAACGGAGGTTTGCTCCCGGTAATGCCGGATCGGATATTTGACAGTTTGCGTCCAACGGATTGCACCGGACGGACGGTTCGACCTCGTCAATCTCGGAACAGATCTTTCGCACGGAACAAACATCGAGAATCGAGTTAAAAAGAAAAAAAAATCAACCATTCCTCAAGCAAAATGGCGACTGCCGGCGGGTCAGAACCTTCGATTAAGATCAAAAATGGTGCTAGACTGCGGGCGACTGACAGTTTCCCCATTTAACGGTGAACGATGAATCGCGGGCTGGACCGACGTACGGCAACATACCCGTCGGGTCGGTTCACTCGGATACCTCCGTCAGTACAGGGACATCTACAGGAGCACCGATTGTTAATCAATAATATTTCAATCAATTGACAAATTGGAGCCAGGTATTGGGTGGAAATAGTAGAAAGGCAGTGTTGCACACATTTCACATTTCAATAGAGATATAAGTTTACAATTTCCCCAGTCAGTCTCTGTTTGTACTTTACGAAATCTCACATTGAAATATTTCGACATCATTTCTACAATTTGTAAAAAAAAAGGCAGTTTCAACATAATCCCGTTTCCGACTCTTTTTTCGATCTTCAGACATTCGCGCAACGTCCGCTTCGCGTCGAACGTCTCATCAAACGATTGCAGCGAACGACGACCAAATTATCCTCCCGGGGGGCACCACCATTTCCCTGCAGATTCTGGTCGGACCGATAATGGTCGAAAGCGGAAAGAGAGTGAAACAGAGGAAGGGAGAAAGAGGATGGAAGTCGATGGTGTGTCGGGATGGTTTGTTCATTTACTATACATCCTTCACCCATTTTCCATCCGGCCGGGATGTCGTTTCCGGGTGGAATCGGTTTGTGCCGGTAGGACACGCGTTACACCAGGGATCACTGGGAGTGAGCGATAATCGATTTTAAGTGGGTTTCCTCGAAATTTTGATCACGAGTAGGGAAAACAATTGGGTGAAAAAGAAACTATCATTGGAAAGCACGAAGGTGGGTAAATGTGGAAGGACCCATTGCCCATGATCCTTTAGGTTACATTTAAGTGTCACCGAGTACATCCTAACATTTATAAACTAACACTATGCAGTGGGTTGAAAGGACTAAAGAGAAGGTTGCAAAAGAAAGTGGACAAAAACACAAACTTGCCAACTCCACCCAACCAATCTGGCGGATTATCAACGCACCCCATTCGAAGCAAGGATTCGCAGACCATCTTGGCACCAACACGACAACCTAAAAGGTCGCCCTTAAAAGGGCGGGAAAATCGTCTGGCGATGGGCGAGAAAAAAGCACAAAAAACCAAACCCGAGGGACGCCACATCTCCACTCAAACAGGGCTCCGTCCGTCTGCCGTGTAGTCGAGCGGCAAAAAGACTGTCGCACACTACGACTCGCACCCGAGCGCCAATATACGAACCGACACCTGTTGCGTCGAGGAAAATTGATGACTTTCAAGGGAAGATGGGAGGCATGGCTCCACTCCTTCCGCTTGCAGGCCCACCCCTTTCCCACGTCGACGTTGACGACGACGACGACGGCTGGAAAAGGATGCGATGGAAAAGAATGTTGCTCTCCAGGATATGGTTTGCGTTCTCTTTCAGTTTTTTTTTGGTCTTCTTCGTTCGGTCCAGCCTGTTGCGTGCTGGCGAACGTGTGTTGAGCGTGTGGACGTCGATCGAGGAAGGTATGCTTGGTCGGGGTATAATTTATGAACTGTTGATAATTAAACCTTGAGCCGGCCGGAACTGGTTTGGCGCGTGTTGGTGAAGGTGATGTCAGTGACATGAGCATGAATAAATTTGAAAAATTGCACGATGGCATAAAGGATGTGGAGGAACATTTTTGTTTTGTGTTGTTTGGCAGAATAGTTTTTTTTCTCTTTCGTTGAGCCGTGCATTTCTTCGTTTTCGTGTTCGTCACTTCAGTTCAGGCTGTCACTCTTTCGGCTGTGAACATTTCGCCACACAAATTTATGCAATTGGAGTTTTCTAGCTGCACATAACACATCCTTCATCTCATGTTTTTCAGCTTGTATGAAACAGCGCACCGACCGCAGCGAATCAATAGCCCAAGGACTTTCAAAGGATTTCCATTTTCCTCCCTTTCGAACGCGCGTCAAAATCGAAAACAACCCGTCAAAACCCATCCTGACGGGAAGATGAAAGAGAGATTACCGAGGGCCGATTGGCACGGAATCAATCGTCCGACCCATTGGGCTTCCGTACCCAGCCATGTGGCGCATAATGAGGTGGAAAATTATAAGAATTTCTCGATTTGTGTTCACCGCAGCACTGGCCCCTGGACGGAAACCCGTACGCAGCCAGCAAGTGCAAGCCGTCAGTTAGCCGATGTGCATACGGTTCAGCTAATATTGACGATTATGCATTATTATCAACGGGTGCAATCATAACCGTTGGGGCTCTCGTCGGTGCGTCTTGGCCACCCAATGGCCCCCCGTTTTCCCTTGGCCGTTGCCTTCTAAGCTTTTCCATCCCCCCCTGAAGGCTTGGCGCCTATCATCAGGGCCATCAGGGAAGCGAATGGCTGTCCTCGGTATCCTGCAATCATTGCCCAAAAGGCTCGGATCGATCTAGCGACCGATGGTTGGTCGAGTTTTCCCCCGGTAATCAGCATCGTTTACGTTCCATTGCACGGCCACGCACACACACACACACACATGCTGCCTGGGAAAGGGTGCATTTCATCGAGCCCCAACGAGCACCTACATTATCGTGTGGGGGAGAGAGATAGAGAGAGATGATAAACCATCGCTCGCTGGGGCCTTCTTGAAGCCGTTGTTCCTGTTTAAAAGCACAGACCACAAAGCGGAGGAAAATGCAGCCTCGTTCGGCATCCTCCGTTACAGATGCCGTTCCGATTTGACCAGATTACCAGTGGGCCGTTGGTGGGCGCAACGAACAAGAGGCCCGCCGTAATGGATGCAACGGCAGGTTCTTGCGAAGGTGCACTCCTGCCAAGGGATATCGTAATCGGACGCGGACATGGTTCTACTAACTTTTCGCATAAGGAAACTTTTCGCAGCTTTTCACCACACAGAAGAGGCGAGATTTATTCGCACTTCTGTCGACAAGTCGCCTCGAAAGATGTTTGCTTGTACTAGAAACAAGATGAAAAAGAGGGAAAGAGAGAGAAAGAGAGAGAGAGAGAGAGAGAGAGAGAGAGAAAGAGAGACAGAGCTGGGCAAATGGTCTTCGAATGATTTGCGAGAAAAGTTGTACTGTTACATAGTTTAACCATAATACACGTTTAGGTAAGCCAACAGGATAGAGACATGCAACGTCACAACGAACAATATGGAAGTAAAGAAACAACTTTTATGAAGGTGAAGAGTTTTAAAACTATACTAGACGTTTAAAAACGTGGAAACTAGTTCAAAGATTCAGCAACGTGATGCAAAGCAACAATTTACGAGTCCTTGTGGTGCTATTAAACGGAACAGACGAGAAGAAAAGTTTGGGATGGGCCTCTCTTTCCCTCTTTCTCTGTCATTCTACAACTATCGCAGGCTTTGTGGGACGGCAGCCGCATAATATATAGGTTCTTTTGAAGTGGAAAGAAATTGTGGTGAGCTCGAGTTAAACTGGTAGTTTTATAAATAAACTATTACCTTTCCCCCAGTAGTGGTCGCTTCGGAGCGCAAATCCTTTACGAAACCCTTTGAACCCATTCAGGCTGAAAACGGCTGCGTCCACACGCTCGCACACCGATTTCGGAGCGGATTTTACGCGACTGGCAACAACCGAACACCGGCCCCATCCCCACCAGTCCGCAAACGCCGCCACCAAACTTTTCACACCAGATCAAACGAACTGCAGCGGGAGCATTCCGGGCCGCATTCTGGCCTTTCATGCGAGCCTTTACGCAAATGCAACGCAATGCGCAACGATGTGTGAAAACGTTCCGGCCGTTCAGCGTGCGTGCATTCGTTGGGGGGGGGCTTTCCTCGCCAGAGCCAGGACCCCGATTTGGAAAATATCAAAATTTTATTCGATTTCTGGTTGTGATGCGTTTGCTTGAGTAGAAATAATTATTTGTTGCGAAAGGTTATCCATAAATGAACGGTTGTTGACCCGGCTCGCGGTACCGCCGTCGTCGTCGTTGTCGTTGTTGTGTCGCGGGCCTTTTCCGGGCCAGCATCCAGGCAGCTTTTCCGCGGCATGGCTGGGAGCTTTGCACCAAACTGATGCAGGCACACATATAAGAAAACATTTCCGCGACTAGCGGGGGTGCGGAAGTGGGACTGTGTGCGTATGTGTTTGTGTTGGGCAACGAAACACACAAACCGCGAGAAAAGCCATTCCGCACGCCGGGAGGAACCTGCGCGGTTTGTTTTATTGGCTTGGAAATTGGAATTGTGTGTTTTTGGGAGGCACAATTTTGCAGCAATTCGGTAATTGAAAATCGGAAACGCTGGTATCGTGCCTGCAGGGCCCTGTGGCACAGAAAGAAAGAGAGAGAGAGAGAGAGAGAGAGAGAGAGAGAGAGAGAGAGTTGGCGAGGACCGGAACTAGGCACGAGCCAGTGGATGGTGTGCTTTTAGGCCACGACAAATGGGAAGCTGCGGGAAAATGTTCTGGAAATCGCGGTGACGAAGCGGTCCTTTTCCGACGATCAACGGCGACGAGGACGACGGATGGCGACCGGAACTGGAATGGGTGCGATTCGAGCCGATTTCGGGGCAGCACTAGACGTGGGAAAAGTTGTACAGGTACAGGACGCTCGAGGGAGTTTCCTTCGGGTTTGACGAATCTTTGGCATTCGAAGGAAAAGCTCGGTGCGCGGTAGGTAATTTTCCGGCGTATTGAAATGTCATTGGGAATGAATGTGTGTTCCATGTAGGTGGATGGACGTGCTATTGTTTTCCACAAGTGGTGTTTGAAGTGTGGAGTTTTATTCCAAACTCCAAACTCATCATTTCATGGAAATCATTTACATAACCAATGGCTTCCAATAATTCCATTTAAAGTATAAGGAAGAGAAGAAAGTGTTTAATTGCAGGAAGGAATTAAGGAATGTTCTAGCATTTTCATGGCCTATGTTTATCGTTGTTACTTTTATCCTGTATTTAGTTTATGAGCCAACAATCCTTCTTCCCAACCGTTCACGATCGCATTCTGGTAGTATTTCATTCACAAACGGCCAACTCCGAAAGATGAATTGAGCCATAGATGAATGGATAAGTGAAGCACTCGTGAACGAATGCAAAGGAGAAAGCGCATTATGGCCACTGCAGCATCGTGCTGGCACAAACGTGGCCAAAGATAATTAAAACTGTTTCCACCTGACTCTACGCCGAGTCCACGACGGCGGGGTCACATCCGAGGACGGTACTAACGAGTAGTTAGCAGTTGGCGTCTAGGAAGTCAAAATAAGCTAATAAAAATACTACCGCTCGATTGTTACAACTTTGTAATTAAGTCAGGAAGATGTCTTAATTACTTTTTAATTGCGATTACCGTTTTTTTTTGTGCTTCTCTCCTCGCTGAATCACTTCCACTTGCAAGTGCGCTTCGTTTTCTCCGCGTCGTCGAAGAGTTACGATCGCAGTGTGCAGTGGGCCGACACGTCCACCCATAGTCCCCCCCCCCCACCCAACACGGGTGCAATGAAAATGGGTGCATTCGAACGGCGAGCGAAAGGGCCACGCAACGACAGTTCGCCCAGTTTCGCTTGCGGTGGGAACCCGTGCATTAATTGCAGTCCGAGTGCACTCGACGGAGCGACATCCCGCTCTCCATCTGGCAACCTGCAACTGGCCCTGACCAGGCCCGCCGTCCCTTGGCCAGAGGATACCTTTTTATTCTTCATCGAAAGAAAGAAGAAAAAAAGGCGGCCAGAAAAACAGTGCAGCTGCAGCTGCGGCGATGATCTGCTGGCGGTACATATACGATCGTAATCGTTTAGCTGCGAGAGCCGCGTCTCGGAGGCGCACTCGGCATGCATTATCGCCATCATCTCGGGCGCTTTCTTGCAAGAGGCGACGGCCACGCGGCGGAGCTGCCAGCCTGATTAGCTTGACGATTTTGTAAGCACCAGCTCGCTCTCGGGGCGCCCGGGGCGCAACACAACAGGGCTGGACGGGTAGTGGTGGTAGGCTGGCGCTGGTCGGAACGCGTTCCTGAAGGGCCTCGGGGGTCGATTTTGATGCATGCGAAACATGCGCAATCTCTCGGAGCAACTGCGGCGCGCTCACGGATGGTGTTGGAGAGTTGGTCCGACGCTGGCCAGGGGCACCGCGAAGTGACTCGTTGCACGTGGTTTCGATAGGCAGGGGTAGTTTGTTTTTGTTGTTTGTCGCCATTACTCCCAGGAACAAGAGTAAACACACCTGAATAGTCATAAAGACTGAGCTAAAGAGTGTTAAACGTTACATCTATATTTAAATTGCTTCTAGGACTTTATTTTTGATTGCTTTGTTTGGAAACAACCGGAGCAAAGTGAATACTGAAAGGGTATACGGGTCAATTATTTTATTCTACAATCCTTAGAGCCTTGCGTTTCCCTTAAACATTATCAGTGTACTTTCCAAAATGGAACTGACTACAATAACGGAGTCCTGTCGGCAAGGAGTCGCTTCAACCCCAAAAAACCAGTAACCCGAGCGAAACCGGTCGCAAACCCGGAGCGCAAAAGAAAATCCGTCCAATTCCGACGTCTTGCTTGCCCGTGGCCATGGTTGGGAATCCATTTTTTTTTCTTTCTCGTTTCGCTTTCGAGCCTTTTGTGCCCTCCCGACGACGAGGCAGCGCGAGCGGAGAGACAGCGGCTGCTACCAAAGGCAAATTCCGGGGACTCATCGGCACACAATTGCGTGTCCTGCGGCGGCTCGATCCCAAACATACTGCACCATTTGACAACGTCCACGGAATTCGCTTCCCCGAGCTGCCCCGAGGGCGCGTGAGCGTCGAAGGAAGTGCACCTTGAAGCTAGAAGAGGGGTGGAGAAAGAAAAATCAGCCGGCCCGAGAGAGCGCCGAACTACCGGTGGCCCCCCGGGGGGCACGAAACGGGCGAGAAAGCGAGGAGAAAAATGAAAAACTTTTTCCTTCACAACATGGCCCGAAGCCCTGCGAGAGCACTCCCGGAGCCGGAGTCCCTCCATGAGCCATTCCCGCGCCTTCCCCGCGCTCCCGCAGGTTTCATTCCCGGAGTTGCCGCCGCCAGGACGACGCTGCACATTTCGGTCGCCCAACGGCAGGACGAACGAACTCTCCTCAGCCAAATTCCACGGCCACGCCGTGACGTTGTGTGATTGCTTCGAACCAAAAACGACATCACGATGGGTTTTCTGGGGGCTTTTCGTTTTCCCTCTGGCTGTCGGCTGTCCTGTGTTCTGCCCCTCCGTCCCTTCCTCGCTTCCTCCATCCATCCATTGCCGCGACGCGAGAAAAGATGTCTCCCCAGCTCCCAGGGCCTAAGGACTCGCAGGTTTTTTTGCTCTTCATCCGCCGTACTGCCCTCCCAACC
>JAOEFI010000006.1:28215337-28257673 GCA_034621735.1 Anopheles plumbeus
CCCCCCTCCTTCCATCCGGCCCATCTACGCACACTCTCGGTATTTACGTATACAGCGAACGACGCTTCGCAACGAAAGGAATTTGGCCTCCAGAACGACGGCATGTGCAAAAGGGCTCGCAAAGAGGGACGGTGGATGAGGGCCAGAGTGGGGGTTGGAGAGAAATGAGCACCGAACCGAAAGCGTCCGCAGGCCACTGGCAGGCAAGTTGTGAGAGAATGTTTTATATCAAGTTGGACAAGAGTAGGTAGGCTTGCGAAATTTCACCCGCGGGTGTTTAACCGAAAAAAAAGGTTATTTAAAAAAGCGGACGAATAAGTAGAGGGCTGAAACTGAAGACATTACCCGGTGGGTGGGGACAGTAGAAGGGGGCGCGAGGGCCCCGGCCGCGAGCCAAAATGACGAAAATCCTGTACACTAGAACCTCTCTCTCTCTTTTTCCTTCTCTCTCTCTCTCTCTTTCTATCTCTCACACCACCTCTATCTCCATCTCTCTCTCTCTGTCCCTCTTTCGAGCGAATCGTCCTAGAGGCGCCTTTCGGAAACCTTTTTCTAGAAGTGTAAGCAAAAATGGCCGAAAAAGTATCTTATTTCTGAGCTAATAGGATTAGCAAGCAGTTTCATTGTTGTTTTACATACTACCACCACTTGCATATGGCATGGTAGGTCCTGAAAATTCCACCTCCTGGACCTGCTGGAAGCGGGAACTAGACTGGAGTGTAAAATCAGCCACGAAACTCCCTCGTCATCGCCTCAACGGCTCGTCAATTAGCGTAAATGATAGCCTCTTCCCCATTTCGTGCGGTTGATCGTCACTTAACACCTCACCTGGGTCGGGTTAAACTATCGGTTAGGCGAGAAATTACGCGCCTAACATATTTCACTTAATCGAATCGAATTGCCAATTCATGCCGAGCCGAAGGGCCGCAAACGATAACACAAGAAGAACCGGATTCGGTGCATAGAAAGGGCGGAGGAAGATGAAATGGAAACACATTCCGAAAGCGGACACAAGACAGATGAAGAGAGAGAAGGAGAGGGCACACATCAGCATATATAAAGTCCTGCCCCAGTGTCTTAAAGTGCCGCCAGGCTTCGATCCGGGATGTGGAACTAAAATCCGCCATAATATATTTTCCCCCTCTGGTTCCGGTTGAAGTTGAAGCAGGGGGAGGGCCCATAGGGTGTGCCTGTCGCAAGCTCACGACACACCGGAGTCCGGAGCACTCCGAGTCTTCGAATCCTTCCGAGTAGGAGGAACCAAGAGTGCAGGATTTTTTTTGTTGCCGCCGGCAGCAAAACGTTGGCTGCATTATGCGCTCATTCTTGTCGATTTCGCCGCGGCGCTCCGACACCCGCGGGCACGGGAGAAACTTCGTGGAAACCGGCCACACGGTCCCGAATAAACAACCGGAGCACCGGGCGAACGGCGAAAGGACACAAAATAACGAAAAATTAAAACCCACGCCGGACACATTCAAATCGAACTGGATACCTGTCAACGAAGCCGCGGACCGGGGCAGAGCGGACAGACAGGCCGACTGACCGGAAGCGGGGAGGCGACGGAAGCATCGGGAAGCACGGAGCGGGGAACGGGAACTAGTCGAAGAAACAGTGAGCCGCGCTGGCCCGCGGGCGTTTCCATTTCTGGCGTTTCGTATTTTTCGTCGCCCGGGAGAAAAACGCGCAGCATCGAAAGTCCAGCGTTCTTGCGGATGCCTTCCTTCTTTTTTTTCTCTACCCTCGACACGGGACTTCAAACTGCACAAACTGCAACTGCAAACTCCTCCGAAACGCCCGGCGGGTGAAAGTACATCAGCTTCAACGCGACGCCAAACTAGGAAAGGCGATAAGCGTAGCACTTGCGTGTCGCGCGGAAACGAATGGCGGACGGGTCCCGAGGGTGCGTCTGGCCGTTGCTGTTTTGCGGGCGCCGCAAGGATTCGGCCAAGATAACAAACGTAGTCGCGATGGCCGGACCCGGCGCGGCGGATCGACTAGAACGTGTTAAAAGCTCATTAGTTCGCGGATAGGAACTGTATCGCGCTTCCATTAAGGCGATGGTTTTTGTCCTGCTGGGTCCCATATCAATGTCACAATTTGTGTCACATTTTCTGTTAGAATTCAAGGTGCACTATGTTTTGTTTGTTTATTTGATTTTTGTTTTGTCTCTAAGCAATTCCCTATTTTCTAAATGTTTTTTTCTAACAATAACATTAAATCATTTCACACTAAATTCCAACGTTACAAGTTAAACCTCTGCTGGCTGAAACTATTCGCACTATCGTGTTCCTCAGAAGTGCATCGGGAAGAAAAGATGCTGCCACCATTGCGCGACACTTTCTTATCATCTCTCGAGACGCCACAAGCCACCCACAAACGTCATCGGCGTCCGACAAAAGCTGCATCGACCATTCCGGCTTCTTCTCTTATCAGACACAAACGGGAGTCCATCCTTCTATTTCAATATCAGTCTCCAGTGCGACATCGTGCCGGAGGGACCTGCTGCGTACTGTGGTGGTGGTGGATGATTGCAGCAAAGGCACACGGTTGCGTCAGTTGCACAAGGGACTCATTGCGACAGCGTAAACGATTGCAGCGATCGATCGATCGATTTGCGAAATCAGCTGTTGGTGAATCAAAACATCAACTATTGGTTCGGGTCAGATAGGTGTATGGGGTGTTTTCTAGTTCAGCTTTCGCACCCAGACAGGGGACGGCACCACTCGAGGGTGATTCGTTTGTTCGCGTCTCTGGCAAAGTTGATAAGAGCACACTGATACGGTCTAGGAGTTGCAGTTTGGCTGGGCTGGGGGTACGATCTCTAGTAGTATCACGAGTCGGTTCACTACTTCCTCCTTTAGTCGAGATCCAGCTGCGCGTCGAGTAGGAAGAGTCGAGCCAAGTGCATCCAATATGCATCATTTCAGGTTTGACGAAAGTAGGCCAGTGGTAGGCCGGAGGTTCGTTGGTGCTCTCAACCCTTACCTTTTCCACTATTTTCTTTGGTGCAGAGTTGGGCTTCTGGTGCTGGCCGTCGCCACAAGAGCGATCGAGGCCATCACGTACCAGTGCGATCACTACGAGGACGAAAAGTACGACTTGCGCTACTGCGCCCTGTTCGGTGTGACGATCGTGCACGATGCGGAGGACGTCGACTTCCTGTCCGAGTACCCGCGCCCGCACCGGTTCGAGTTTATCCAGTCCAACCTCACCGAAGTACCGCGCACGCTGTTCACCACCTTCCCCGAGATGCAGTCGATCGACTTCCGCGGGACGGGCGTCGAGAACATCAACAAGTTTACGTTCGAGAACGCGAAGCAGCTGCAGAGTCTGCACCTCAGCGACAATCAGCTCACTGTGCTGAACAACTTCATCTTCAAGGGCTGCGATCGTTTGGTGTGGCTCGATCTTTCCGGCAACCGGCTGCAGGAGCTGAAGGAGAAGGCCTTCTACGAGATCCCGACGGTGACCACGCTCGATCTGAGCCACAACCGACTGGAAACGCTGCCCGAGGGTGTGTTTGCCACCATGGAAAAGCTCTCGTTTTTGCTGCTCAACAACAATCGCCTCAGCGGGCTGAGCGACGGGATGTTCCGGGAGAACCCGCTCGTTTCCCTCGACCTCAACTTCAACCGCATCGCGCATATGAGTGCCGCCCTGCTATCCAGCACCAGCACCACCTTGCAGAGGTTGCACCTGATGGGAAACAGGCTGCAGAACATCACGCTCCCCCGTACTACGAAGAAGATAGATCTGGCTCAGAACAATCTGACGGCGATCTTCGTCGATTCGGGCTATTACGCGGTCGACTGGTTGAACCTTTCCAGCAACGCCCTCAGCAGCATCGCCAACGTTTCCATCCTGAGCCGGCTCAAAACGCTGGATGTGTCCTTCAATACCCTGAACTCGCTGGCCCTAACGTGCTTCTTATCCTTGCAGGAGCTTAGCTATCTGAACCTCGAAGCGACCAACCTCACTCGCCTCGAGCACGGAATCTTCTCGCAGCAAGCCCAGCTGACGTGGCTCGACGTGTCGTTCAACCGACTCCCGTCGTTCGATCTAACGGTGCTGACGGCGTCCATCAAACTCGAACGCCTGCACCTCGATGGCAACAATTTGACCACCATCGCGTACCGGTGGATTACCGAGCTCTTCCCGTCGCTGTCCTACCTGGGCCTTTTTGCAAACCGGTGGAACTGCTCGTACCTGATCGAGATGGTCCGGTACTGCAAGAAGAACTCGATTGATGTGGCGCCGGCTAAAGAGTACGGAATCGTGCTGCACATGACGAACGTGCAGGGAATCTACTGTGCGAGCAGCTCCAACGCTAGGCTTCCCTCCGTGAGTGCGGTGCATCACTACTCAGCAACCAACCATAGTCAGGACACGGGAGTGGTACAGGGCAGCAAACCAGCTCCTACAGACAATCAATCTAGCGCCATCTCGACCGCTCAGTTGATCCAAATGATTCGCCAAGTGAACCAGACCACTCTGCAGCGAGTGCAGGAGCTGGAAGGTCGGTACCATGGTCCGGACGTCGCGAGCGTGTCCCCGCCGGACACATCCTGCACCGCGATGCACGCCTACAACTATCAGATCTTCATCCTGCTGATCCTGTCCGTCATCCTGATCATTAACATCGGCTTCCTGCTCTGGGTGCAGCACAATGCGAACGCCCGTCGGGCGGTGGATCAGATGATCATTTTCCGGCGGGAGCATGGCGCCTCCATTCAAACGGAACTGCACGGAGATTTCTAAGGTTGGGGAGGACGTGTTTAAAGGCGTAGCCTGTTGTACGGTCATAGCACTAGACTTTTAGAGAAAAAAGTCCGTGTTATTAAAATAATTCCACATTTATTTTTAATATTACTCTCCGCGGGAAATGTCCTCTCGGGAAAAAATGACGTTGAAATTAAATATAGTTGCATGTGTTTTCACATTACATTCAATGAAACATGATATGTTTTTCCAAAACATTGTTTTAATTGTTGGTGCAAACATTAAAAATAAGATCACGAAACACACACAGACCATTCCAATGGAACTGTCTTCGTGTCGCTCATTCGCGTGTAGTCATTGTGGGCAAATTTAAAATACATTTTTTTGCCATTTTCCCGGTGAGTTTGCCACGTCCCCGGAGGCAATTTTCATTAACATTATCGGCTGAATTATTGCCATGATATTTTTCCCATCTCGACTTGTTTCTCGTTCGAATGCTTCCCAACCATGTCCCAAAACATTCCAAAGTTCCGAGGATTGTTCGGGAAAAATGGTACCAGCGGCCGGGAAGAAGTGCATAATGCCACTGTCGCACTCCATAATGACTGGGCTTGTGAATGACGCCGCTTGTCTGGGGCCGGGGGTTTTTCCGACTTCAAGCAACTCCTTCCGCCCACCCCAAAGGCTACCGAAACCCTCGGCACGGGCCATTATCGATAAATAAATAATTCGCCCTCGTGAAATTAATCTGTCGGTAGTCATTATTGTCATAAAATTATAATTAGCTTCATTCGGTACAGGTTATGCGCCGTATTTTAATTTCTTTTCGCGCACTTTTTCGCTTCTGATGCAATGTTCCTCCTCCAGCGCCGCAGGGGAGGTGGAAACATTTCGCCGGGTTTTTGGAAAAACCATTCGCTTCTTTTTTGTAAACCCCATTCCGATGCACTGGCATATCTTTGTTGCATTTCCGGTGCACCCTTGCAGGCCAGATCGACATGCGTTTTTTTTTACTCACAGTGGAATAAAATTGCCGCCAAGATAGCACAATTATGCTGCAAAGGGGCACAATTATTGATGCTCGACCGCACCGAAGAGAATTTCACTCATGAAACCGTTTATTCGTGGTGCCATCGCCATTAAACAATCGGTAATTATTTTATAGCCGGAAATTTTATTTAATTACCATGAACGCCCGAAAATGGGCCCCTCCGTTGCTATGGCGGTTTTGGAAAGAAACAACAAGAAAAAGCGGGACCTACCTTTTCAAGCAATTGGCCTCGAGGCCGAGGGCACTGCTCCGTTGCTCCAGATCGGCGGAGTACAGGTGAAATATGTCGAACGGGAAAATGGTGACAATTTTCGCACGCTTTCACTGGGTATGATCACAAAACTGCCCCAGCGCAGCTGATGGACTTCCCGCACACACAAACAGACACACTGCGGATGGCGGTGTGTGTGCACTGTATGTTAGTTTGTTTATGTTTTGTTGCTATTCTTCCGTAGCCTACTGGAAATTGTTCACTTTCAAAGGATGTGTGATCACTTCCGCAACACAATAATTCCGGTGGCAAACAATTATTCACACGGTTCTGCGCCCGGGAACGGTTCGTCGACGCTACGCCACACGAAAACAAGCCAAACAAGGTACACGTCACAAACGGTGGCTTGAAACTGGCAGGTTCCCGCCTTGGCACTTGCACTTCGCGCGAAGTCACAGAACCGACTGAACCGCCGTCGGGTTCCGCGGTCGGTGTGTCGGTTGGATCAATTTTCAAAACATATCCCGGTGCGAACCGGTTGCCCCGTTGTGGATGACGGCGTCGAACCGGTTCGCTCACCAGCACTTGCTGTCGCCTTCTTTCTCACACGCGAGATACAACACTGGATGCTGCGCGGCGTGGCGTCCTTATTGTTTTTTTGGTGTTGCACGTTTTATACTCTCGCTCGCAAAACCAGTGCACTCGACGTTTGCTTTCTATCCCGTTCTGCCCGAGCGAATCGTTTTGATGCCGTCTCTCACTCGCTCTCTCACTCCATAGCCTCTCTCACTCGCTTTTCGTGTCGATCTCTAATCGGTCGGTAATGCTTTCACATCAGCTGATGGCCGACACGAGTGCATGCATGTTGCCGCTCTATGTTTTATGTTGTTTACCGACTTTCCGAAGACCGATTCCCCTTTCCCAGACACACGCCCCTCGTACCCTTCCTCTTCTAACGCTCCGCGCTTACTGTGCCGGTGGTGCTGTTGAGTTGGAAGTATTCTTTTTCCCTCTTTTTTCCCACCAAATGAGGGATGATTAGAATTGTTCAATTGGCCGTAAACACTCCGTTGATCGAAAGTGCATTTGCAAGTGCAGTTAGGGCAAACATGAATTCAGTCTTTCATCATTCAGAATTCGCAGCAGAAAATGGATAAAGAAAACTAATAAAATGGCAATAAACTGTAATGAATTTATATCAATAGTGCCGAAAGGCATTGATTGAGCATTCTCGCCGAAGCACAAATTGCATCGCCAGCGGGTTCATATCAATTAATTTGCGATAAAACGATCGTCATTCTAGCGCCTCGAAGCGGTGACAGAGTGAACCCTGTCAATTTGAGGCTAATCCTCAACCTGACCCAAAGTGCGAATGCGTGGACAAAATATTGTTCGAGTTTTTACAAATAAAATTTTATTTCAAACATTTAGCCCCAGCAGTTGCCCCGGCGTTTATCCTGTCCCGTCGAAAAACAGAACAAACCTTCCAGGGGAACGGTGGAGGCGTACGGGAATGGTCGCGGCATGTGGAAAAACTTTTGCACTATATTTGAATTGCAACGGAAACACAGGCTGATGGGAAATGAATGAGTTTTGCGGAGCGTGCTCTAGGCAGCGTGGCATTAAGTACAGGAATGGACCAACAACCATTCCGTGAAGTGTTTCTCTTTTAGGATTCACGAAATAAAAGCCCAGCTTAGCAAGAATATTTCGAAAGCATCAGTTTGTCCAAATCGTGGTTCTAAGCTTCCGTAAATTCAAACAATTGTTCATTTTTGACCAAAATGGCCACGTACTGTAGTGTAGAAACGGTTCTAGACTAACCAACCCTTCGATCCGGAACATCACTCTTCTTGCGCACCGTCGCGTTGCTGGCGGGTTTAATCGCTGAAGGGTATTTGGGCGGTAGAAGGACGCTGTTCGCGGTCCGTGGCACCGAAAACCGAACGAACCGAACTCCGGGGCTCGTTCTCGTCCAGCTTGACGATTGCGATTGACTGAAATCTATCGAGATAAACGGCCCCGACCTGCAGAGCTGGAACTCGTGGTGCGATTCGGCTCCGCCGTCTCTGTGCGGTGTATCTGTGGTGGATTCGCGCAGCTTCCCCGAGGGCATGTCTGGTCGTAGTTCCAGTTCCAGTCCGGCATGTTATAAGCCCGAATGTCCCAGGGCGGTTCGATCGCCTCGGGGCGGCCATATATTATATTCGTAGACACCACCGCCGGAGAACCACGGACTGTGTTTTCCTCTCTCTCCCTCTTTGCCTCCAGCTTTCTCATTCTCCCTCTCTCTTTGCTGTGTGGGATAGTATATTGACGGTCCCTTGGAGTTGCCTTGGGACGCACGCAACTTCTCCCGGTTCGGGACCATCATGCCTTGCCATCGAGAATTTGCGCCCGCTGGCGTCTGTGACTTCTCTTCTTCCGCTCCGTGCTTCGGAAGGCAGGTGGAGACCGGCGACACAGGGAGGAAATTCATTGCCGGTTCGACCTTCAGGCACTTATAAAATAAATATATAAGTATAAAATATATTCTCATTCGTGTTTCGGGCATTTTATCATTTTCCAACCGAGCTCTTTCTGTCGAGCTCTCCGGGATTCCCTGCGGCGGTCCCGTCGGATGCGAGTACTTTCCTGTGTGTATCTTCGTGTATGTGTGCACGGTTCGTTGTTTGAGTTGTCAAGTCATGGCGGGGACGGTGGACCGCGGAACTGCGAGCAGAGAGAAACTCGAGACGCGAACCTAGCCGCGAGGCTTCCCAGCGAAAAATATAAAAAAGGGAACTCACTCGCCTGCGCCTCGGCGAAGTGAGGCACACCATCCGCAGCCACAGTGTGCGCGTGTGTGTGTGCTTATTCCGTGTGTATTCCCTCACTCACCGGCGAGCCCGTGCGAGCGTGTCCTGCGGGCAGGAAAACTTATTCTTCTTGCCCGTACTTTTTCTTTGAATTTCGCTCCGAACGGCACCGGGCCAGCAATGGCCGCAGGGTTGAATGGAGTGTATGGAAATGTGGCCGACTCTGTGTGTTGTACCCCTCTGCCGGTATACCGACGTGCACCCCCCAGGGCGGGTGGGGACAGCGAGCGGGTATGTATTTGTGCACGGTTCACTCCGGGGGCAACGGCGTACGTATTTGGCTTCAGTTTGTTTCCATCCCGAGATCGAGATCCAATCATCCATCCTTGCGGGGTCCCGGGGACGCACGTGAAGTAAAGTGTGTGTTGTGGGGGCGATTTCGTTGGAACGATAATAGTGCCCCGAGTGACGAGTCTCGAGTGCTCGAGTTTATAATAAAGCCCACGCCCTCCTCTCCTTCTATCTCGCTGCGACTTCTGGCCGGTATCTGCTCGGTCTGATCTCTTGGCTCGCTGGCGGTAATGGAGGCGAGAAGCATGCCGGCGGAAAATGGCCGCTGTCTCCTTCAGCCCTCTGAATTCGATCGTCCACCTCCTCCAGAGAAGGCTTCCACTCGAGGCCTAAGCTCCACTGCAGATGGAAACTGCATTTCGTGATTGCTATAGAATACTCCAAAGGATCGAATATTTCATAATTGCTAAATTATGGCCAGATCCTTTACGTTTCAATGTTATCTTGGGTGGAAGTTTCATAAAATCTTAACAAGACAACGGAAACGTATTCCTGGCAGTCGATATGAACAGTACAAGCACGTACATATATCACACTGCGAGGCGATAAAAAACATAGTCGCCAGGGACACTTGTTGCTCCAGTTTTGCATAGATTGACGAACCTGTTGAACATCGAACAATCGTTCGACGCTCTATCGGTCAGTTCCTTTCGAGACACCGGTCGAAAGAAAGTTTCAAACTACTGGGATTCGCAAGTAAGATTTGAAACAATCGAGCATATAATTTGAGCTAACCCAGATCATGTATAACATTCGAACGTTTTGGTCCATATCGAACACCTACCAGCACTACGCGTTTTACCGTTTTCTACTTAAAATGTTAAAACATTTTGTTCCCATGATCGCTCCAGGTTCACACAAATCACAAACGAATCAAATATGTCGATTCGGAAAACGGGAAATTTTGTGAACTGGTCACCCACACCATGCTCCGTAGCGCCCACACCCACCATACATAAGCGCACCCCGCGAGTTACCGATGCAACAGGGGTGTGTGGGATTTAACTGTTGCCTTCCGTCGCCATCGACGACAGAAAGCCATGGCCGGTGGGTGGGGGGATGGAGGGGGAACATGAAGGAGGTGCCAGCCTGTTGCCAGATCGACGACCACGAATTCTGAAATTCATTTTGCAAATCACATAAAATTTGGTGGTACGATATTATATTATGGCGAAGCTGGCCGCGGGGTACGCAAAATTAAATATTTGACGCTAATTCAACACTGCCGAGTTCGGAAACGTACGGTTTGGCCCCACGAAACGTACGAGGCGAGCTATGTTACCGTCACACACATGTGGGGGATAACAAACGCGTTTGCTGTAGTAGTAGAAATCCACGTTCGTGAAAATGCTCAGGAATTGGGAGGCTTTAGCAACTTTTTTGGGGAAAAGCAACGAAAAGAAGGAACGCTGGAGGGAGGTTGAGATTGGAATCCGTTGCGCATTGAAAATTCGCGGGTGGAGGGGGACCGGATGGCAACTGGCGAGAAATGAATTCGCAAACAGACCCTCTTAAGTACGGGTTTTGAGCCGATTGCAATAAGAGTTATTTATTTGTTTCCGGCGAAGCTTATCGTTCGGTGTGTTTGTCGTATGCTCATTTTCCTTCGCCAGATTTCTTCTTCCTAAAACATATCAGGGGAGTAAAATGGTTTGGGTTTTTGTTTTGTTTTTTTTTCAGTTACAGTAAACAGTGCTCCAATTAAATTCTCCCTTGCAGGCAGAAGAATTTCACGAAGATGAATTTTCCGCGGGTTTAACCTAACAAATGTATGGCGCCATTACTTCCTGCGCCACAAATGTCAAATGACAGCTTACCTTGATTGTTCTTACCTTTTTTTTCTGTTTGTGGATGTGGAACACGTTTCATTGAAGGCATCGAGGCCAATGTTTAAATCAATCTATATTACAGTTAGTAATGAACAGACGCGTTTTCAGAATACAACACTTTATTATCCCTTCAACTTCGATACACATCTCGTCACTTTATCCTAAGAATCTGTCAATGTATATAATATATATTCATTTTGGTCTATTCAAAACAGAATATGTACATGAAAGTTTCATTAATGGCATGCTTTCGTTCGATAGTTGGAGGCATTTAAAATTACTATGTACAAAAAACGATCCGTTGATACGTTAACAGAACGGAAGTCGAAACGGACAGCAGAAACTCAAGGCTCAAAGGCTGGAAAACGAGGAAACTTTTTTGTTTGTGACGACGTTTTTCGAATGGTGCAATTTTTGTTTTTATTTTCTTATTCTTCTGCTCAACTGGTAGGCGCTCACTGATATTAGGACGCGATGGAAAGGATTGGCCTGTTCAGTTTTACAAGAGTCATTACAAAATGTGCGATATCGAAGACGTCCGGTTATGGTTGCCTATGTTTTGATTCATTTCTTCGCGTGACAGCAGTTTTCCAAATCTCCTTACTTTTCTCAAATGTCCCTCTGGAGCAATCCAGAGAAGCGATCAAATTTTGGATTTATTATCAGTAAATGAAGCAAAACTTAAAGTAGGAGAAGAAAGAGAAAAGTAGCTGCAAAAGAGTGATGCGGAAGGTGGAAAAAAGCATGTCATGAAAAAGGTAAATTCGTATTACTCAAGCCATCAAACCCAATCGAATGGGGTTTGGGGGTGGGGCAGGGTGCAATGCCATCCTGAACCGGAACCGAAATCTTTGCGCACTTTCATATCTCTATGCGGACTACTGTCTGCCATTGCTTCGTTATGCTGCGACTTGTTCTCAATCCCTCTAGAACCGGCCTTCCTTGTGGTAATTCTTGCGACAGCACCACCCACCTTTACGGCTCGCCCCGGAGTAGCTCTTGCGTCCGGCAGTTGTCGGTTAGGATTTTTGTGTTTTTACAAAAGTGTTCGGTAGATATATCTAATTGGTATTCAATAATTTCCTTGCATTCGGGTTTTGCTCGGGGGTTCTTACTTATCGGTTGTCTTACCATCGAGAGTTTATAAGTGGTGTGTGCGTGTCCGTTGAGAGTGTCACACCAGCGCCAGGCGGTGCGGTGTCATCGTCGTGTGTGTGTGTGAGTGTGTGTATTCGCTTGAGTTTTGTTTCATCTGATCATTGTGGTATTACAATTTTCCTACCGGTTAAAACATTCTATCTACGCTCGGTTTCGCCCTAGTTTTATGCTAGTTTGCATGTCGCTTTTAACGCATGTTCAACGTGTGGAACAGCCAATCTCCATCCTTAGCCCCAAGGACTGGACCGTCTAACAGTCTAGTGGCCAGAGAGTGGAACGGAACGGGTTGCTGGGTGATGGGAGTCGTACAGAGCAATTGGGGAGGCCAATGGGGAGCAAGTGGGCTTCGATAGACCTCATCAGATTTATCCATTTAGGGTCCTTCAGGAAATGAAAGCACATTTGCTTGAAAATCGTTGGTAGATCAACACAACCAAACTTTTGTACACCCATATCGACCTATACGACCACCCATCGCGTGGAAATTTGCTCTAACGGGTTTTTAAAATTCTTTAAATTTAAATTTAAAATGCTGTCCTTGTAGGCTTCGTTTAGGTGACGGGCCGCTATGCCACAATGAAACACGAGGATAAGGAGCTTTTCTTAGAGCTGGCCTGTGTTGTCTCTTCCGCTTTCCTTTACAAAACAAAACAATGCGTACCGAACATAACAATCATTAAAAGGGAAAGGAAAATAACGACCGAAATTTGAGGTTTTGTCTATTTTGTGATTCTTTGCCTTCCTCCGAAACATTGGAGGGTCGCCATAGAACCTGGAGTTGCGAATTTGCACAAATAATTGGATAGCATTTCGATTGGCTTTATCGGGCCCCACTGCTCCCCTCTACGACGACGTGTCTACGTTTCATTTAATTGTCTTGCACAACACCATTTTTATTATCTCGCTTTGCTTTGATTATTCCCTCTAAAACTAGTTCTGCTGCAGCATGTTTCTGCTTCTAGTTTTGGTTTTACTGCAAAAGGCTACACACTAAACATAGGTACGATTCTATTGGGCCTTGGCGAGAAACTGCGACTTTCAGACCAAGCCTGCGAAGTTCGTCCCTTCAGAGAAGGATTTACATTCCATGACGGCTTTTCAAATTCTTCTCCTTCCAACTACGGCCACTCAATCCTGTGACTCCTCATCCTCATCCACAGACAACATCTTTCCTGACAAGAAAAAACATAAAGAGAGCAAAGACGATTCAAAAATAATTGCTATGACAATCACACTGATTGTTGGGAAAATCTAGCCGTACGATGTGAACTCTCCACGGTCTACGACGATTGCTCTGTCTTATCATTGAGCTTGGATTCGTTCTTCGATAAACCACCAAGTACGCCATCGCAAGGCTGCCCAAGCGGTGGTCACCAAATGAAATCTGGGTTCCCGTTCCCACCAACATTCTAGGCGCACTGTTTTCCACGTGTAATATTAATATAATACATTCATACTGTTGCTATTCTGCTCGGCTGCGACTCGACGGTTCCATTGTCCCATGAAAATATGGGAGCACAATCGACAACGAGCTGCGGCGGCTTTTCCGGAACCGTGGAAAACTGCCGTTACCCTCGACTGCGGCATCAGCCGGCGCCTTCCGTTCCGCATAGCTCTTTGGGGTTTGTTTTACGTTTAAATTGCATTTCTGAATTCGCGTTTAAGTTTAGTTTTTGGTTTTTATCATAAAACATTTTATTTTACGCACGACTCACGTCTTACACGTTTTGCTTCACACAAACAATGCTACCGTACGCATACACAAACTACCGCCATTCTCTGTTTGCCTGTTTTGCCTCACTTCACCACGTAAGTGAATGTTTCCCTCACTTTCTTGTGTGTTTAGAATTATTTCGGCCTCCAGCTCCCGTTCCGCCTGTGCGCCAGGCCTGCACACTCTCGTCCCGCGTACCACGGAGTACCCGTCCATGTAACGGATGTAGCATAGTGTGCCATACCATACTTCATCGTTCGCTGTACTAAATAATTGATTACAGGTCAACTCTAAACTGCTTTCAATAAATCACTTAGTTTTCGCTTACAATTACTTCATAAGTTTGACTTTTTACTCATCATTCGTATTAGGTTTATGTTTTCTATTTCCAAGTTTCAATGCGGGTTCAAATGTAACTAGTTTGTTCTGTTTTCTGTTTGTTTCCGTGACGCGCTTCACTGTTGATTCTAAAACTGAATAAATCCGAGTCTCATTCGGTTTGCTGAGTATTGCTGGTGTGTCTGGGTGTGTAGCAAACATAGTATATTGTTCTAACGGAAAGCATTCAAATCATCGACTCTGGGTTCATGTCGTCCTGTCTTCAAGGTATTGCAACATCTATAGTTTTGAATGCTATAGAATGGTTTCCGCTTCATGGTTTGATACGTTGGTTGAATCATCTTCGCAATTCTTCGAACGCGACCGTTTCTATTCGCTGCTGCGCTGTTCTGATTTGAAACAATTTGTTATCAATATTATCCCCTCCGACGGATCTCTTAGCACAGTATTCTCAATTTCGTTAAATCTGTAGTGTTCGTGTGTTTGACAATTTTCTTAATCATGTTTTTAACATCCATCAATATTTGATATTAGCCTTACAATTTTCTTCTTACATTAAGCTATTTTTCTGTTTTCTTTTTCAACGTCTTGTGTGTCTTCTCGACTTCACTGTTTTTTCAATTTGCCGCTATAACCTAACCATACAATGTTTCGTTTGTGTTTGATTTTCGTTTTTCTCCGCTCTCTTTTAATTATTCTAAAATTTTTCATTTTCTTTATCAATAAACAACAATCACTTTACGTTACTCGATTATATAATTTTAAAGTAGTATTCACAGTTCTAGCTGGAAGATTGATTTAATGCATATGATAGAAATAAACCAAGAGTTTTTGGGTGAAGGTTGAGGAACTGAAAAAAGCACGGCGTTCCCGCAGGGACACGGCTGCCGATTTGCAGTTGTTTTTATGTTAATTTTTTTCAAACAACGAAAAACTTCCACGGTTTATTCACTGTAAATCGCAATATTGAAATAGACAATGCAAACGAGGCTATCTGCATGCATCTCGTTTTCTTTTTGTCTACGATTCAATTGTTAGCTTTCAATGACTGGTGTTCTTATTTACATCATCGTTCTGAACTTCATCTAGGATGCATATTCGATAACTAGTTGTAATCGACATTTATAACTATAAACAATATCGTTTATGCTGTAGCCAT
Organism: Anopheles plumbeus; assembly: GCA_034621735.1. NCBI lineage: Eukaryota > Metazoa > Arthropoda > Insecta > Diptera > Culicidae > Anopheles > Anopheles plumbeus. The sequence goes on from JAOEFI010000006.1 coordinate 28,230,670, forward strand.
CAACCGAACTTGTTCACTTTTGCAACAAAAATGAAGGTGAATGGAATTATCATATTGCTTCATGAAGGAGAGGAAATTGTGTCGCTTGGAGTGTCTTGGGTGGTTGTAAGCTACGAAAACTGTGTGACGTTCTAATGAAAACCATAGTCCAAAAGGAAGCGAAATTTGTTCGACACCATCCTAAACGATCATAAGTTACTATTCTGTACTGGTTTGTGTGTTTATCAGTTAGAAACATTCGCAACTATTGCCTTGCCTGGGTGGGCAAGTAATTCCTCACACTTGTGATATGTGATCTAGCATCAGAGATTGGTCTGCTCATCGTGGTTTTTTACTTCTTTTCCGAGTCGTTGTCTATTGCTAGTGAGTTCATTTTGTCATTTTGCGTGAGTGAGATCTGTAGCATATGTTTTCCAATCTTGTATTGCATCTCAATAATGGTAATGTAGGTAATTTTCTCTTGTATGCCAATGCTCGCATTTCCTCTTTTCAATTCGGGCCGGTTCGAATTTGTGTGTGTGTTTGTGTTCTGTGTTGTTTATCTCCGTTTAAAGCTATCTTGATTTCCTTTTTTATTTCTCTCTTCCATGTGTCCTTAGGGTAGGATCTATGACTAACAGTATTCTTATGCTTTAGTATTACTTTTGCTTTCATTGAACGCTATCCTAAGCATGGGATACGACCTGTTTACTTGTTTTTCTCTTCCTCTTCCTGTTCTTCTATATCTACTTCCGACCATCATCTGCTCCTGTAGTATTGATGAACGTTGCCCTTCTCTTCTAGCGCCGCTCGTTACCCTAGTAGCTCTCGAAAAGGAGAGAGTAAGAGAGTGTGAGTGTGTGTGTCCGAGAGTGACCGAGACTGAGAGAGATAAAGAGAGTAGTGGTTAAACTTTTCTGTTAAAGTTAAACAAAAAAAAAACGTATCTTGCTATAAACATTAACTTTCAGCTAAACGGCAAGAGTAGAGTAGTTTGGAGTGTTCGCTCGGGCGTTCGCTTTTCCCGTGTTCCTTTCTGTCTTCGCTTCACTTTACTGGGTAAAAGGGGTTCAAGGTGTCGAAGCTTCGAAGTTTATAGATGCGAAGAAGTTAACACTGTACATTTACGTTGAAGTGATAAATTAGTTAGACCCATTGCTAGCATGGGGTTGCCGCTAGTTAGATTGGTTTATCATCTTGTTACGTCTACGTTCCAGTTGCAGCAGTAGCCAATGGATGTGGACGAAGGTTCTAGTAAAGTTTTTCCCCCGTGAATCCTGAACACGGACTCGCGCCGCTAGGGATTGGAGGGAGCGTCTACCAATTAACATGAAATCATCGTTCGTTCTTCCTCCGGCAAGCCCCTCCTGATTTCTTGTTCTGAGATGCCGCTCGATCGCTGATCAGTCGTTGGTGGTATCCCGTTACGTTATTTAGTGGATGATTTGAGTGCAGGCTGCGTTCTTCTGCGCCCCGCAGCCTGCTGGCGACGACGCTGGAATGGACTGTCGATGCTTCCTTTCTGCTACTTGTTTAGGTTTAGGTTCTTCTTCTACTGCCCCCGCTTGTTCTGCTGCCGCTGCGGCTGCTGCGACTACCAAACCAACCCTTCAACAGGTTGGCTGTCCTCCTGTCGGCGGCGCAAAAGGACGCTGGGGTGAGGAATTTTCTGCTCATTACATTAGCATTCGGTTTGCTGGGAAAACTGCTCCCCCGCACGCTCACCGCCGCCGTCGTCGCCCTCGGGTGGACGAGTCTTTATGTCGGTGCAATTGCAGAAAGACTGCACCGCCATCAGCTGCCCCGCTCCGGTACTACTGCGCTCGATGCTGGGAACGATATTCTCTACGCTGGTGCGCGCAGTCTATTACGATTTCTTTCTTTCCCGCAGCGGAATATCGTCCTCCTGGCATCATTGGTTCGCTGAGGTGTAGTTCTGCAAGAGGGAGCCGCGAGCGCGAGCGAGGAGAAAGAAAGAGCAAGGAAAATCAATTAGTATCAACGTTGGCCAGGATCCACCACTACCGAAATCGACACTAGAATTGAAAAAACAGAGCTAGGCTGAGAGAAAGAGTGACAGAGTGACAGAGAAAGAGTGACAGAGACAGAGGATGATGGTGAAATAGTTCAAAAGAGATCGGAGGTAAAGACGAGGGTGATAAGATGGGTTTGTTGAAGGTTCGTTTGATTTCACAGATTCTACCTCTGCCAGAGTTCATGATGGCACCGTAGAAGGCACACACTTACAGGAGAGACATAGCAGGGTAATTATGTGGTAAATATAAAAGTAACGAACATCTAGAGCTTCGTGATGGAAAAAACAGCATTGCGAACGAAAGTGAAATGAGTACAATTTTGTGATAAGAAAAATTGTTGGTGGGCGTCAAAACCGTGTTCATGAGTTTGAATCGAAATTTGCTGCCAGGTCTGTGTTTGCATGTAAACATATGTGCCAATTGAAAATAATAGCAGTGGTGTCGAACACGGTTTTTTTTTTGTTGATTTGATAGTAGAGAAGGTGAGTACTCTACATCGGGCGAATTTAGGAGGATTTTGTTCTTTGGTCACTGTGGTAAAAAACCGAAAAGGCGGGGAGACACTTCTGGAGAATACATTTATTCGAGAAATCATAAAACACCTAGCGGAAAGAACGAACAAACACAAAATAAGAGGAACACAAGGACATGTATCGCTAGAAAAGAGCACTGTACGGATTTCGTTGGAACATAATGTAAGATTCACGGTAAAGAGTGATTAGAAGAAAAGGTACAGATTGAGAAAAAGATGTAGGAAGAGAGAGAAAGAGATACTGATAGAAGGCGGGGTATAATTTTTCGGTAGACAGTGAGAGAAGAGTGTCGAAAGTGGCCTTTTTATGTAATTTCCATAGCATTTTTTTTTTCATCAAATCTACAATATGTTGTTGTTTCTTCGTATTACTGATGCTGTAGTAGCTGCTAGAGTATAGCTAGTTGTGGTGCAAGCGGTTTTGTATTTCTTATTTTCTGGGTTTGGGTGTTAGTGGGAAACTGTATAATTTTGCATATTCGGTGCGTAGGAGTTAAGTTTTGCAATGGTGGTTGTCTGGTGGTAAGGTGTCGATGGAAATTTTATACAAATATGTACACTTCCTCTAGCACTAGCACACTATTACAGTCGAATCGTGTTGGAGCGACCATAGAGCGGATCGGAGTCTAACAGTCACAATAGCTAAAAGCTTGCTCTCCTGAAAAGCAAGTCCACCTTCCGAATTCCGATGGTGTTGCTTCCGAAACGTACTTCTTCTCATTGCACTGTACGCACTCTAATCATGCCTTGTACGAGCGTCACCCTCAAGCGCACCACTGCTAGCTAATGTTTAATCCTTGCCCAATTAGAAAGAGACAGCCTTCAGCAGCTTTTCATCCTACAGGATAACCATGTGGCCCGTGTCGTCCAATTTCAAAGCATAATCGTCGAATGGTTGGTAGAGTCTCACCCTCCAGTGGAAATTGAAAAAAAAAACAACAGTAACGGAAACGTTGAATCCCAATTCACAAGGAAATAAATTGCGATGGCCGAACGATGAGCGAGCTGCTACGCAATACGAACGCCATACTCTAAACCGCACTAATTATTATGACACAAGCGCAACATACCACAGCAACATCGTATGGAAGGGCATATACAGTTCTACAGAAGCATCCTTAACGTCAAAAATTTAAGCTTTCGGCTACATTTAAAACTACAACTCTACCGCCCCGTAGTCCTGAAATATTTCTATTCTAAAAACGGTTCGCCGGAACACCACTTTGGTCAATTTGTTTTTCCACGTTCATTGACCTACGGTGAACCTGCGTATTTCCTGATCCGTCGGGAAAGTCGGTCACTCGGAGAGAAACTAAAGAGTTATTTACAAAACCATAGTACAAAACCGCAAGTAGAAAAGGAACTCACGAAAAACATCTAGAACATCACCTAGAACCACATCCAGAAAGAAATATTCGTTCGAAAGGTAAGACAACGAAATGGCAACGAAAAGTAAATAGTACGAAAAATTGCATAATGAGTTTGATTGTGTTGCGATGGATGTTTGTATAATTTCGCAAAATAATTGCGTTGCAAGCACACTTCGAGATTTGGGAAATCTTTACGATACACTGTATGCACACTTAGACATCACGATTGCCTTGTCATAAATGACCATGGGAAGACTAAACACTGATGTTCTTGCCATAACTTTAACGCGGCATCAATGACGACGCCGATTTTTACAGAACCGTTTTAACAGTTTGATCGTTATTGTTCTGATCAACAAACCACCAGCAAAAATGTGCTCCCTCACGTATCCTCCCTTGATCCGTCCCCCTTCCCGGGACGAACATGCGCCTGCATAAATCTCACCAATAATAGCTGTACACGCTGCTGCACGATCCACATTCCATCAAACTCGCAACAATGGCAACAAACGAAGGAAAAATGCTACCCAACACTCCCCACGCAACATCCACCTGTTATCTCAGTTATCTGTGGTGTTCTCCTACGTGAACATTCTCCTACTTCCCGTCCTGGAATGGGATGCGCCGCCGAGCAGTCAAATAAAAATACCGCTCGTAATATTTGAGCATATTTCAGTAGATTTATTGGTGCTACGCGCCCCTCGGAAAAACTGCAACGCCCCGAGTTCCTGCCCAGGACGACCCCATCTCCGGTTGATCTCTGAGGACGGGGGACGGCGAATTCGCATTTATCTTCCGCCCACTGCGCTACCAGACCGGCGATGGTTTCGAGAGGTGATATATTATTCATTTCGCATCATGCACATCGTCGATCAAGGAATGCACCACGAATGGTGAATCGAACCATTGGACGTCGGCAACAACTGGCCAACTGGGTCCACCCCGTGGCTCAGCCCAACTGCAGCTTCAGCTGTTGATAGTTTGCGAGTTGGTTTTTTGGAGTTGGAACCGCACACTGAAGTGCGCCATAAAATTCGATGCCCTTCGAGCCGGCGAGTGCCATATTTCACTTATGCTCATTTTTCGCTGATGAACTTCCGTCACGACAGCGGATGTGGTTACCGGAGCACGCGGGGTGCATTGGCAAATATCGTTCGATTCGTTTGTCAACTCGTCATCGTTGGCGTCGATGCAAAATAAAACCGATTGGCTGCTATCGTGTGCACCGGAATTCGCATCCGAATTGCTGCAACTATGGCGCGCGGCGGACGTTTGTGTATTTACAAGTGTTTTGGTGTATAATGTTTGTTTGTTCGCCGGGTTGGCAGTTGGCATGCACATGAAACGATCGGTGGCGTGCGAACTTTCAACAGGCGATAAATTGCACGAACCGTGAACGATACTGTGCAGTTGCTTTTGTTGCTGCTACATGTCTGCATTTGCATTTCATGGAACATATGCTCCGCTGTAGAATCGCTTAGCGATTGTATCCATGTTACAATGTGTCCCTATTTATGCCCCATAAATACACGTATCTGGTTGCTCTACTGGTTCTATTTTACAACGAGCAAAACAATGAAAGTTTACGCTTGCTCTGAGCAGACTTTGCGCTAGAGTGAGTAACACATTAACAGAACAACTATGTACAGTACGCATTGAAGAGAGAAATAGTAAATAGTTAAAGAAATCTGAGGAAGAAGGTGAAATGAAATATTTGAAACAAAGGTGTTCAGAAAAGTCTTGCCTAGAGGAAGAAAAAGAATAACGCAAACGAAGGTCCACAAAATAACAACAAAATAATAACCACAACCGGAAAATAGATAAACAAAACAGCAACACTCTAACTCTACCTGTATCTGAAAATCCAATCACAGATTTGGCTAATATGAGAAACGTTCATCATTATTAGTCACCGCTCACAGGAAGACAAGTCGCGGAGATTTGCAACGTGCGTTTTTTTTTGAGGTCGGTTTCGGCAAGAAAAGCAGTTAAGAGATGGATTAGTTTCGCCATGATGCGCACAATATAAAAGTAGTGGAATGAACAGGTCAGGGACACTGTTTTCCCCACGTGTGGAACATGTGGAAAGTGGGCGGGTTCGGTGGGTGATGAAGTAGAATCGTTCTGTTGCATACCGGTACCTTGCAAGAGGTGGTTTTATCGAATTACATTTTCCAAAGGGTTCACGTGGGAGGAAGCGAAAAATATGGTTCTAATCATGTGAAGATTGTTCAAAGGATGTGGGAATAAAGAAGTGCAATTTATCCTTACTAACTTATGTCCATATAATATATTATCTATGATCTTTACGCTTCCCTGTTAACTACAACCATACGGGAGTGATTTGAAGGTCGACCATTTTAAAGGTTTCATTTGTTACCAATTCTTTATTCGAGGCGTACAATGGCGTAGTGGAAGAAAATAATATACCTAAACTATTCTTTTAGATTAACAATCTTAACCAATTTTTATTTACAAACTATTAGAATTTAACAAAAGAAGTTTGTTTTGCTAACATAGTTCGAAGCTTCCGGGCTGTGCAGAGAATATGTAGGCCACGATCCAGATGGTATGGTGAACATGGAACGAAAGTGAATGGAATAATGCGACGGCGAAATGCTATAATACATTATTCTATCGTTTTAAAATCACATTTAATATACACCCGACCAAGGCAAAAGTGTAAACGAAAATTGGCGCAAATGCACACGAGAACTGGTTGGAGGGTGTATAGCAACCAGTGTACATTGAGACAGCGAACGAAGAAAACGGGAGCTCGAAGGAGTTTGTGACAAAAGGAAGAAGGAAATCAAACTGTGGCACATAAACCACAATACCCAACTGCAGCAGAGTCACTGGCCAGGGCGACGAAACTCAAGGACAGAGGAAAAGCAGGAGAAAAATTATCGAAATAATTGGAAACAGTTTGTTGGAGACGGAGCAGTGGAAGGAAAGTACATCTAGAAAAGGACACCGAATGAAACAGAGATGATTTCGGAAGGATTTTTTCCATAGACTGCTTTTCTGTACAATAGGGATGAAAACAACCAACGAGTATGAGAGAGAGATAGAGACAGAGAGAGAGAGACAGAGAAATAGAGAAAGAGAGAGATGGTACAGTGGAAGGGAATTAGAACGTTTAAAACTCAAAGGAAAACCAACCATCAGGGATCATTATTTTATGGTTCATTACTTGGCTGCACTGTTGCCTGTACTTTCGCAGTCCCCGACACTGCTCCTCTTTCTCGTGCCGTCGAAGGAGTTTCTCGACTCCACCGGGTTTTCCTGGTGATGGTTCAAACAGAATCAAACTCGTATGATGCTGCATTTTATGCGGCTCCTCGCGGCGAACGTTCGTTCTGCGGTTTTTGTTTCATTTTAAGTCCTGCTTCACTTTTCTTCGGGGTATTGGTTTCTGTTTTCATTTTGTTTGCCCTGGCTGCAAAACTAAACCAACCAATCGATGGAACGTACCACGAGTTTTCCACCAAAGGTTTCACGTTTCGCCCTCCTCAAACTACAACTTTTCCCTGGCATTTCCCCAACCCCCGAGGGAGATTGCAATAACTTTTCTTTTTTCCACTTCCAGTCGCAAAGTACCGATTGCTTTATTAATACGTGTTTATGGGTGTATGTGTGTGTATATGTTTGTGGGACAATATTAGTAGGAGTGTGTATTTCGTTACGTGCGTCTGTGTAGAAACATCTCGTGTGCGTTATGTACGATAACCCGTTCCACTCTTTGCTTCAGTTTAGCAAAGTCTGGGGAAAACATGATTCTACCAAAAAATCTCCACCAAACAAAACCAACAAACTAGTTATTCTAAACACACCTTATTAGTCCGTTGTTAGTTTCAACAAAATTGCGGCCAAAACAATGCATTTATATTCCGGCGATTTTTAGTATGAACATAATTTTTCTGTGAAAGTTTTCGCTCCATTAAAGTAGGCAACTACCGAGTAGAGCATACTTTGTATAGTTGGGTGGACTGTTGGGTCTATGTAGATGTGGGCTTTTGGATCAGTTTGGTGTCTTTGGAAACCATTGAGGGGTTCGGTCACATCACCGAAAGTTGGTAGCAGGTTGTTTTGATAATGTAATTTCGTAGTTGCTACGCTATCAATGTTTGATGGCGCGCTACTTCCAGTGTAATGTATGTTGAATGTCCTGTGCGTGAGTGTGGGATCGTGTACGTCCTACATTTGAGTACGTCCAGCACCTAGGACACGTCGCCGGACGACGCTGGGCGCGCAAGCCTTACCTGGTATCGCTGCGAGCAGCATCGTCCGCAGCAGGACTGCAGCAGCCCGGTGGTTCCGGTGGCCGTGTTGGCCGAATGCGACGGGCTGGCCATCGGGGACGGCGATCCTGGTCGCTTCGTCTGCCCATTGTACTGCGTCTCTAGCTCGACAAACTCCCGGTCCTGCAGCGGGGGTCAGTCCCCGATCAGTTCAGGTCCAGGTCGCGTTCGCGGTTGTCGTGGTCGTGGTCGTGGGCATGAAAGAAATCGAACCGTGCGTTAGTATGTACCCGACCGGAGACATCGGAGCCTTCTCTCTGGACGTCTCTACTCTCTACTATACTCGAGGTAGCAAGCTACGGAGGTGTTCGGGTGATACACAAGACACTAGGAATCGCTGCGACTTATCAGCTCGCAGCCGGAGCGCAGCGTGTTCAGCCGTGAAGCCGATAAAGCGCATACGGGATGCAGTGTCGGGCTACGGTTAAGCGTGTGGTGCATGCACGTGCGTGTGTTCTAATGCTTGTATGTAGGGTGAGTGTAGGTGGTACGTTAGACGAATGAACAAGAAGAAGTTCGCTCAGCAGCTTCGCTCCCAATGGCGGTTCGGCAATGGCGCAGGACACAGGAATGCGTTTCAGTCCCGTCGGCGTGCCGGAATAGCGCTGGGTGGAGTAGTACTGATTACGGAGCAAATGCGTCTAGTAAAGATGATGCGAGACTGTATGCATGATGGCAAGCAATAGAACCCAACGTTTACAGAAAAAAGACATGAAGAAAGAGTCAACGGAATGCATTACTTCGGAAGAATTGCAACGAACGGATAAAACGTGTCGCTTATCGTGAGTTGTGCAGTAAAAAGGGATATAAGGCAAAAGGTAGTGGGTGTTGAAAAAATATTTGATTCTCAAAGAACTTCGCGAAGGGATTAGAGGACAGAAGGTAGCGCGTGAAGAGCAGAGAGAAAGAGATAGATGGAGCGAAGAAGAGAAAATGATGCATGGACAAGAGCAGAACAAGAAGAGGCAGTGCGACTGGGCCGTTCGAGTTTTCCCTTCCGGTTCCCGATGGTCCGCCGAAGGTGTATGTGTATAGCTACCGTTGTCTTCTCCAAGCACCGCAGCAGATGGTGGTGCTGTAGCTCGAAGATGTCTTCGTCGTTGTAGTTGTCGTCCAGTTCAATGCCGGACTCCTGCGCCGCTAGGCGCGACTCGGCCGCCTTCTTCTTGCTCGCGAACGCCGCACTGGCGCCCGCTTTCGCTATTCGTATTCGGGCTAGTCGTGCTTTCTACAAGTAGGTAGGAGAAAGGTGTCGCACAGTTAAAACACTGGCCGGCTAGCCACGTACTTACAGCGAGCTGTCGGAGCCCCGTCGGTAGCCTACCCGCTGCGCTTTCCGCTTGTCCGCCCGCTGGTTCTGGTGGTAGATGCGGCTGAAGTTGGACACGATTACAGGTACAGGTAGCGCGATGACCAGCACACCGCTCAGCGAGCAGACGCCACCGACGATCTTGCCGGCGATCGTTTCCGGCACCATGTCACCGTAGCTGAGACGAAAGATAAACAATAGTCGGATTGAAAAGCCAGAAAAGTACGCTCCAATATATGCTTCAACAATGATCTCAGTGGTCAACAGCGGCCCGGCTAGCTCAGTCGGTAGAGCATGAGACTCTTAATCTCAGGGTCGTGGGTTCGAGCCCCACGTTGGGCGGGAATTTACTTTTTTTTTCAATTTATATATGTGGTAAGAGTAGTAAATGTTTCGAATAATTATGCGGCAAACTGCTGCCCTACGTCATGAACTAAAATTGAGTAATTATGAACCATGAATGCTTCTGAGGAATTGCAACATTGATTCAAAGTATGTACAGCATCATTCGGGCTCTCATTGGCGTCACTTCTGACAGCATTAAATCCGCCACCGCAGAGACATCATCGCGTCATTGCGCCACTAAAAATACAACCGCAGCGACCGGACGAGCAGTGGCAGTGGGCCGAGAAGCCCGACAAAATGAGCCGTATCGCGTCGAGTCAGCTGGTGACGCAATATACTGCTCAGCCTGCCGGCCGTCTTCTCAGTGACTGGCTGACCGACTGTCTGCCCGACTGACGGCCCGCCGTCGCCGTGGCTGGACGGCTTGTTGGGGTCCGGGAGCTGACGGCGACGGCGGCGGCCTGGCATCCATTTGGCCCACTGCCAGACGAGATGCAGATGCTCGCGAAACGATACCACCGCGAAACGGGTTGGTGACTAAAGTTTTCGCTACAATTCCCGCGTTGAGTGACCCAAGGGTGCTGCGCTCCGAAATCATACAGACACACACGCGCGCGAGCGGCCTTACGAAAACATCAACTAATCGATGCACTTCAGCGAACCCTCGGAATGTTTTTGCAGACCTCCCCGGGAAGTGGTTGCAATTGCCATGTGGAACAATCACAACATAATTAATCTCGCTTCTCACGCTATCGCTTGTTGATTTTGGACAAGTAAATATTCAAAGGAGGATTTGCCAAAAGATCCGAAGGATGTACGTGTCTTTGGGGAAACAACTTGTTTGATTGCATTGGCCTTTTATCAAACAAACATTATTTACTTTACACGGTACCGTACTAAAAACATTTTGTACTAAAATAAGCTTTCAATTTACTAAACAAACCACATTTAAAGTAACTGTAATGGATTTTTCGGTTTCGCCCTTTTGATTCTAGCTTTCCATACCCGGGGATCCCATTTGCATGAACTGCCTCTTCGGGAAATTGGTCTAGCTGAACGTTTACGGTCCGCAGAATTATATCCGTGAATAATTCTGCAGTTTTTATCTTTTTCTCTCCAATTCTTTTTCATTCTCTATGGAGAAAGAAGCGTATCCATTAGTCAAAAAATCGGCCGCACAGCGCTGCGGCTTTCAAGACGTCTCCTAAGGGGGCCCTTCAAGATCGACGGAGGTCGGCGTACGGTCACTACAAGTTCGTCCAGCTAATGACAGTGTCCGAGGCAGTTAACAACGAGCTTTTATTTACCCTTATCACGCATGAACGGTGGCAATCGCGATCGTTCGGCTGGCAGGCGACAGAAAGGTCGGCTACCGGGAAAGGACTCGCTGGCCGACTCGAGCCGAAGTTACTCTTCCCATCGACTTACTGCTCTCCTTCTTCGGTAGCAGTAATTTAAGGCTCACAAAGGTCAGCCCGAGCTCGAGTGAAGTTCGGTTCGGTAAGTGATGAGCCGTGGGGCTCGGTTGAAAACCGTGGCTTGCCTCTTTAAGCCTTCGCAGATTTTTTGGCAGGACTTTTTCCGACACCATTTTCTCCGCCGAACAGCAACGAACCGACGCTGATTTCACCACCGGGACACTGTCGCTTAGAACGACCAACGCGCCTAGAAGGACGTGCTAAGTTGCAAATAAGAATTACAGATCGCTATCTTCGGGGTCTGTAATTTTTGTATGTTTCTGCCCGTTCATTTCAGGGAGGAAATAAGCTCCAGAAATAGAGCTCCATTGGAGAGGGCTATTTTTGGGTACATTAGTTTTCCAGCCGTTCCAAAAATGGCACATTTTTTCGGTGTGGGCGAAAGTGAAGAAACCCTAAATAAAAAACCCAGTGTCTGACGTTTCTATTCATACAGAAACGGTTCAACATACTTCAACTTCACAAAAGCGTTTCGGCAGCTGATGAAAGTTCAACGGAGCGCATATCAAAATGCTGAATCGTTCCACTCCGTCACGTTTTGTGTTTGAATTCTTTTATTGGCGGCAAAGATTGCTATTTCCAGCCGCCATTCTTAACATCATCGGAAAACTTATTCCAGTCATAACCTGGCCGGGTGGCCAGAGAGGCAAAACAGTGGAAGGACATTCCTGAAAGAACATTGCAATATAATAACTGCACCTCCGACAGGTTCGACCAGCAGACAACTTTCTCTACTCGTCGTAAGACTTCAGGATTTCTACTTTCGGGCGACCGAATTCATTAGCATTCGTAATGATCCGGGTGCCGGTGGAGAATGAAGTTAGAGTCTTACATGCACTTCGCAAAGAAGATGAACAATGTTGGAACACTTACTACTAGTGCTTGTAGATGCTGCCCCACAAGTTGAAGGAAAACTTTTGCAATAGAATTAACGCTAGATGGTTCGTGTTAAACGTATGTTCAAGAACAACACTTGATGATTTAATGCATTTCCTTTATAAAAAGAATTTATAAAAAATATTCGTTGTGAAAGTATTATTCGAATGAAATTCCAAAAAAAGCCATGAAATTCTGAGGTCAAACAATTCGCAGGAAAACCCATTTCCAATCCAGTGATTTTGACAAGTAGACTGCAGTGATTTATGATTATGGAATCCACAATGGTCCCGAAACGAAGATAGAGAAAGAGAGAAAGACAGAACACGAGTGAAAAAATTAGTCGTAATGTCCGGCATCGGAAGGCATTGAACCACGGCGAACCATTGAAAGGCAAAACGGAATCGAGCAAGCGAATGAAAATCCAACACCAGCACTATCTAATGGCGAAATACGTGTCCAACAAATTAGGAGCATTTAAAACTGTCTGGAGACTGGTCCAAGCACCAAACTCATCTCCGTAGGAAAAGCGTTTGCTGGCTTCGATGTCGTAAAAAAAGCATCGGGAAATTTGTCTGTTTCTGGGCGAAACACGTTGGCACTGGACAATGAATGTAATTTTTCTCTCATAAATCATTGATCCACGCCATTTCAAATGGCCACCCATTAGGATGCCATTTCTACTCGGACTGACGCAAAAAAAGCCCACGAAAAACAACAACCTCCTTGCGACAACAATTTCGGGTCTCGTGCTCAGGAATTCCGGATAAAGAAGTCACACAGTCACGACAGCAACTTCTGGCATGTGAAATGCGATCCGTGCTGCTTGACGTCGAAAACTTCTTCAAAAGAATCCCGCGAAAAACCGCCCACACACACATCGGAATTCACCAGTACGATCGCGGTGAAACGTAAAGCCGTCGCCTCGTCCTTATTCCGCTTCGCTAAATGCCGAATTTCCACCGTCGCCGGTAACGCTTTCGAAATACCGGAAGAAATTTCACAAAATATGCTATCTGAGTAATTAAAACTGTCATCCAGCGGTTTCCGGCGGCCTTCCTTTTTTGTTTCTTCCAAAAGGGCGCCCAACACCGAACGCTCTTGGTGATGTGTGAAGCACCGTGAAGATTCCAAATGAGTGAGGCTAATACTAATTTGGTGAAAACGAGCTCCACTTCTTGTTGGGCACTGCACGAACTAGTCGTAATTCGTGCGACACGTGAAAGATGCGCGGTTTCGACTCCGGACTCAGTGAGTCACTTCGGCGGGAATTGCCCTTTTTATGTCGGTAATGCGAACATTTTCTAAGGTGAAATTATTATGAAAATTATTTGAAAACTTTCCACTCTGTCAATCTGGCAGGTGTGCTGTTTTCGCTCGGAATGCTCGCCGTACGTTCCGCTAGTAGTGGCATGCCCTCCAGCATGCAGTCGCTAGTTTGGCTGATGGGTGTGCGGGTTTTTCGCGATTGACTGTGGTCATCTTTTTTCCCACTCTCGCTGCGGTACGCAGTTTGCTTCTCGTTCTTTCGGTACCCATCGTCTAGAAAAATCTAAAACGAACCAAAGCAGAAAAACTAAGCCAGGGGACGAAGGATGTAGGGCCCGGGGGTGGTCGGGTCGAAACCACATGGTTAATGGGAATAATTTGCACACTTTCGGTGTTTCACCTTCGCCGGGTTGCCGGCAACGTGTCGATGGCAGGCCGCCACACTGACTGGCCCAAGCTTTGATGTGGTGCAGCTGTTTAGCATGGTTTATTTAGCGGCAAAAGTTTCGCTAGGGTTCGGCGCAGCGTGAAAAATCCACGCGTGCGAGTGCGGGACGGCAACGTGTGAACAAACTTTGACATCGGCAAAGAACGCAAAGAAAAAGTTCTCTCATCGCGAGATGCGCCAATTACGTACGATTCGGCGGGAGTGGATCAAGTTTTTCTTTTCGTTTTGTTGTTCTGTTACCAAAGTGGAGCACTTTGATGCGCATAATTACTGCATGCTTTCATGCTGCGGCAGATTGTCCATTATCAAGGGAAAAGTTTCACGTGGGTGTCTAATTTCTAATTCCATTCGTGTTGCGTTGCACTTCATTCGGTTAACTTAGTACAGATGGCTTTTAGGTGAGAGAACCTTTTAAGTAAAACTACGACCTTCTTTTCCAGGTGTTCAGCATTATCCGCATTTCTCTAACGTATCTTTTACGTTGAACTTCATCACATTTCAAAGCAGCATCAAAATGGAAGCAATATTTGTCTCCATCCCATAAAATGTGTTGTGATTAATTTTAACTTTACTGCAATATAACTGCAAACTTTTTGGGAAACTCCCTGCTATGCTCCTCCCAGAGCGATGTTTTCAAACATCAATGGTTTGGCTCTGATTGTGAGATGGAAAGATACGTGCCCCTACGAGTCACCTACTTGCCGTATGGGAACAGTTTTCCCGGATGATGCCCTCGGTTCCAGTCCTGTGTAGCAACCGTTGGAAGTTTCTCTTGTTGATTGCATCATAAACGGCCATTTGAGCCTAGCGGGAACAAAATTTGCCCACGTGGATGCAAAAACGAAGCTGGGCGAGGCTTCGAGATGTTTGCGTCGCGCTCGGAAAAGCTTCCCCAAAATGTCGGGGAAGCACTCGTCAAACTGGGACAAATGTGGATGGGCCCCTGCAAAAGTTTGCTCCGCGAACGATACTTAACGGGAAAGTTTCGAGTCTCTTTCATGTTTCGGTACACACACGTAAACGCGATCCTGGAGCACGTCAGAACAATGCTCGTCAGGGAATGGCAGCAGCATTCCGAATCTAATCCAAAACTTTGTTCAATCTCGCTACATTACAATGTAATACTGTGTTTTTTTTTTCAATCGTGGCATTCAGTTTCATAAGTCGGCAAGCAACTTACCGTAAGGCTCCTAGATCTACTTTATTCGAACTCTGCTTCGCGGCGGGATCCAATACGGTGAAGAGCAAATCAAAGGACCGAAGATTCCGTTGACCACCAAAATGGGTCTTGCGTAACGAGAAAATTCACATTTCCCACCTGGAGGCATGTTAATGACAAGCCATTACGCTTCACTGGTGGACACCGGTGGGTAATTCGAACGAAAACAATGGAGGAGGACGGCTCCAGAGCAGGCCCCCGAGATGGAATGCTAATATTTTGCCAAACATTAAATCTGCACAGGATAATCATCCGACCGAGTGGTTCTCGAGGGCCGAGCAATGGCGCATCATAATCGTCTCATTTTATCGTTTAATTGAGGGTAAACAATCGTTTAATCAAGGTACCGGGCGAGTAGTTATCGTTTCACGTGGGCTTCTATTTTAATGCTAGTAGAACGTTAAGGACGGACGGTTGGGCCCTGTAGAAGGACAGCAATCTTCAGAATTTCCTTTGAATGGGCGTTCTGGGACAATATCGATGGTTTTTTCTTGTTTTCCTACCAACCGATCTACCTGGAATCCTGGGCATGCGAAGGTTCAGCCGACAAATGAACAGCTGCAGTTCATCGGAGAGTGAAATGGGACGGAACTTACCCAAGCGTGGTCATGGTGACGATCGTGTACCAGAACGCGGCCGGAATCGAGGTAAAGTTGGTGCCGTCGACGTTCTTCTCGGCGTAGAACATGACCGTGGCGAAGATGATGATGGCCATGGCGAGCGAGAACACCAGAAAGCCGAGCTCGGACGCGCACGACTTGAGCGTGTAGCCGAGGATGCGCAGGCCCTGCGAGTGGCGCGAGAACTTGAAGATTCGGAAGACGCGGAACACCCGCAGCGTGACGAACGCGCCCGACACGTCGTCGTTGTCGGTGATGCCGAGCCCGATGTAGTACGGCAGGATGGCCACCACGTCGATGATGCTCATGACGCTGCGCACGAACTTGCACCGGCACGGCGCGGCGAACAGTCGCAGTAGGTACTCGGCGGTGAAGATCATGACGCAGGCCGTGTCCAGGCAGAAGAAGACGATTTTGTAGCGCTCGCCGCACGAGAGGGTGCCGGCGCGACCCGGCCGCACCCCGCACGGCACCGTCTCGACGACGTTCGCCATCACAGATACAGCAATGAAGAAGCCCGTGACGTAGTAGAACACGAGCGCGGCAGTGGAAGTATGCGGATTCTCGAAGGCGCGCCACATCCGTTGTCTGATGTTGGTCAGCTGCTGCAGGTTGTTGTCGCTGTTCTCCGACAGCTTGTCGTCCATGAGGCGCTCGGCATTCTCGCGCTTCCGGTCGCGGTAGTCCTCGTAGCAGCAGTCGCCGATCACGTCCGGCATGATGCCGAAGAAGGCCAACTCCTCGTCGTAGCTAAGCAGACACTCGTGGCGCGGGTAGTGCAGCTTGCCGGTCCGGTAGTAGTTGAGGATGTGCCGGAAGATGTCCGGGTCGCGGTCGAAGAAGTACTCCTTGCTGTCCTCATCGTAGAAGAAGTCGCGCTCGTTCGAGCCGAGCAGCGTGTCCGGGTACTTCTCGACGGTGGTGCGCCAGGTCTCGAACCGCCGCCCGGACACGTTGATGATGAGCTTCTCGTCCTCCGAGCGCAGCCGATCCTTGAACACCGGCGGGGCCGGCAGCGGATGGGACGCGATCGGCACCCAGCCGATGGCCGCCGCCCGTGCGAATGGCAACCAAGCGGCGACCGAAGCCATGCTATTCGGTGGAATTTTTCAATGGTCCTCAAAGTGCGCAAGTATCCTCCGGGGACTCGGGCGGTCGGGCCAGACCGTGTGCTCCGATCCGTCTGAACCGACTGGCCTTCCGCTGCTTGTCGACACGGCCAGCCAGACCCCAGCACAGTACCTTAAATGGCTAGTACAGACTACTATCACTACTTCAACCGCACAACCCGACACTTGTTTGGCGCAGTACTGTACACGCTTTTGCTTGCGCAAACCAGATTACACACTAACGAACAACGCGGACACACACTTAAACTGCTTCAGTTCTGACCCAGCTTTAACCTTAGCTATCACACGGCTTCAAGACGATACACTCAGAACTAGACTAACATTCATTCGTAGCAAGTACGCTCCTACGCTATGTGGACAACTTCCGCTCAACGGCGCCGCGCCCCGTTCTACACAGTTCCTTCCCACCCCGGAGAGCTATTGTATTGGTGAGCACTTCCGAGATGGTGCTTCCTTTTTGCGGGCAGGGGCGAACTTTTTGCTCCTGTTGCAGGTTTCTGCCGACGGCAGCGGAGGCAGCGTGTTTTCCTTCCGCTTCCGGTGAGCTCGATATTTGAAATGAAATATTTCCCAGCGCCCAAAATCCCTGCGGAATATATCCGATTCCTGCTCCGACTACGATTCCGACTCCGCATTCGACATTCGAAGTAATGTTGAGCTTCGGTTTTGTCGGCATCCAGTTTGCAAGACGCAACAAATCTCAGCTTTTCTCTCCGATGGATAAAATGATGCCTCTCGAAGACGCTGACGGGTTTTGCCACAGATCCGGTAGGATCCTTTCTTCCTACAGTGTTCCGGTGGTTCCTCCGAAACTTACCAAGACCTTTCTCGCCGTGCTGCGATAATTAATCACTTGCATGCTTCTCCTCCGACCCACAACCGATCGGCGTCGGCGTTTGGTGGAGTTAATTTTTTTGTTTGTCTCCTTTGTCTTGTCTTCCGCAAGCGTTCCTGGATCAAACCGCCCTGGAACTCACCCGGAAGAAGCGTGCTCGTTCGGAGGATTCCCTTGCTAACCAGTTGCCGGTCCGCTTTACGAGTCCCTTCCCGCATGCTGCCGGCGGTGCAGGCGCAGGCTGTTGGTGGCCGCTGTTGGCATAGTGTTCCGCTTACGGGTGCTCCAGAGGTGCCCCAGGGTGTAACGTTCCATCCCCAAAGCAGTGGGCGCCGCTTGTAGAGTTGCCACACGAAAAGATGATGCGCTAAAGAGCGGGGACTTCTTCGGTATCTGATGCAGATAACGCCAACTCAGCCAACTGCAAGTATGAAGAACGACAGAAAGAACCGGTTAGAAGAGTAGAATATAGAATATCGTTAGCAGTCGCTGATGAATATTGCATCCATTAGCAGAGAGAAGTTTGCTGAAAAATTCGAGACAAGTGAATCGACCCCCAGTCCTTTGGAGCGAGCTCGGGGTGCGAAAAAATGCATGCATCTGCCAGCTGCATCTGCCGAGCCGAGTGCATTAGCGGCAAGTGTGAAACGATAAAGTGACAAAGTGATATCGAAGGCAGGACCGACGCCGAAGTGATGGTGCAAAGTATGTGCTGGCCCAGACTCTACACGCGAGTAAATCGCATGCAAATAACCCACCCATCGACCCATTGACTATGCAGGAGAAGATCAGCATCTGCACAGAGCCAGCGGGTCTTGCATTTCATGCTGGGTCATGGATTTCCAATCGATTGCGCTTGCGGTCCATTTCTTTCGCTCCATCCTAACGAACGCTAATTGATTGATAAGAAAAATGAACTACGATGCCACGGTGATGACACGCGAGTGGCATTTATGTTCTCCCCGTGGGAGATAAGATCCATGAATCAATTTATGCTAATGGTAGTCGGTGGCACGTTGGGCCGTTTAGTGTGCAATATTGAATTGATGATTTTGCCCTTTTGAAAAATTAGCAAAGTCAAGGGAAAAAAGTCTTACCTAGCCTTTTCCAATCTCGTCCCTCTGACGCGTACAGAAAAGTTAACACATAAAAACGTCATGCACACTTTGAAACTGTCATCGGTGTGATTATAAAACTGACGAAGGAACTGCATTGAACAAAACTGAAGGGAGAAACTTTGTCTAGCTGGAAACTTTTTGCTTACTGTGGCCACGTTTATGGCGACGGTTTTATTGTCGATTATGTTTCAAAGTTTTACAGTAATCGTTCATTTGCTAGAAGGTGTGTTGGATACCGCACCGAAAATTCGGAAAATGTCCCCAAACATCCCTGTTGACTAGACAAATTCCATCAGAATGTGGTTCCCGTCGTTCTCGTCGAACATACGGGAAAGGATATCGGGCGAGCCTGATTCATGGGGCCGCCAGCTTCGGTTAACATGGGCTTGAAACAAAAGGGCTCGCAACATCAATTGCAACTAGCAACAGTGGCCACAAAATGTGGCCGAAGGGATCGACAAAATTTATAGCTAAATAATCGGAAATAATGGCAATATTTTTTCTTTAATAGGAACATAAAAAGTACCGCAGAAATGGGCGCACAGTCGTAGTCGGCGTCTCTAGGGACGCGACACATACACAAACACGGCATCGACGGGGCGGGTCAATTCATTTGTGGTTCCGGAAATGGAACCGATAATAGTTGTACACATACACCCGGCCGGGAAAATTGCCCGAAGGCGCCGCTGCCAGTAGATGAAGGAACGGAAAGCATCCGTTTTTCCGAACCGGCCACCGAATGCCGGACTCATTACGACAGTTCCGGTTCTCTCCGGTTGACCATGTGTGCTTGTGTGTGCGTGTGTGTGTGTGTGTGTGTATGGCAGGGCGGTGGGAATGTTTTCTCTTCATCGGAGACAAATTGCTTTTTCTCAGTTGAAGACAAAAAACAGTAACGGCTCGTTTTTATTGCATAGAACACAATGCACAACTGATACGCCATAAAATGATCAAACTACAGAACGATTCTATAATTGAAATGGGGTTGAAATGAAAATCATGGCCGTAGAAATTGGAAATCAATCCCCAAAGCTGTACATTCCATCGGTCGAATGTTTTCGTTAATTAAACTCGACCTATACGTTTCATTTATTACAACTGGGTGCGTATCTCACTCGGCTGTTGATATTGGTACGAGAAAGACGTTCATTCTTATGGCGATCATTTCAATTAATAGTTAACTAAATCCCTCTAAAAAATGGGGTTCGTTGAAAATGATGAGGAAGGTTTGGTTTTTTATTCGCGTAATGGTCGATGTTATTTGTTTTGAAAAGTAATTATCGCTCGTAACGTGAACAGAATGCAATTCATAATTGCCATTCGTCAAGATGCACTTCTTATACTACGATGCGTGTCTCAAATCGCTTATCACTATACGACCGCAGCGGTCAGTGGGGTTATCGCCACCGCGTCGACCTTGGGAGGAACGCATAATAATGTTGCTTTTAGAGACAGTCGATCTCAGTCGAACAGCGATCGTCTTTCGGAACGGATCGTAATTGCGGCGTTGCTCAGAATGAGTCGCTCGATTAAGAGGTAAATTTTTGAAAAACTATTCGAGTGAATAATTCATCAGGATGTATTTTCTCTGCTCCCAAAACAGCTCTAGAGTACAGGAAGTGGCACTTGGAGTTCTCCTTGTGACTCTTGCCAGCTTACTCATTGCTAGTGCTGCAGGAGAAGAGCTGACTGTAGAATCCAGTACCAGCGTGTCCTCCAGCGAAGAAGACACCCGGTTTCCTTCCGCGAACGATGGAGTGACCTTTTCAAACGAAACAGTCCTCCACATCGAAGACAGCCCGCTGGAAATCGTCACCGGTGACCTTTTCACCCACTTCCCCCGGCTGGAACACTTCCGGGTCGCTGGGCGTGTGCATTCACTTCAAAGGGATGCGTTTTCGTCGGTGAAAAACATAACCACACTCCTTTTGGACAACAACTTTCTTCCAGCCGTTCCGATGGAGGCCCTCGAGGAGCTGCCCCATCTCGTGACCCTTTCACTCGCCAACAATATGCTGGGGGAGTTGCGTGGTGATGAGTTTGTGAGTGCGGTTAATTTGCAGTGGCTTTCCTTGAGTGAAAACTTCATCTCGTCCGTCCACCTCGACACGTTCGAAGGGTTGCCAAAACTGACCTTTCTCAACGCGAGCTGGAACCGAATCACGACGCTCGGCGGAATCCAAACACTGAGCCAACTGAAGGTGCTGGATTTGGGCTACAACTACATACGGCTGTTGAACGCCACCCACTTGCACCAGTTAAAGGATCTGCGGGAATTAGGCTTGCAAGGAAATCTGTTAAGCAGTGTGCGAAGCAGCTCGTTTGCGTTACTCGTCGAACTGAGGCGGCTCGATTTGAGTGATAATTTTTTGAAATCACTCCCAAAACAACTGCTTACATCGAACAGAAAACTGGAGGAGCTCAACTTTGCCGCGAACGTCCTCGAGAGCATTCCGGAGGACCTCTTCAAAGGGCTTAGGCATCTTCGGATCTTAGACATTCGAAACAATCGTCTTACGGGTCTGCCCGACGGAACGTTCCGTGATCAGCCGAGTTTCGCCCGACTCTCGCTGGAAGGAAACCGGTTCGCCAAGCTCGAGCCAAGTGTGCTCCGATCTTCGGACGTGCTGCTCCAAAATAATCGCATTCAGGTGCTGAAAAGGTGCGCCCCTGCCAATGCGTCCCTCGTGCAGAACCTCTTCCTGTACGGCAACGAGATCGCGGCGGTGGAGCAGGAGGCGCTCGAGATCCTGCCGAGATTGGAAATGCTCTACGCGGATTATAATCGCATCCCCGAACTTCCGCCGATGCTGTTTCACGCAAGTCATCAACTTCAGCACGCCAGCTTCTCCCACAACCTGCTCACGGTGCTGCGGACGAACACGTTCGCCGGCCTCGCGAAACTCCACTCCTTGGATCTGTCCCACAACCGGCTGAGCGCCATCGAGGCGGCCGCCTTCCACGGCTCACCGGTGGAATATTTAAATCTCAACGGCAATCGGCTCAAGGCGCTCGATGATTGGGCGTATTCGGGGACTCGGCTGCTGTACTTACACGTCGATGCGAACGAAATCAGCTCGTTCCGCCGGGAGACATCCGGCCCCGGAGTGTTACAGGATTTGGTGGAATTATCGGCGAACGACAATCGTATCGTCTCCCTGCAGGCACTTTGTCTGAGCCATTTTCCCAGGCTGGCAGTCGTGGGGTTGCGTAACAATTCGCTTGCTTCGATGGACGCCGCGTGTGTGAAGCACCTTCTCCGAAGGGATGGCCACGAGTCGGAGGCGATGGTTTTCAATCTGGCGTTCAACGGATTTTCCGAAGTACCGCCACTGGCCGGGCGTATACTTTCGCTGGATCTTAGCGGTAATAACTTGACGGGCTTCAACGGGTACCAGTTCCGATGGTATCACCACACGGAGACGCTTCTCTTGCGGGACACCTTGATTTCGAAAGTGAGCGCCGAAGATTTCGTGTTTCTAACACACCTGAAGCGACTGGAAATTGGTTCGAAGGTTCTGGAAACTATTGACGGAGACTCGCTTCATCTTCGGAAGCTGCAACACTTGGAAGTCAACGACTCGCCCTTGAAGGAGCTTCCTAATAATTTACTCCAAGGACAGGGCAACGTTTCGGTGGTTTCCTTCTCTCGAAACAAAATTGCCCACCTGCCCGCGGCCTTTTTCCAGGACTGCCACCGCTTGGAGGAGGTAAACCTCTCCTTCAACGAGCTCGAAATCGTCGATTCAATTTGGTTCAAGGGATTGGAACACTTAAAATCGATCACTATCGAAGGCAACCGGATCGCACGGCTCCCTGCCGACATGCTCACGCTGGAGCATTCCTTGGAGTCGTTTTCGGTCGCGGGAAACCGTCTCGCGTCGCTCGAAGGCGCCACCTTTCTCGCCGATGTACCGATAGCGGCGTTGAACATTTCCCACAACCGGCTCACGGAAATCGATATGGTCAATCGGAACGAATTCGTTACCAGCCTGGACGTGTCCGGCAATCGGTTGGCTCGGCTGTTTCTTCGGAGTAATTTTCGCGTGTTGATTGCTAATTCTAATCAAATCACCGCCTTCGCGTGGGAAACCGGTGGCTCCAAATGGGAACTCCTTCAGCTGGAGCTGGCAGACAATCTACTCGCCGACATCGATCCGCGGCTGTTCGAGGCACGAAAGCTGCGCACGATCGATGTGTCGGAAAACAGGTTGGACGGGTTTCCCTTCCAGTTGGTGCATAGGCTGAAATGGCTGCAGACGGTGAATGCGTCGAGGAACAATATTCGGTCGTTGCCAGAGGACCCAAGTGAGGGCTTCAAGCTGGCCACCCTGGACCTCTCGGAAAACCCACTGGAAATGCGATCGGATGGGTTTCTGAATTCCACCGTAATAGAAAACTTAATAGTAAACGTTGTTTGAGGAACTGTTTTGAAAAGCATAGTAAATAAAGCATAACGTTCGGAACATATCATCCAAAGCTTAAATAAAATGTTAAGAACACTTGTACTCCTATCTTAAAGCTTTCGCAATCAGTTCAAAACACAGACTTCTCACCATAAAACAAGGCATCACTTTAACTCTTAGGTAAAATGCACGACATCGTTTGTAAGATGTCATGTCGGGCTAATCAACATGAGCACATGGTGTCAAACCGTCGCCAATGGCCTAGCCTTGATAAGCTCGGGGTGTGTTATGACTGGCGCACAGTTTCGCACGGGGTGAGTTCACTTTGCAGTGTGCTCGGTGTCATACGGTAATACGGGCTCCTTACAAACGAGCCGGACTGCCTCCGTCTCCGTGTCCCATTAAAAACGGACCATGTGGCACCGTGGGTCGTGCTGGAGAGTTGACAACTTCCATTACTATCAATCATTCGCCTGGGCACCAGGGTGTGGAGGGTGGGTTGAGAGGAGGAGTTTTCACCCCCTGGTATTCGCCGCCGGTGGACAACGGATGCAAACTTTGCACTGCTATTAGTGGAACATGCCACCAAATGAGGGTGAAAGTTTAATTAGTTCTGCGGCGGATGGATGAACGGATGGATGAACCCAACATTTGCCCTTGCGCCAAAAGGCTCAGCTGGTCCAGAAAAGTTGGATAGCGCGATGGATTGGTCCCAAAAAAAAATGAAACATCAATGAGCTAGCCGACTTTTTTTCCTGTACTTCTAAACCACCACATCGACCCTCATGCTGCCGATCGTGGGTATTATAATTTGTTGCCACGGTTCATGCAATATATGCTCTGGGCATGAATAGAGACGTTTTTTCTTCAAATTTTCCTTCGCCTAAACAAACTCCACGCTTCAGCAGCACCGGGGGACAGCATGGTGTGAAAATTGCTTTACCCGTCGTGCACAAAAAACACGATAACAAATTTAACTAACACCAGTCCCAGCTTTATGGACTGAGCTTGGTTGGCGTTGCAGTTGTTGGCCTCGAAGGGCATGAAGCAAAAACATAAAAGCCCCCATCGTGTAGGATTTTCATTCATTTCATTTCATTCGATTTTCAGGTAATTTCATGCAACGCTTTAAACAAGTATCTTTCGAAGTAATATTGAACACAATGGAAGCATTTCCACTGGAAGGTTAGTCGTGTTTGGCTGAAATACAGTTAAACTTTCGTTCGAAACTCGCGAGGAGGACAATTCTCGACCCGACGAGTACTCGACCCGTTCCAAGAAAAGAATAAGAAAACTAATACAAGGCGGTCCTTATCGGTCAAAAGGTACTCCCATCGAAATCTGAAGTAATCGAAAAGGGAGGCTTATTCCAGTAAAGTGAAGGAAACACACATGACAAACATTTATCGCCTAGAGCTTCCTACCTTCTTGCAAGGTGCGGGAAAAACCATACCCACGAAAATGTCTCCCCGGTCGTCACGAGAGTCACTGTACGAAAGAGGATGGAATTAACTTTTATTCGCATTCGGCTCCTCGTTTTTCCTGCCCACAATTGTCACCGCCAACGGAAAAAGCCACCCTTATGGCAAGGAAAAAGGAAGATAATAATCATAAGAAAGAGGAATCCGTCCTCCCATTTTCACCTCCATCTTGGGAACGTGGAAGACTGGTCCCTTTCACAGGCACACATACACACACACACACACAGTGGTGTTATCGTTGCTGCCATCGTTCGCACCCAGTTTTCCGGCCCAGCGTCACCCGGTGGGCCATGCTTTTCCGCCAATTTTCTCTCCTCGGGAATATTCTTTTCCCGCTGAGCGGCTTTTGATGGGGCGCATCGTAACATCAACGACGGGACGGGAGCTTAAGTAAGAAAAAAATAAAGCTCATCGAAGAAGCGACCTCGAACGAACACAATCGCAGCATGCTAGCGGGAAATTTATTGTCAAGATCGTTATCTGCCGCTGGAGCTTTGATTCTTCGACGATCGTTTACAAACAATGGCGTTCAAATGAGGCTCATCTTGCCACGGGGGTATGCTCCTTCCCGTTGTCCTTTCCCATCTCGACTCCGAAAGGTGGCACCGGTTCGTGGTGAGAATGGCGAAAGATGGATAATTTATTAATGCAAATTGGAATAAATTTAGGTCAACGAATTCATAGTGGCGAATGTCCGGATGTTTTTCGATTCGGTCGCATCGTTGGGTTCGGCGTGGAGGGTGTTCATAAATTTACTCCTGCGCCCACTTCACCGCAAGCTAGTCGGGAAAATGGCGAAACATCGCAGACGAGGTGGTAAGGTTGTTAGGCAAAGTGGCAGTTTGTCACGCGGATGCGGTAGTTTTTACTTTTTATTACTCGCCAGTAATTGCATAATCGAGTTAGCATACACATAATGAATACAGCAAACCAAACGAGCTAGATGAAAACATTAAGAAATACGTTTGGAGGTGTTTAGTGGTGTCACGAATAAATTCGAACATTATTGTCCAACCGAGAAACTCATTTCATTATTCGGTTGAATTTGCCATCGTTAACCGTAGAAAGCTTCCACGAGCGGCACAGCTTTCTCGAAGCTGCTGCATATCTGCACAAGGACGAAAACTTTCCCCTCCATTCGGTGGACGTGTTCCACAGCGAACGCATTTCAGGTCACGAATGCAATCGCGTCCTTTCGCTGATATTAGCATATTACACAACGGTGCACACTCCGAAAATGGATTGCTTCCGGTTCTCGTCGCCCGCCCGGAAAGCAGCATATCGTCCACGCTAGACACTTACAGCTAGAGGGAAGCGAAAAGTTTCCTCCGCGTTTGGGCTGGTGGTTTGTGTCAGAAGGTGGTTGCACATTTGCCCCACTTCGAAGACGGCAGGACGTCCATTCGTATGGTAAAGGTGGGTTCCAGTTATGCACGAAACACGTACGCAAGTCCTGCAGGATTCCATCCATCGTGCGCAACTTGTAGAATTATGTGTCTGATGTCAACCCGGTTCGTTTAAGGGCCCTGGCTGCCTGAAGCGGCGAACGGAAGTTGCACGCTTTTTCCTCCCGGGCCGGATTGACTGATTGACAAGCTAACTTTTTCCTCAATTTGGGATCCTTCGGCCTAGAAATAATTGTCTTTCTGGTAGCAGTGGAACGGCTCTCGTTAGGGAAGATATGCATATTTGAATTGTGGGTTAGGCGAAAAGTAAACTATGAACGTTTTTTGAAAAAGAAAGTTACGCCTTGAAGTACATTGAAGCATCCCGTCAAAACTTTTATCTCTTCTGGTCTCTTCACATTTTTTGATTCACAATACTAGAACGCCCATGCCTTGTGCCTTGTTCACTTGCGAATTGTGGAGTTTGGTCGTCCACCAAGAAAAACAGCGTCTTAACTACAAATATCATTGAACGGTAAGAACTTTTTTCGTGACGTTCATGCGTCCGCAGAAGCTTCTCGTTCAGAAAACGGTTTTCAGAGCTCGCCTCACTTTGAACGAATTTTCCAAACACAAATGAAAAGTCTACTTGCGCCGAATGGCGGACATAGAACTGACGCTTTCGCAAAAAGCAATTTCAAACTGATATTTTCCTTTCCCGTCATACCCACTTCCACGAAAACAGATCTCCGCTAGGTGATCGAAGAATCATTTGTTCTTCTCGCGCAGATCCGCTTTCGGTTCTACTGCAGCATCAGCGAATGGGGGGGATTTACTGAACGCGCAAACGAATGAAGCGAGGGATGC
>JAOEFI010000006.1:28257773-28301438 GCA_034621735.1 Anopheles plumbeus
TGCTCGGGAAAATTGTTTCGCATAAATTAGCAAAGATTGATTTTTTTCTTCTCTGGCTTTGCTTCACTTCAACTCGGCTTCACACAGGAAGGGCACGGAAGCGACAACTTTTTCCGTTGCGATGCAGCAAAGCGGAAGCGGAAATGGTTTCCATAATAGATTGCGGAATGGAAGATGGCCCGAAAGGGGTCTGGAGGGCCAACGAAAGGCGCAGAGGACCGGGTTTCGGTAATTAGGGAACATTTAATGGCAAATTTACTTGGGAACTCATTAAAAACTAGTTCTTCAAGGCAGCGTTCGCAGCAAGACTTTAAATTACCTGTGGGATGTTGTGATAGTACAGTCATGGATGGAAACCGAACAAGGTTACCTGCAAAGAAACGAGATTTGAAGAAAAGAATAAACGAATAGCTCTTCTAATACTTTTATAAAGAAGGCTTTTTGTGATACGTTGGCGCATGGTTATAACGTTGTTTCAAGGCCGTAGATGAAATGAAAACGCTCTGATGTAATCAAAGCAAATGTAATGACGCCATGCGTAAATGTTCAAAGAAAGTAGAAAAAAATTTCATTACGGAGTAATGAAATCGGAGTGCCAGGATTCATGCTTAATTTTCTTCGTCAACTTTCGACAACATACGCCGCTTTCTCCGTAATCTGTGCTGCGTGATCAGTCCATTAAAACAGCATGTTAGAAATTTTGACTCAATTTTCCGAAACTCGTGTTACGCTTCGAGTGTATCAGTTGCAACCGGTAGCGTTCAGAAGGGGATCGTTTTTCTTTCGCAACTTTTCAATTTACGTCCTTATCAGCTGACACGTGTCACATGTTCGGTAATAACTTTATCCTTTTCCGAAGCTCCGGTCTGTTCGCTGGAGAGTTTAGAACTCGTTCGTACCACTAAACGCAATCCGGGCTGAAAGTGACACGCAAGTACGTGGTGAGTTTAAATGTTTTCCAACTATGGTACAAGGTTCAAGTCCCAACGGAAAACGTACTTATTCTGTCGTTTGCAGTGCAGTTGAGTTCTCTTTTTGAAATAAAACACTTCGCGTGGTTGCAAAAATACCTTTTTCTTACATTTTTTTTGTGGCAATGATATGACCGTTTGATTGCAAAACTTTCCGGAGGAGGTGGGCGAAGGGTGAGCGGGTAGGGAAGTATTTGCACACACAAACTGTTTCCAATAAAGCTTGTTGAACAAACGCTAAAGCAAACATAATCC
The DNA here is from genome assembly GCA_034621735.1 of Anopheles plumbeus. NCBI lineage: Eukaryota > Metazoa > Arthropoda > Insecta > Diptera > Culicidae > Anopheles > Anopheles plumbeus. The sequence continues at coordinate 28,259,000 of JAOEFI010000006.1, forward strand.
TGGCGCGAGCCGCTTCGACACGACGACTGTTCAATTTCGTGTTTGGAATGATAAATTGAAGGCTGCCCTCGTAAAAGGCGCATGCGACTGCCGTAAATGCGAAACGCCCTAAACCCCTCGACCCTAATCCCTCGCCCACCGACCCACTGCTTACTCGGGAAGTTCGGAAATGCGAGAATAATTTTCTGCACAAACTTTACAACCTGCGAATTACCAAGCGACGGCGAGGCTCTCGAATTCCCAGCCGGCGTGATAAGAGAAAAACAAAACGTTTGCCACCCCCTCATATAAAGCCTCCAGCCAGAAAGCTACCCAACGTTGAGCCTGCCCCTGGGAAGGGCGAGTATAGGGTGGACTTTGGGGAAACACTCCTTGAGACAGGGGCAGACGAGAAGCCGAGTGGGAGGGTGTGAGGCGAGCATCATCTTGTTTTACGCATGGGAAAAAGGTCATCCTGCACATTCAACAATGTGCAATGACCATGCCAAAGCCGTGGCCTCGGCAGCGCACACACCCACAACCCACGACGCAAAGGACGATCGTCATAAAATCCGGCGCAAAGCTTTTTATATCTTTCTGTTCCATTTGTGGTCCGTTGCCGTTGGCGGGCGAAGCGCCAAAGTGGTCAATCGGAACGCACCGACCGGCGAAACCAATCGCAGGATAATGGGCCGTTTTCCTTCGCCTGAAAGCGCCAGAAAGTGTGTACTAACCGGCGCACTTAAGCAGCACCTACATGGGGCTGCCGGTCAATCGAGACGGGCTGGGCGGGAGCGACGGAAACCGAGGACTTCCACAATCGGCGAGGAAGTAAAGATGATTAAACGATGTAATAAAGTATAAGGCATGTAGCCTGTGCGCGCCGGCCTCGCCAGGACTCGCGAAGGCGCAGAAGAGAAAACCTTCGAGCTGACCTTTTGCGAGATTAGAGCAATTTCTTTTGAATTTGCCTAAAGTCATCCATCATCGGCCTAATGAGGCTGAAGGGGCCAACCGCGGGTTTGGGTCTGACGGTGTCCGACTATGGTCGGTCATTTGCTCGCTTGCCGCATCTTCCGTCCACTAACACTACTACTACTCACACCACGACGGTGAAGGTGCAGCTGCAACCTGCGGACGGAGGGGGATGTGTTTTTGCGCGTCCAGCGGCGTGTCCTTTGGCGTGACATTTACGTACCGGCCGGGGACACCGTCCCGAGGTAAATGATCATAATTATGGATAGATGTTGCGGCCCATGCTTGATGATGTTTATTTCATTGTTTGCTCTTGCGCGGTCAGCGGGTTTTTTTCTTCTTGAGAAATCTGTTTTGTTTTGGTGTCTGTCTTCGTGCCCATCTTGTCCGACATTTTTCTTCGGTGTGTTTATCATTCCCACCGTCTGACGCCACCCGCCATTTTCCCGCCGTCAGGAAGCACAAATCGTGCGGGTGCGTAATTTTTTGACCAAACAGGAAATGGATCATAGTAGGCGGAGACGCGCTCTCGGCGAGAGTGCGAGCTCATTTGTTTTCCCTCTCGCTCGCTTTCCTCCTGGCCCCTTCTCACCTTCAAAAAGGACATTTGTTGTCCCGCCGTTGAGCAGCAAGTAAACAACGCGTGAACAGTGGGGATGAAGCGAGCCGGCGCTTCCGTTTTGCGACGAGAGTCTGCAGCGGAAGAAAATTGATTGACTACATTATTCAATATGGCACTGCCATTTCTCTCCGCGATTGCGCGTGGCCTTTGGCGCCGCGTGATGGCAATGGGGCGTTTTTTATTCGCGTTCTAAAAATGGACGTCCGGAAGCACTTTCCTGTTGGCCGTTGTCCGGCCTTGGTTTGTTTGCTATTGTAAACTTTCGTCCTTTTGCATGTATTTTTCAGCGGACGTGTTTAAATATGACATTAAAGTATTAGAAGATTGGAAATGATCCGTGAGGGAAGTTCTTTTTAAAAGTATTCCAAAGACGTACCACAACTTTGGGCAGAAAAAACATATCGGAAGATAAAGCAAACATATCACTTCTGCTAGAACCCTGGAAATATATACGGAACGCTGGATATCGATTCGTTTGCAATTCGGAGTATCGACACCAGCGTTTTCTGTAGACGAATGGAACTGTGAAACGTGGGGAAAACGAAGGAAAAAAGAAACGCATAAGTCTGAATGATGAATACATCACCACTGATCGGTCGGTGGTGAAACAAACTTTCGCCCAACCAAACAACCAAAGCAGAGATTAACGACTGCTGTGAATGTGTGTGCGTTTGTGTGTGTGTTCCATAGAGTGGTCATAGCATGCAAATGTTCGTATTGACCTCGTCGGAATTCTCGGACAGAAACGTGTTAAAGGAAGCAGAAACAGTGAGTGAGAGGGACTCAAAGTTGGAAAATTATTTGTCCCAAAGAGGTAAAAAAAGGAAAGAAAAGAAAAATGGTAACAAATGGAGTGGGAAAAGCACCCGGTTCGAAGTGAAGGGAAAAACCGAAGTGGCATCAGTACGGAACCGGCTCTGATTGATATTTGAATAAATCCTTGCTAAACCGTTGACCCGGGCTTTGACCTTTCGGGTGGTTTCGTGTTGACCCGCTTCTCCGGCACGTAGGTGTGGGTGTAAATTTCTCCGTCCTCCTACTCGTACTACCACTCGTGAATCTACTTCTTTGGGATCCCGCTCGAACTCCTTCCGATCGATCGATCGATGGCTTGAGACGACAAACGTTCTGGTCGAGTCTCAGACGTTGCACGGAGAAGGGGCGCTATCGACCACAATAAGCGCGCGCACACAGCATGGCACAGCGTAAACACGTAATAAAGCGTAATCTAAACAACGATGACGCAACGGATCGAACCCTTTCGCGCTCGGGACCTCCCCGCGAAATGGAGCTCCCGGCTAGAATCATCCAAACACAGCAAGGGAAGAGCAATGGAATGAAAAAAGAGAGCTCCAGAGATTGGCAGAGAGGGACAAACAGAGACAGAGAGAGCAAATGAGTGGATGGGGAAATGTATTAATAAATTTTCATTAAAAATAAACAAAGCCGATTCTGGCGGATGAAATTTATCGTTTCTGCACCGCCATAAAATCGGTTGAAATATGCGGAGGCAGTAGTTGGCGTTTCTAGTCGGCCGTGGTGCGGTGCTTCAGACTCCCGGGCCAGGCCCACTTCTGCTGCTGTTCTGGAAAAAAGCCGGGCGAGCGGGTGACGCACCAGAAGGGGGGAAAACGATCGAACGAATTGGCCATTTGCTGCTCGTTGTCTGAAGCCGTTGCAAATGAAGCGTCCGGGGTTTCGTTGTTTTTTGTTTCTCTCCTTCCCAAAGAGGAGTTTGACTGCAAAAAGGCGTTTCTGCAACAGTGAACCCGACAGCAACAACAGCAAAAATAACAACAGGTCCGAAATTGGTCAAGGTGGTCGGAATTAGATACCCTGCTGGAAGTAAATGTCCAGCAAGCGGAACAAATGAAGTGTGTGTGTGTGTGTTTTTGGAAGCTCCGGACGGGTTTTAAGTCAGCAAAAATTATCAATATGATTGGAACCGCCCAGCTGGCCCAGTAAATCCCCTATCCTTTCATAGAAGAACGGTGTGAGGAAAAGTGGGAAAAAGGTTCAGGTTGGGTTAAAAAAGATTCATGCGGTTCGATTTTCCACTGAAACCCAATTGGGCGGAAGGGACAGACTTATTAATTAGCCTTTGAATTTATTTCTAAGACCTTACCTATAGTCGTTGTAGAAATGGTTCATAACTGTAAGGACGAAACGAGGGAGGCCCCTTATTAAACCCCGAGAAGTATATTCAATATCAGAAATATGATTTTTAAATAATAACGAACCTGTCTTTTACATAAAGAAGAAATCATGTCTCTTCCAGTTGATTGTTCTGGAAAAATATGCTCAGCATATTACAGGGAAACATAATTCCTTCATCAAATGATGATGCAGAAAAGCAAACAAAAATCGTAAACACAAAACTACACAACTATGCCATTGCTAGCCGGAAAAGCAGCCCGGCCCAGTTAAACGAATGACTTATTCTGACATAATGATTGATACTTTCGCAATCGAAGTGTCATGATTAGAAAAATGGCCGTTGAAGGCCGCGCCGGGTACAGGAAACCGCGGTGGTTTCCGTCAATGTAAAAAAAACTATAAGTAACGGAGCAGGACTTTCTTCATAAATCAAAACCGAATCCTTTGATTTATTTGATCTTCACGGGGCCTGCCACGGGCGGGCGGATTCCGCCGAATGATGGAGTGCGGGTTGGGTTCCATCAAATTCGAATTTTGCAACCGGCGGTGGAAGGAATTGCAAAAGTTCCCGCCCGGTGGGTTGCCAGTTCCGGCGACCTTTCCGAGAAAGTGTGCTCAGAAATAGTAATATATTTTATCGCATGTTTGCCCCGGACCGTCATCGGCCGGCAGCATAATGCGGTTGGACATTTCGAGAAGGCCGAACGGATAAAAAACGTGCGACTTCTTATATCGCAATCGTATCCGGAAGGGCCTTTATGGATCTGTCCGTGCTGGATAGAAACTTCTTCTCTGCTTTCAGAATCTTTGCATTTGTCGACGCCCTCCTTCGCTCCGGGGATCTGCGCTTCGGTGTGGCAGTTGTAGCCTTGCAGCGTAAATATACTGGAAATGTGGATTTAGCTGCTGCATAATAATTTTTTTTCCGACACGAACGGGAACGTACTGCAATATCGCAACCGCCGTGGGAAATAAATTAAAGGAATGTGAGTGCAAGACAAACAAAAAAACGTAGGACGAAACAAACGAGGAAACATGTGATAACGCCCGAGCGGACAACAAAGAAAACCCCACGGGCGAAGGCACGGCTACGCTGGCAGCATTTTCATTGCTGCCGCAGGAAAAACAAGCGAAATGGTGCCGCCTTTCTTTCATTCCATTGTGACTGTGTCTTCTGCGCCATTCGCACCGCACAGTTGGAATGCATTTAAAAAAGTCCGACTACGAAAATGGCTCCCCTTTCCTCCCCTCCCCTCGTGCCATTGCGCCCCAGTGCGCCTACCGGCAGACTAATGAATGCATTCACCATGCATTAGTGCAGCAGTGCAGCTGCCGGGTTGGACTGCGGCCGTAATGCAGTAGTGTTGACCCGGCAGTTCATAACGCTTTTCCTCCGCTGTAGCTTCCCATTTCGGGGGCGTACGAAGATACGGTACACCTACCCCCGGGTGGGTGGGAAATGCATTGTGTTGACACTCACTCGCCACACTTGGCATTTCCCGCACACGCGGCTGCCTCAGGAACAGATGTTGGAAAGGCATATTTGCTTCGGGGCAAACTGTGTTTTCCCGCCGGACCCACTCGGAAAGCTGCCCGCAAGGACCTTTGGGTAGTTTTCTTAGCCAGCAAACTTCCTAATGACACGGGTCCACGAATGACAAAGTGAGGCAAGGGAAGGAGGACAAGAGCTGGTGCACTGTCCTCGGAGTGGGCGCATAAATTAAAGCCAGATCATTTGGCGATGAGGAGGCGGTCCACTGAAACGCCAAAGGACAATCCGGACAACTTTCCGGAGTTAGTTCCGCGAATGTGGCTGCGGTTTTCCACTGGCGAAAAGTACGCCATCGGCGCACCAGAGTGCACTTAGTACAATCAAAATTTAATTGGATTAGGGAACGCAGTAATGAAAAAGACGCATTATACGCCGGCAAGCTTCATCTGCGCCGGGCATATGAGAATCGGCCCACTTGCCAGTAGCTGGAGACCATTTAGCGGAAAAACAAAAAAAAAACCTTACGCTTATATTGCTGTCTGCTGAGCTTAGGAAGCAGTCGGAAAGCATACGCGGCGACGGTCAACTGGCCGTTTCCGAGCGTTCGCGGATGCGTCTGCCCGATGACGCTGCCGTTGAACGCTCTGGCATGCTCTTCGCTCCCAAGCCGGAGGAATTTTCCGGCGATTATAATCGACACAAGAGTACCATCGCGACGACGGCCCGGCCAAGGGAAGCGGAGTGAGAACGCGCCGACCGAAAGACAAACAATCATAAAAATAAGCAATAAAACCATCCACGCCCTCTAACCATATCCGAAGAGACGAAGAAATCGTGGAAAACTTCGCCACCAGTGGACGCCAGTGTTGAGTGGAAAATCTGCTTGTTGGCGATCGAGAATCGAGGCGGGGAATCGAGGTCGGGAGGTCGCGTTCCGTCGCCGAGTCAAAGGGCCATAAAGTGGACGATAAATTGGTTATGAGTTTGATTGGCGCCAAAAACGGTTCGCGTTCGTGCGGGAGCGGGGGAAGAAAACTCCGGCCACACTCCCCGGAAGCACATTCGGTGCGAAATGGGACGACGTGGGGGGTCAGTTGGGGGGGTAAAACCGGGTAGCCAAAAAATCTCGCGCACCCGGAAAATGGCTCATCTTGTCTTGATTCTTTCGGCGTGCGAACAACGGTTTTACGATGCACTGAAATTCGAGGGATCATCCTCGGGATGGTTCGTTGATTGGCCAAAGTTGAGGGCAGTTAAGGAAGATAATTAAACACCGCGCTCGGAAATGTCGTTCGATGCGGAAGATACGGACCTCGACGGCGACGACGCGCTATTGACATTTCTACCACTTGTTTGTTATTAGGAAGGCAGGAAAATGTTCGATGTTCGTGTTTTAACAAGTGGCGAACAGAAGCGGGCATTAAATGGTATTTTGTGTTAAATCCTGTTCCTCCAGAATGGACGCGTGAAGCATAAATATAAACCTCGGGCTTGCGAATAGATCAAGAAAAACACGATGTTTTTTCAATCCAAATTGTAAACTGCGGAGCAAAATGGATTCCAATACTATTACGCTAATTGATGATTGAACGTTTTTCGATTGAATCGCGATTAGGTTTTTGGCAAAAAGTTTCATAAAACGGAACTAATAAAGCAATAAAAAGTTCGCATTCCGGACTGTGAGAGAGACTCGATGCGGCAGTTTTCAACGGTGAATGTATGCGGGTAAACATCCGAACTCGAATTGTCCGCCGAAACTTTACATCCGACGTACGTGAGTGTTTTGTCGATCGCTTCGGTCGGCCTACAACTGGTACCGGGGTTTGTTCCCCGTTTGTGGTCAGTGGGAAAACAAACTCCGGGAAACTCGGGTATTCTCCGTGCGTAAAAGCCGGACAGAAAACGTCCGCGCCTGGCTTTCGAACGAGATGTCGTCCCTCGGTCTAGTCTTGTTTCGATCGACAGCATGATGATGAGGAAGGCTACGTGGCTCGATTCACTTTAATGTGTATATGTGTGTGTGTGTTGTTTTTTTTTCGCTGACCCAATACGTGACGAGGATGCCACAGTGGCCATAGTACACCGAAAGATAAAGAGGGAAAGGGATAAAGCACTCACCAGGACGAAGATCGTCCTCTAGGCGCACTACACCGTTGTTACCTGACACGTGGGTAAATGTTTTCATTTCCACCGAATGCCACCGAAAATGTTTGTCCTGCCGAGGATCGATAAACAAGTCGAGACTAAAGAAAACACTTCCATATCTCCGCCCCCGCCAATGACACAATTTCTTCCACCCCTAAGGGACTCTCGAGCAGCACGTTGGCAAATGTATTCGATTGTCACCGGTTTGTGGAGCTGGGCCTAGAGGAAAATAGGGAACATTATTTTACCATAGAGAAAACAGAGAAGCACATGCAGAAAGGTTTATCGGTATCATTTATTTTGCTTCGGCATGGTTCACCGTATGCACGGTACAGCATGGTAGGGTCTAAACGAAGCAACTAACTTGATACGGTCATGGGTTGGAGTCGAAAATAGGCTACAAAATCTATATACTTGCGAAGGCGACTAATTATTCATGACACAACTTTCTATCAGCTCCATCGTCTTCCTTTCTAATTCCGTGACGTTTACCATGAATTGGCAAATTTTTCTCTCCAATCTTCGAACTCGGCAAACTGTGCGGAGTAAACGAAATGGACCAGGCTGTAGCGATTTTGGGGGTGCAAAAAACGAGGAAGGAAAAAAATCTGAATATGGCCGCGAAAAAAGAAAGGCTGGAAGGAAACGCCCACTGGTGAAAATCAGGACCGAAACAAGCGTGCAAATACATCCACACGCTGTGGGGCTGGGCTGCCTTTGCCGTTGCATCTTTCCTTGCTTCGCACGGAAAAATGTCAGAAGTCGGATGGCAACCATCGAAGCAGGCATCATCGAGCATCGAGCATCGGTTGCGCAATGTAAACAAGGTTGTAAATATGCATAATTCATTCCTGGTACGCTCGAAGACATCTGTTCTCGATGTCGGTGGTGGCCACCTGCCGCTCCTTCCATGTCCACTGCCGCAAGATCCGAGCACGTCGAAACAAACTTGAAGAAGGTGAAGGTGAACCCGACGGAACGGAACCGTCCTACACCATCCATTCTGGCCATATCGCGCCATACGATCACCCAAGCGGTGCGACACACTCCTTCTCAAGCGACTTCGTGCGAGTGTCTTCAGTTTTCACGAAGGGCCCCAAGACAAAGACGGAGTTCGGGAATGGGGCAATGAACACCGAGCGGACAACGAAGGGAGTGTGTTTGCAAAAGACCGTGAATTATTAATAAGTGGCAGTGGCCCGGCTCGGGGACCCTATGGGTGCGGGGAAGTTTCATATTTTGCAAACCTTCTCCCCTGCGTGCTGCTAAAAAACGATGACGAAGATGAACTCAACCACGGCGAGGGCTGAGGAAAGATGAAACCCGGCATTGCCAGTTGGATGGCCACTAAAAGTCAAAACTAATTTTCTAATAGCTCAAACACCACCGTGCAACAGGGACGAACCCGGGCCACTAGGGTCGCTCCTCGAGGGTACGTTGTTGTTTAGGGTGTCGTTTAAGCACTTTTTTTTACACTCGTCTGCTTAACTTTTCAAGCGGAACTCCGTGCACCGGGTCGTCCCCGCTCATGCAGGTCGGCGTTTCTCACGAAAACACGATAAAAGGAGTAAACACGGGCCGGGTGTACGTGATAGTTTCGTGACAATAAGTCATCTTCAACCGAAAGGCGTGAAATGATATCCTTCCCCGGGTGACTGTTCGTGACATGATTCGGAGCCGGGAGCCCCTCCCCAACCCTCTCCACACCCCTCGCAACAGGGATGGCGGGGGCAGGGTGAAAAATGGGCAGCTGCTCGAGCTTCGAGCAGAGTTATGGCTGCGAAAGGATGGTTATGATTATGATTCAGACAATTTCTCATTCGGAATAGTTTCATTTCGATGTGAGTCATTTCTGTGGGGGAAATTTATTCCACATCCTCGCACGAGGAGCGAGAGAGACGAGTGCAGAGAGATCCTCGCGCGAGGTGCAATAAAACAGGTGGCCGTTTAGTCGTTTTGTAAATGAAGAGTGGCCGCAGCAGATTGACTGGGAGGCAAATGTTTGCAGTCGAATTACACTCGCCCCGTCTGTGTCGGCTAATGAATTTTGATTACTTTATTAATGGATTTATACGCTGCGCCAAATTGATATGGACATGAAACATTTTCTGACAATTCATCTTCATTTCATTCCTTGAAGGATTCCCGAATGGATGACTTTACTAAGTTGATAAGTTAATTCGATTTTTCATATTGAAGAAAAGGTTCCCCTTCTCTGCGTTGCAAATTGTTATTTTGTTTCCCTTTCTTTTGAAATAACAACTAGTAAAAGAAAGTGATCCGTCAACCGTGTCCATCGTAAATCATGTTTTCTTTAACCAGAACTGCCCATGCTGTCCCTTCCCAGCTGGGCTGGATGACATCGTTCAGTTTTATTAGCGCGTCGACGTACTGGCGAGAGAAAAAAGTTACCTAAAAGAGAACCATCCCCAACTGGAGGGCTCATGATTTGGCACCATTTTTCACTACCTTAACTAAGCGCCGTTTCCGTGGCACGGGGGGCTTTCCACCGAAAAACGGCAGGCTCCCGCGGCCTTCCAATCAAGTGATTAAAGCGAAGCGGCTGGCCGAGTTGCCGGGCAGAGTATGATTAAAAAATCCCGCCCGGTGCGAACCGCGGGGCCGTTTCATGGGGTTTTCTGCTTGGTTGAATTTTTCGGGCTACAAGAATCCCTTGCGGTTTTTTTTCCTACTTTCTGTTAGTCTTCTTTGCCACCTGCCTTTGCCCGCTGGGGAGCGCGCTTCTTGGCGGTTGGATTTGTTTGTTTGTTCGTTTTCTGACCGAACGGAGGGAGCAGCCCTGGCGGAGCGGTTATTCCCCAACAGACTCGTCGAGTCGGGCTGTAGGTCCTCCACAACCACCAACCACTGCAGTGCCTCGTCTGACACTGGGATGGGCGCTTGGGAAAAAGTGAAAAAGTTAACAAGGACATCTTGCTTTCGCTCCCCGCGGACGTTGCTGTAGTTAAGCCTCGCCAAAGGGTGGGGCACCAGGCGCCTCCATTTGGAGCTTCGGCTTCACCTGAAGGCTCCTCGCAGGCTGATGGCGTGGCGAACGACCTGCCATGGCGTGACGACAAGAACGACACCGATGTACCGGGCGCTGGAAGTTTGCGGCCTCGGGAACCCAGCCCGCGGGCCGGTGGAAGGTTAATGGATTTTTCAAACATTTCGCCGGCTACACGCAAAATTACCATAACGTGTTCATTTCGGATGCCTGCCACCAGCGGGCCTCCTCCAATGGCGCTCTCCTCGTTTCCGCTGGCTGTTACGAGAACGTGAGTTAATTCGCGGTCGGCGTCGGTTCTTGCCGCTGTCGTCGCTGTGCCCGGGAAGGGCCTTGCGACACAAACTGGCGTAACGGTTTAGGTGGATAATTTAAATTGTCACTTCATCTTACCGGCGAACGGGTGTGAACGACTTCCTTGTGGTGAGCTATTTAGCAGGCGCTCGGCGAAAGGCGAAGCTTGGGCGGAGCAAAACGACGAAGTACCTTTAAAGCTTCTCTGCAAAACGAATGGGCTGCTGGATGGGAGTACTACGTTCTGTCGCTGGCGTAAAACGGAAGTGCTTAATTTCGATACATCAAGACAGGCTCGTTCGCTTCCGCGTAGGCACTTGCGGTAGGTATGGGGAAACTTTCGGATGGAGAAAGCCCGCAGGGCCACTGCATCACTGATCGTTCCAGAGCCAGGTTCCGGAGCACTAAATCAGGAAGCGGTTCATAATTCAAGCGACGCTCACGGTTGCTATTTGTGAAAGTGGAAAATGCTCTTCAGACGCGTGTCGTGTTTTCCAAAACAATCAACTCAGCCGAATTTTGCATCGGAGAGTGTCGAAGACACGACAATATTTCAACGTTAATTCTTAATTATCACAATCTTCTTCAACTGGCGCTTGTATGATGAGCTTTCTGCTTTCAGAAAAATCTACACAGTCATGTAGTGGTGGGTCTGCTTTGCCGCATGGAAAATTGCCGCATTACACATTCATCCTTCCACGCCATAGATTTATTCAATCATTCTTCATTCTTTGCAACAAAATACGACCTAGCATCCCACCTCCCGCCTCTTATGCCGTTGAAGGAAATTCAATCAAACACTTACATTGTCTAACCTCTCCAGGTCAGGTGGTGCGTTGTCTTGTCGTACGAGTTCTTCAAACCAGCATGAGCACGTATTTGGCGAAGATTTGTTCCACTGCCCTTCTGTGGTATCACTGATTGAGTTTTATCGTGTGCTGATAATGTCCCTTGCTTTCCCATCGGCTCCTCCATTCGCTGCCCTTGCGTCACACTGCAGACAAACCGAGCCCTATTCCGCAGCCTATTTCCAGCTAGATTTCTTCTGGCCAACATAGATCCCCGACAACCATTCGGAGCCTGAACCACGGGCAGAATCACGTACGTACGGACGGCGCAGAGGCAAATTTATTCACTCGCTTGATTAATTAGCTGTGGAATAATTGGATCGATAGCGTCAATTTGATTTACTTCCAACCGGCTAGGAAAGGACGCATACCGCAAAGCAGTGACCTACCAGACCGACCGATCGAGCGGTGGGAAAAGTAATTCCCGAAAAGTTTTCTCACACCAGCAAACCATGAGTCGCGCTTAAAGTTCACCGCTCGCCGACTGACGATTTCTATCGGAACGATAGCTCCGTCCTGCTCGCTTTCCGGTAGACAGTCTCCCTTTTCCACGCCACCGCACTGATTAGGTAAGGCTGTTTTTATTGCAAAGAAGAAAAAAACGGAAGAGGGGACAAGCTAACAGCCCTCAGCACGCTACCTTCATTCCTGCGCCAGTGAGGAATTAATGCCTGTCAATGCTTTCATGACAATAATTCCCACTTTTTGTCGCTTTCTTCACCGCATTGACGTATAATTAATTAGAATCGGCGAGAAGGGTGGCCTCTTGTGATTCGGTGAAAATCTTTGAATGCGGCTGTCATCAGCTGACTACGGTGTAGTTTTTCCTTTATTAGCACTTTTGACATTGATTGAAATTTTTATTCCTACACGAAAGGACCCATTATCTGTGGCGGGACCTTGATCCCTGATCTAAGACCAAGAAGTTGTTCTCGTACCCCATTTATTGTGTTGTAAAATATTGTTGAAAATTAAACTTTTATCTCTATGGTAACAAAAGTTTGATTCATCCTTTAAATGATTCCTTTCATTAAATCGTCCCGTATCCAAACTGTAATCCCAAAGTGAATCACTTCGAACGGTCCCGGGATGCTGTTGGCCCAGCAATGCATCGTAAAGTTTTTGACCCCGAACGTCCCTAGAGTACGCGAGCAAATGTCGGGACACTTATTTATCGTCTCCATAATCGCTCCCGTGCCGAAAGTTATTCCGCACAATTTCGATACCTTCGCAGCATCAGCAATAATTCATCGCCGTCCGGTGTCCTTTTCCCGGGGTCCGACCCGCCCCACCCAACACGAACTTTCAAACTTAATCCCTATCCAATCATGGAAATAGTACTTTATTTTGTGTTTCCCGTGCTCATTGACCGTCGCCACTGACCAATACGCACTCGACCTCGAATTCGGTTTGGCCCAATACGACCTTACGGGTTTCGTCTATGAGGAGGAACGTTCCTGAGTCAATTTCCGGTAGGTTAAAAATTGTGCCCATAAATAAGGCTTTTGTAGATTTCCCATCGCGATCCCGGGAACGGGCTGCAAGTGGTGTGATAACGGTATGATACTGGTCGTGCGAATCATTCCAGGCACGAAAAGGTAGCATGACTGGCTTTATGGCCAAAGTTAAGCTTAATTTGTCAGATGAGAAAAAAATTACACAAACACTCTTTTAGAACGATTATCATTACACATTTTGCTCCAATATCATATTATTATTACTGGGTAATTATTCATAACACAACATGGTGTCACTTTTTCAGTAAGTGGTGTTCCACCTCACATGTGTTGGATGAGCCAACTGAAACTGAAAATGGAATATAAATAAAATGTACGAACCGATTTACAAGAATTGGACGAATTTTGTCCCGATTAGAAATCAAGCTTTCCACTTACGGCACAATCAAATCGAATGCGCAGGATGTACGCCTTCCATTAGTCAGCACTTTCCACTCGGCGATACACAATTTCGCCTGACTTGGCGAACATGGCATGGCGCTGTTGCCATGTGAGGAAAAATTCAACCCATCATGCTCCTCAGTTCGCAGCATAATAGAGTTGCCGCAGTTACCCGGCGGCGTATGAGCCGGGGGATGATTTGATAAAACGGAAAATTCTGACCCATTTGTGACAAATTTAGTCCCTCATTCATCTCACTCGTTCAAGCCACTCGGGCCGCCGTCTCCTTCCCGGCTTCCGAGACGCTTGTCCTTTTTTACTGCCGCACAAGACACGGTCCCGGATTTGGGCCATGCAAAAGCGGTTCATTTGATTTAAACGCTGTTACATCACACAATTTGTCGTAGGAACTGTCCGAGCGTGCATGTCTTCGTTAGAGCCCTGGTGTGCCCTTTATTTCCCTTCAATTCAAACATGTCTCGAATGCTCATATCACTCGTGCAGAACGGCAAGCGGAGTAGCAAACGCCATGGACAGTGTTTCTTTGGGTTATCGGAGCTCATCTCAGCCGGAGTCTGAGCAGCAAAAGGAAAGAAAGCTACGCATTCATCCGGAACCGGTTCCTGTCCCGGACCGTGGACGTCGCATCCAGCGAGCATGTGGGACGGATGTTTACGGAACCAGCGACCAGCGACCCTTTCATAGTTTTGCTTCGCTGCAAAGCTGCTCTACTTGTTCAGGATGGCACCATTGAAGCAGCAGCAATCCAGGCGACGTACGCTGGGGGAAGAGTGGCCAGAGGAAATTGTCTTCTCGTCAGTGCACGAAAAGAACCACTTTCTGTGTAGTCACACTGGCACGCTGGTAGTACTGGTTTCATACCTTCCGGATGCAAAAGGTGGATGTCCAATCGTGATATAAATAAACAGTTACGACGTCCTTCTTCTGTGCCAGCGTCTTCTTGGGCGAGCGTAGCTGGCATAGCCATTGCAAAAAAGGGCCAGCGGCGATGGATGGGCGTGAGTCAGCCATGCTGTTTTTCTTTCGCTTCTCAAGGACTTTACAAGTCATTACGGGCAGGCTCTTTCTCTCATCCATCAGAATTAATTCATGCCAAAGCAAACGTGTAACAAACGTGCGCTAATTGCTTTCTCCATAAAAATAATCCTCATTAAAAAGAATTACTTTGAATTCGGTAGGAATAAAAGGAAAAACAACATGTAGGCTGAATCATTCCCAGAAAAATTGACAAAAAAGGAAAATCAATCAAAAGCAAAATCATTCAGGTTGTATTTGGAGTTTTCATTACGATCATTTGAATCAAATCACTTGGAAAATATTATTTCAATCCCATTAGCTACACCTTATTCAGATGTTAATTTCATAGCTTCGAAATGATCGACATTCGTTGCTTGCCTGTTGGGCTACTGGTGTCCCTTTAAAACCTCCTTCCGCTGCATTATCCAATTTCGGAGAAGTTTTTACCACCTGTCCCACACATAACTCCACGGTATTTCTGTCGAAATTGCCACCCATAAAAGTGTATCGCTGTAGGTGTACCGTGCGCCGACCGAATAGGGACGCGAAAAAGGACTTCCCATTAGTGTGGCGCTCAGCAACAGTGTGGTGTAGGAAAATGAAATAAAATATAAACAGGAATTGCACTTACCGTCTTTCATGCTGCTAACGACGACGCAGCCGCTCCATCCTAGGTGGCAAAAGCGCGCGACGGCTCACCGAGAGACGACTGATGGGTTGCTCGTTTCCTTCAGCTATCTTGGCAGCTTATCTGCAAACGGAATGGAAGTAAAAAAAAAAACGATAGCGATAATAAAAAATGTCGCTACAAAGCGCCCGGGAAAACACGGCGGCACAGAGTGACAAAAGAGGTTGCAAGAAAATAAAAACACAACTCTCACGAACGCTTGGTACATTGTTGATTCGAAGGATATAGCTTGTCTTCCTGCCGCGGCTCGTTTAATTTTTTTTTTTCATTGAGAATGTGCGGTGCTTGCCAACAGTGTATCATTGCTCACATTTTTGTCCACACTCCCGTGTTGTCGATGGTCGGAAGAGTGGCGAGTAAAGCGGGAAAAGAGGGGGAAGGATTCGGGCATTCGACCGAACGCGTCGCTAATCCCTTTCGCTGCTGTCGAAACGCTGACGAAACTGATGCGCTGGCAGGATAGTGAGTAAGACAAATGACGGGTAGCTTTTCCTCAACCCGGACGCTTTTCCTACGCAAGCTTTTTTTTTGGGGTAAAACACAGAACCTCGCGAAGAAAGGTGGCTGTGCTGCAGAAAGAGGTACGAGTGGTGTTAAATTGTCCTCTCTTGTCCTGAGCTTGGAAGGGGATGTATCAGTTGAGTGTTTTTTAGGAGAGGCAAACAAATGCATTATCAAAAGGGCTACAAAGAGAAAAATCTCCTTCGACGAGCTCGTTTGAAGCCATGTTCGTTGTTAGGATCCTTCCGCTTTTTCGTGGATTTTTCCTACATAAGTTCTCTATTTTAGCACACATATTTTGGGATCAACGATGCGAGGGATTCCTTACTGATAAGTTAGCTGAACTTCAATAGTTCATCATGAATCACCCGCCCAACAAGGAGACACTCCTATGAAATCCGCTTACGGAGGCGACCGTCGGACATGGCTTCTAATTTCATCGCTCCAATTGCGGCCGAAAACCTGTGAACGCGTCCCTTCCCCCCGACGTTACCCGCGTCTTATCGCACAAAGGAAAAGAACGAATTTCGTAAGCATAGTGCGGTATATTCCGTATCCGGATGTCGCACTTTGCGTTTGCTTGTTCAGTGGGTTGCAGGGCAGCGGGAAAGAACTAGCGTGCTGGCGGAAGGGGATTCCCTTCCGCGAACCTACGTTATGCTTTTTGACAAAATGCCCGTTATTAAAGCCAGGAGTCAAGCGTCGGTCGGTCGGTCGGTCTTTGTTAAAGTCTGGTCGGTCGCACACGTCAGTGCACATGACATGACATTGAGTTTTCACCTTTTTAAGCAACGGATTTCTCGGGGAAAAGTACGGCACCGAAAGGCATCCTTCTACCGTGAATTCGAGAGGTACAAGGTCCCACAAGAATGCACGCGCGCGTGGCATCGTCCGGGGCTACGGAAAGCGTCCGTCTATTGACACATACGAAGATATCCTCACACATCCTTGACAGTGGCGCACGGGAGCGGGAGTCCTGGAGCTCGCTGGCACCGAACGTTAGTTCTCATCCCAAAGGACATAAACACCCCCCCACCAAGCGGTTCGAAATCGGAGAAGGATTCCTTTCCAAGGTTTCGATCCGTTCGGGGAACCGAAAGCTCCTCGGAGGAGTTGCGGTGCGAAAAGTGATCCTCACAAACTGTATCCATTTCAAACCGTCATCCCGACAGGCTACTGCGAGACTCCGGGTGGCAGTTATCTCCGGCCACTCGGAACGCTGCTAGAGAATAGTTGCAAAATAACTCGAAATGTGCCCGTGAATATTTCGGCCGCATTCAGGACGCACGGAAAGGATAGTCATACGATGCGCCGTCGCCACCACCGATGCCGGGAATCCCTGGCGCGAGAAGCAAAAACCGCATGCAGTGGTATGCGAGTGTTGTAGACCAACAGTGGAGATACAGCATACGGCTCATAAGGACCCCCGTTTTAGCAGACGATTGAGAAGGCTGCCGGGGACTGGTGTCGGGGGAAACGGATGAAATTATATACGAATAATCCGAGCGGGTTTTTCTTTACATTTTCCCAAAAGCCTCATCAAATGACGTACGCTTGAGTAAATTTTTCCAGCACGACAAAAATTTGGAAAGGATCGAAAAAAGCGACGATCGAGTCGAATCACTGAATTTTTTTCTTTTATCCAAATTCTGTTGACTTTGGATATCATCGTTTCGGTTTTGGCACCTCGGGCGCATCGGTACCTTTTCCACTAGGAAATGTTTCGCTCAGAAGGACTTTTACAAAGCTTTATGCATTCACAAAATCGCCAAACAAACACCATCCTGCTCTTCGCCGCACCGGCGGGAAAGTCATTTCCAGCAAGCATAAAAAAGTACGTCACCAAAATCGAGCCTTTTGAACAGTTATGTTTATCCATGCTGTTAGGCTCAGAAACCGTTCGCCGCTGCGAGTGCGAATACTTTTTTCCCCCGTCTTTATTTGCTACCCTTTCGTTGGGCTGAAGGTGAACACAAAAAAAACCTGCCCTCACCCCACTCCGACATATGCTGCTGTTGCCATGCTAACGGATCAACCCTACCCTTCGCGATGCGTTGGAATGTTTCTTCGCGAGCAGGAAATGCGGGAACTTCTCGGGAGTTTCGGATGGTGTGGATTTTTGGGTACGGGCTTTTGAAAGCCCCACCCGAAGGACCCTGCTTGCGAATGGAATGCAAATAAAGTTTAACTGTGTGAGCACCATGGCAACCGACATGGTAGAGGAAGTAAACCAAAAGTCGCCACCGAAATGGCATTTCCCGGCCAGTTGAAAGCCAGTTTCAGATATTTTCGAGGGCCAAAACTGTTGTTGCAGGTTTTTCAATTGCTCAACAAAAGGATGTATGTGTGTGAGAGGGTGTTTTTTTTTTGAATGAATTCTCGCATTAAATGATTGGCAGCATGCTAGAAACGGCCTGACATTTCCGTCATCATGTGATATGGTTGTTGAGGCGTTGTTTCGTCATTCACTCTGGAATGGTTTGAATGGGTGCTTCGAATCAACGACGCTGTTTCGGAGTTATTTGTTTTGTAACTACCACAAATAAATTGTTAAAAATGTATTCCGAAGGAATGCGACGAAAATATGTGTCTGAACAACATTCAAGCTGACTTCGGTGGATATATTTAACCTCTTCGAATCCTCGACAATGTAACGAAGTTCGCCAAAATTAATACACTTGTTCCATGAATTGTTATAAAATAAAATGTATCTAATTTGCTGGCGCTGGTTGGTTTATCGAATTCGCTATCAAAAGGCGAAAAATGATACATTTCTGCTCCCGTGTGCCGCATCTCTCGGAAACAATCATTCCACGTCGGCACATAATCCATCAAACTCGACTTCTCGTGTTGCTGCTGCGAACGTGTTTCCATCGAGTCCGTAATTGAGTTCCGCCGCACTTTTGGCACTCGGTTCGAGCGTAGTACGCAACGTCGTACGCGTGTCCGCCGAGTGGGCCGCAGGAGGAGTGAGATTGTTCAAATCAACCCATCCATTTCGGGTTCAGCCGGGCTCTTCATCTCTTTCACGTACTCAATCAAAATAGTAAGTTGAAAATTGAATTTTGGTGGTAAAGAGAAGAAAAAACGTCCAACGAGAGAAAAATCCAATTGAAAAGCTATTCCAAATCGACTCCAGATGGTCACGTGGCAGCCACGGGTTGAAAAAGCGAAGCATACATCCAACCGGCACACAAACGCAAACGCACAAAGAACTCTATTCGTTGAATGGCTGAAGTGTTGGAAATTGCATGCCAACAGCATGGCGGAGAAGAGATAAAATTCCCATAGCTGTTCGCATATGATAAATGCACACATCAGGCCCCGGCGTGCATATCCACCGAGGGAAGAAAGAAAAGCAGAAGAAAATGCGGAATATATTGGCACCATGTGCCGATATAGCACCACTGACAGTTCTGGCAGATCGTACGGAGACAGCTCGGATCGGCCGCAAACTGCACTCGGTGCACCTGCCAATGCTAGTCGTTTGCGCAATGTCAAGTGTGCAGATTTCCGAGCGCGCCCGAAATTCGACGCTCGGAGGGAAGAAAAAACCCCGTCATCTCTTCGGATGAGTGCAAAATATTATTGCCTCCAACCAATCGCTCATCAACACCTTGCCTCGGAATGCGGAATGGCGGGGAACGTGCGCGACACACGCTGACAACCGTTGACAGCAAACGTCAGCCTGACGGGATGTGCTGACTCGATCCTCTCGACCAGAACAACTCGCCGCGCAGGCAACGTTTTTTTCCTCGTTTTCGCAGATCCCATCCAAGACCATCCCTCGGCTCGTAGACGTAGATGAAGTGTGCCGAGTGTGGGAAAATTTCGGATCAACTTTCCAACACCGGCCGGGGACGTCGCACGGGTCTGCCACTGGGAATTGTTTGCATTTTTAAGGATTTTCGCGATTCCTTCTCCCGGTCGGCTTCGCACGGTGTCATCCGCGATGGGGATGCAGATGTGGGAAAATGGGAACACAATTTTCAATTATCATTACTGAATAATTTAATTTTCTCACTCTTCCCCCGGGAGGATTGTTCGTTGCCGCGGGAGAGCGTGCTCGCAGAACCGGCATTACGCTGGGCCGGTAGGACCGTTTTCGCCTACATCCATACACGTGGGATGCGATCAGGACCGGTGACAGAGTTTTCCGAAATACGGTCACCATTTGTATTGAACCCGTGCCAGCGGCAATAAGTGATTGCTTTGGGCAGTAAAGCGATAGACACACTCAAAAAAAAAAAAACGGATTACCCTGAGCTACCTGCAATATTGGACTCGGACTAATTGCATCTGCCTTTGGAAAAAGGCAACATTCGTGGAAATTTTCGCAATGTTGTCGCACGACCGACTTACTCCCGTTCGTAACGAACGACAAAAAAATGGCCAACTCGCGCCTGATGCAGGATGTATGTGTGTGTGTGTGAGTACGTGTGCCGCGCCGCGTACGTGACGATGATGTGATTTTACAATTTCGATAGCCAAATTCGGTGTCCCAGGAAATGTTCTGCGAAGCTGAAAATTAAGATTCAACCCCGACTCCTGTTAACAGTCACGATCGCCTGTCGTCCGTCGGGAGACACCGGGACAGTTGATTTATAGAAACCGAGTGGCCGAACTCACGGGACGACAACGAAGGATGGCGAGAAGCGGTCGAGGAAATTATAACTTATGGCCGATGATTTATCGCTGCAGTTAGGAATTGGCCCGACCCGACGAACGGGCCAGCGACTGCATGTGTACCAGCTGCATTTGCAATACTGAAGCGAACCGAGAAAGAGGAAAAAACGGACGAATTAGATCACGTACGAGATCGCATCCGAGTGTCAGATGGTGCATTTATAATATTTTGCGCCCGAGCGAATTCCCGCAGAAAAATGAAAACTGAATAGAAAATGAGAGATAGGAAATAGAACCAGAAAAACGGGACTATCAATGGGACATCTTAATTAAAAATTCGCATTCATTCATTGTTGACTTTCTTAAATAAGAACTACAAAGCTGCAATTTGTGTGCCACATACACGAGCTTTTCCAGTGAGCTAGAACGTGAAAAATCAATCCAGGGTAGCTACCTACTTAATCATTCCATTGGTAAACTGCTTTCCAATCCATCACTGTCAAATCCGAATCGAATGAGTTCTTTGCTTATTCTTGGGTTGATGAAGATAGATTCGACACACCAAGGGTCCTTAAATTACTTACAATATAACTCCCAAATGCGCCACAGTTCAAATTCGACGAATGGAACATTAGCGTCAAGGCTTTAAAAGTTATATTTTCCTTTCTATTTTCTTGAGTATCTGCATCTACACTATCTTAGACCTCTGCGTTTGATGAATCAACAATTCGTGCCGTTTTTCCGTACGAACGGCGCATCATCCAACAATTCCACAGCCATCCTCTGCTGGCTTTATTTGATTAAACTCGTAAACTACTCCGTTAAAAGAAAGTGTTTTCGAGCCTTCACTCTAGAATGGCTGTCGGAAAATCGGGATGTGGGAATGTGACTAGCGCAGCTTTACCGAGAAGCGTTTGTTGTCGGACTGTTTAAGGTCAGCTACCATCGCAACGGCGAGCCCTTGGGCATCCGTCCCAGAGAGCAAGAAGATACCCTGCGGTGCCCGATCCATCATCATTTTCCTCACATGATCCATTTGATGAATTTTTGGGCCCACTAAGCTGGTGTTTGTGGTGCGTAAAAGGAGGAGGGCCCCAAACGATGACCTGCAAAAAGCGGGATACAGTTCGAGGGCCGATTTTTCCGGCGATATTGCCCGGCGACTAAACGCTCCGTGTTGAGGAGAATAAATTCTCATCACACTTGCAGGAAGCACGGTATTTGGGGAAAAGATATTTTGTTTACTATTGCCGCTGGCGTTTGCCCACTTCATACAATGGGCATCCCTTGGTGAACCACAGGACGCCATTTCCGAGGGCCCTGTCATTCACTCTGAGATCCAACATATCACAACAGAAGTATCCGGCAAATAACAGGTAGCTTCCTTTTGCAGCAGTGCATCAGGGACATCTGGTTCAAACTGTTACTTCCAGGCATGGTCGCGGCTCCAGATGAAGGAATAATAAAACGAAATATGTCGTTATGGCTATATTTTTGTTTACTGTGTGAAGGCACGATGTTTACGATCAGATTCCGTTTAATTTTACTTTTTAGATAAAATTGCGTGTATTCTGACGCTTTGGATAGAAGCATTCGTTGGGGTCGTAAAAACAGATCCGCAGTAAGAACGAAAACATTTCCTCCCCGCTCCGTGGAACCGGGGGAAAGTAATTCCACCCAACTCGAGCGAATTGCTGAGCGAATTTTTTATGGCAAGGAGTAAGTGATAACACAATTCGACCTAGCAAAAACTGTGTGGAGCACAGTTTTAGCACAAAGTAAACATCGTCTTACGCCGGATTTGCAACACGGTACGGTTAAAATGAACATTAAACAAATATATATATCTGGCAGCGTTCGGACCCTCTTTCGCACAGTTTCGAAACCGGGACCCATCAGTTAGGATGGCAAAATCCGTTTCACTTTTACTTCTCCCAGGAAAAGCTCGATAAAGAAGGATGTGAAGGGCCGGAGACAAACAGAAAGCAAATTAAAGAGCCCCTCCAATGGATGACCCGTCCTTAGGCTGGGCTGGTGTGTGTGGATGTTCGAGGAGATTTTAAAATTAATTTTCCTGCCCAACAAAGTGGGGAGCCCTGGATCGGAAGGGCATACTTTTGTCCTCTCTTTCGTTTTTTGTTTTGGTTCGAAGCTGTATCGTTGAGTCAATGAATAAACAAAACCTTCGTGAGAATTAATAATTGAGATATTAAAATGCCTTTGCTAACTGAGCCATTCGACAACTGAGTGCAATGCTGAATGTTATTCCGATTTTTTTAACAGATAAATGATTTCTTTTAGGAGAATTCAAATGAATTCGACAATACACATAGCGTGGGACTGAACAACAAACTCAACGACTTGGCAAACGAAACGTACTTGTTCAACCTTCGATAATCCATTCAGTTTAATTATTTTCTAGTCAGCAATGATTGCTATAATCATCCTTTTGTTACCATTGCTTTGAACTCCAAGTAACCATTCCATTCGAGATGATAAACTCGGCGACCAAAAGCGCGAATTGGAACGATTAATTATCCATTTCCCCACAATAATACTCCTCATTGTGCATGCAATTACTGTTCTTCCCCAGCAAGCGGGGGAAATTCGTTTGATCCAACGCGACTTGGGAAAACCGTGACCAAAGCTGCTGCCTCAGTCCTCCGAAAAGCCTCCCGCCGTGCGTCTTTCAACCACCGGTTTACAATAGACAACTCACGTTTATGATTGAGGCTTTTGCGGGCGAGGTTGGACCAGCAGAGCAGATACAATTTAATTAGATCAATATTTTCCCACAGGATCTCATTAAAATTTCAATTCCCTCGACTCGGGACTCCGAGGCGCGACCGGTACCAAAAACCGCCCTGTGTGCCCAACGGTGTGGGAAGGGAGGATGGGAGACATCTGGGAAATGGACATAAACGAATTTCCGGCGAAATCGACAGCCGAATCATTGGCGGGTCTTCGCCCAGGCTTCGTTGATCAAAGCGTTTACCTAATGAATCATTAATTGATGGGAGCTGCAAAGTCGAAGCTCTCGCTCAGGCCAGATTTTCCCTTTTTCGGAAAGCGATGCAATAACAAAAAATGGAACTGGCATGAAAAGCACACAAATCCTTCCCGGCGCTGAATGCCATTTATGAATTCTAACGAACCTTTTGAATCCTGATAGTTCTTTTTGTGGCCTTGAATAGTTATTCTCGAGCCTCTTTGAAGAATATTATTTCATCCGGTTTGAGGCATACTATCTCTTTCGAGAGCGAGGGCACCGTGTTTGAAACCTCGATAGGGTGGATTTCAGGATTTCATCGCAAGATTGGAAGTGATTGGAATTCCCATGGGAAGTTTCCTTCGATCCGATACAATTTTCTTCATTTTCTAAATTATAATGATCTTTTTCCAAACTGAAACGATCGCTTATCTGCCTCATGGGCGCTGAGACCCCAGTGTTAAGTGTGGGAAGCCTCATGAAAAGAAACGAAATGGAATCCCCGACGAAGGGTCGTTGCCGTTATCATCGTAGACATAATTCGTATGCGTCACCTCGCTCGGTTGAGCAGTAAATTTTCAGGAAGAATAATCCCCCGATCGGGAAGGGAGGAAGAAGCTGACGGGGGAAAATGTTTGTAGGAAACAAATTTCAACAGGGCATAGAAAAGATAGAGCCAATCTTCTTCCGCCCTACGATTGTACCACGCCTGACAGCTAACGAACATAATCCACAATCAATGTGCTCAATAATCCATATTATTAAGATTCAAATCTCATCCCGATGCCGCGACGCCTCATTTGGAGCCATTTTTCGTCTTTGTTATTTTGTTTCTCATTCGGTTATCCTACCTTTAAATTGCTGCTGTTTCTTAGACATTCACATCATTTCATTTCTGGCAGGTTGTTTTAGAAAGGCGAACTTGGAACTCCAGATTACTACGAAATCATTTTACAAGCATTAAGGTTCTTTTTCGTCGTAAAATAAATACTTTGAAATGTATGCTCGGCTCGCCAGATTTGATGGTACATCCTTGCATTTTGTTGTCCAACGGGTTGTCACTAATATGTTTATCACACAAACATCTGATATTCAGCCAAACCGGAAGTTCTTGCGCTTCCGGTTGGGTAGACCAAGCCAAGACTAGCAATTGGAAGCGCTTGTTTGAAGTGCTCCAATAAAACCGGAGCATGCCCACGTACTCGAATGTGCTTAGAAAAAGGATGGTATGGAAATTCATTGGCACTCGGTGGAAAATTCCGACTACGCCGGAAACGATGCCCCGAGTACGCACTGGTACGAATGAGGGAAGGAATTTTAATAGAAAATATTTGTAATTCCACAACGCGCCCGAATGTGTTTGTCTTCTATTTACGCTGTCAGCGAAAAGTGTTTCCGGCTTAGTATTCGTTCGCTTTCTCTCTCCTGCCCGTTTCCCGTGGCTGCCTCGTTCTCGTGAAGATTTCGATAAATTTATTAAATTATCACATCAGACGTTTCCATGCAAAACAGAACGACGGTTTCCTTCGTCTGGTAGCATCTGGGAGATTATGAATAAATAAATCAATTTATATAGTGCTGATTTCATTTAGAATTTTCCAGTTGCAGTACTGTGTCAGAGCGTTCAAAAGAACATTCGCAAAAGTTTTTCCGGGAATACCTGATAACTTTATTATGACCTTTAGAACAACAATAACTTTAAATAACATTACATATCAGAGCGTAGCATATTTGAAAAGCCACAAACCTGTCAGAAAACGCACACAAAATTCGCCATCCTTTGATTCCCACACGAAACCCCATTGATATCCCTAAAGCAATTGGTTTTTCTTTGAAGTTTCGGCAGAACTTTACGCCAGCACCCGCTTACTAGATTCAAGCCCTTCGGGTGGTATCCTCTTTAATTACGTGCCAACGTGTAATCAATCAAACTTCTCGTGCGTACTTTGCAAAAGCATTGTAATCCGAGCAAAGCTACTACCCGGAGTGGAGCGTAAGTGTTGTGCCGTGTGTGATGATTTTTCACGACAAAGAGATTCGTTGGGTGACACGGCTAGAGGAGCAATGGAGGAGAAGAGAACACTGCTCCCTGGGGCACAAGTGATCAGTGGTTTCACTGACTGTGGAAAACGAAATTTGAAGCGTCGGGTATTTCACTTCAAGTCCCTTTTCCTTTGAAGCGTCGGGTGCCAACAGATAAGTGGGTGCGTCTCCCTGTGTGTGTATGTGTGTATCTTTGTGTGTGAACAGACAGCCTACGTGTTCGTAAGCATCGCAATCATCATCACCGTTACCAGAAAACCAAAGACTGAAAAAGAAAATTGGGGCCAGGGCAAAACCGAACGGAACGAAGATTCAAAACCGAGAAAACCCCCTTTTCATGCCCGCACTTTTGTTCGGCATTTTGGTTTCACTTTGTTGTGGCCGAGTTTATGGTGTGATGCTGATAAATGGGTTCTGGAGAGTATTTAGTTACCGGCCCCCTTTCTCCCGCGCGACCCGCACCAGCGCCTGCCTTGCCCGTTGATATCCGACCCTTGGATCGATAGAAAGCCAACAAAAAACGATGCACTCATCCCCTATTCAGCAACGCGGTTGGAATTTCCTTCGGTCACTGTAGGGGAAGAGAAAGAAAAAAACCTTTGACCCACTATCGACGGACTCCATTCGAGCACCCTGGTGTCGAAGCCTGCCGAGGTCTATTACTCACGTTGCAAAATTTGAATGAGCTAGGCGAATTCTTTTGTTGAGCTGCTGAAAACTTTCCTTTCCCCAGGTTGAGCAAGATAAATGGTCAGCTGAAAAGGGCTCGACCGTCGGGAGCTCGAAGGTGGGCCTTTGGCCATTCTACAAGATCGTCCTTAACGCGTCGGAGGCAGGTAATTAATTTAAGCACTTGAATATGCATTAAAGCTCGAGAGCAGTATCTTCCCGAGGCTAAAGTGACTTTCGTGATCCGACTCCTCCGTGCCGGAGAAGGATGTCAATGCTATGTCCGTTCGCATCGCTATGCACTCCCCCGGGGCGCCTCCTCTTCGTCGTGTCTCTCGTTCACTAATCTGATTTACGGACGAGCTTCGGTCGGGACTGCGTCCTAATGAATCACAACAACCATTTAGGGCTCCAGACAGCTGCGGCGCACACACTGCGTGAGACGAACGAATTAGGGAACATAAGTTACGGCGAGCTCGCTTCTCCCCACTCGAATCCTCGATTTTCCCCTTACACAATGACTAAGCATTCCGTACGGGCGCAATTTGGGGCTCAGTTTGAACGTAAACGTTTCGCTTTCCTTTCCCGCTTGCAGTGCATTTGTTTATACAGGCCAACCGCACGGAACGGGTGGGAGAGAGGAGGGGGTTCTGGTCGGTGTAGCACGCAACGAAACGCAACGTATGGCAGTGCCAGGTTTAGGCCCCGTGCTCCCAGGGTAGGATTGAAGCCTGGACTCGTTGTTTGCTGGAACGCAATAGTTACCACAAACGGGAGATAAATTCAGCCACAGCCGAAGAAACTCGAGCTCCGGTGTTGTCGTCTTTCTCATCCCGGCGAAGGACTCGAACTGTTTCGCTACAGAAAGACGCACTAGTGCCGTCCTCTTCGGCCGCGTGTGGGTAATTAGTGGTGGAGCTTATTTTGAGAAATCTAATTTATTTTAATTTCGCTATTTTTATCGCCGCCGAAATGGAGAACTCTTCAACGTTGCTCCCATTGCGATGCGGTTTTGCTCGCCGAACGCGACCAGGCCGAGCGCCGAGAGAGGTGGAGGTGAAAAATGAACTCCCCTCCCTCGGTGTGTGCGCGCAATGGATGCGTTCCGTGTTGCTCTTTCCCGGGCCGGTGTAATGTACTTTGCGCCCGATGCTTGATCTCGGCCCGGTGGGAGGAAAAATGCTGCAAACTAAACAAACTTCAATCCTGCAGTGCGACTTCGCTTCCTCCCACCGATGAAAGGGTTTCGGTTTGGGGAGATCTTCATCTTTCGCCTAGCGAATTTATTTCCACGCAGTCTGGAAAAGTGGAAACTGCAGGAGTAGACGAAGTCATAAACAGTTGGTCGTTTCATCTGACTGAGATGGGCACCGTTTGGTATTAGGGAAAAAATCAAACTAGGGAAGACGGAAAGAAGAAGCCTTTTTTAGGCAACTTCTAAGCAAGCAGGTGGTTACTGTTTGATGCAAGAAAAAGTCCACCCAAATCCAACACCAAGACAAGGTTCCACGTAGGCGTTTGTTTCGTGTTATCGAAAGAACATCAGACACCACGAAACTGGGATCACCTTTCCGGCGTTCGAGGAATTGACGCTTCCGTGACCACGTCCATCAAGCGCCTTACGAACGTCAAAACAACCCGCACAACGGATGAGTTTTAGGTGCTCTTCGGCACCAAAGGCTGCTTCGCTTTTCCACCACCGAGCACTCGTGAGGTGAACGTGTAACATCGTTGGAAGTTTTCCACCGCCGAAATTCTGATGGAACAGTAGTACCGAGTGCAACATCGGCATTTCTTCCGCGAGTGGCTATAGCTGGCCAAGCTAGTGGAAGACACCAACAGACACACACAGAGAGATAGAGCGAGAGAGATTACTACTCAATTAGACGGCCGGCTCTTTAGGCCAGGGGCTTTATGGGCTTCGTTCGAGCGAACTTCCGCTAATAAGTCCTGTAGTTAGTTTTTGCCCACATTCCTGGCAGCAAACATGGTCCGCAGCTGCTCGCGCGATGCGGCACGAGATGATTATTTCGATTTACTACACTCCAACCGGGAACAAGCACAGTGGCAGGGTGGGGGGCAGACAGCAGCCAGGCGGTGCTTAGTTGCAGGGGATTATTATTTAATTTCGTTGCCGCAAGAGCTATAAACATGCTGGTCATGTCGTGCAGGATGAAGCCGTCGCGCGCGTACGCTGCCTTGGCTTGGTTGTTTGGGATTCATTGCCTAATTACAGCACAAGGCTTTCAAGGACATCGGCAAAGGAACTCACAATGCCATGATTTCTGTGATCTCCTGCTAGCTTCTTTTGTACATTGTAGTCAAAGTTATTTGAAGCGAAACATAACAATGCAAGTTACAAAAGGATGTCCTTTATAACATTTAGAACTGTAGTAGTTTTTGAAAAGGACATGGTGGAATGATCCTAAGCAAGTTTTTTCCATTACAGTATAGTTCACGGAAAAACTCACTCAGAACCGCAGCTGGATTATTTTTTTTTTGTATTCTTTCATTTGTTTATTACGAGGAAAGCAGCAACGAGCTAGCCTTTTGGGCCAGTACAGCGTAACGACGCGGCACCGCTTCGGATGGATGATTAATTTGTTCAAGTCACCAATTTTCACCAGCCCACCCCCCCCCAAATACAGAAACCCCCGAGCGAGGGGGGTTCCGGGTGCGGTCCAGAAGGAAATGGTCGTACTATTATGTTTTTGAACTTCACGTGTAAGATCGTCACCCACCAGGCGGAAAACCAAACCAACCTCATACCCCGCACGCCGTCAAGCTGGCTGGCTGGTTGACCAAAAATTGAGACTGGAACTTCCCGCCGGAGTTTAATTAGTCCGGCCGGCATCATGGTTCGTTGCAGAAATTATTCGTTCCTGATTAGCATTCAGCTGGAGCGTGTGGGCTTTTCCAGCGGCGCAGAACGAAACGGGACGACTTTTTAATGCTTTCCTCTTCCGCATGAAAGGAGATTGCTGGGAAGGAAGAAAAAATATGCCGCACCCCTCACACACCCGAAGAGGACTGATGGAACAAAGCGACTGAACCACCCCTCGCCAGTTGGTAGAGTCGTAGCTTTTCCGGTAACATACGCCGACCGATGTTTGGCCTTTGGGCGGGGTGAAAAATGCTCTACATCATCATCATCCGTATCCGTTGAGTATGGACACACAAACGGTGCACTAACACACGTATACACAGATAAACATATGTTCCATAGCCATGAAACCACAAGACCGAGGCCTAACGATGGTGCCAATTGTAGTAGCAACCGAGTCGGAAAGTGCTTCAAGCGATTATTCATTCGGAACCCGTTGGAACTCGGCAGACTTGCAGTTTTTCCTCGCCCCATTCTAGCTGGCTTTCGGTTTCCCGAAGTCCCTTTTTATTGTAGTTTTTTTTTACATTCCCACTAGGGAACGTCTCAGCGCTGTTGATTTAACCCATTCCACTGGCATGAAGTAGAGAACTTAGCCGGAAAACTAACACCACAGCCTTGGGGCGTTTTACTCTCCCGCTGGACGTCTGCGACGAACGACCGGTGGACCTGGGAGGGGGGGGGGGGACAGGAATGGCCCAGGCATAAGCCGGCTTCCAAACCGTTCCCAACGGTGACGTGAGACAATACATTTTTAATGAGCTTTCAGCCCTGACGCCGTCCTGCCCGACCGGCAGCCTGCCAGGACCTGCCAGGGCTTACAACTGGCATCATCACCATCAGGAACAGCATCACCATGAACAACATTGCCGTTGTTATTCGAGGGCGCAATTTTGCATCAAAGCGTTTCATGGGGGAGAGGGCATTGTAACAAAAAAAAAAGACCCCGTAGTGCCACACCATGGAATGAAAGTCCGTTTTGGAGTTTTATTACACAAGAAACGTCCTCACCGCGCCGGGGAAAGCTGGGGCGAAAGCGCTGGAAAACACGTTCCAGTTGGACATGTCCGTCGGTCCGTGAAGTCGGCATTCCGTCAACCGAGTGTGCCGGTGTGTGTTTGATTTAACTTTCTCCAGTCCCGCTCCCGTCGGAGTCGGTCGCAGTCGGTCTCAGCTGGGTTTTCGGCGAGCTGTCGTCGGAGCGCGGGCCGTGATTTTCTAATTAGGATTATCCTCCCTTTCATTACAAATTCATCGCCTCTTCGCGTGCGATGTCGGAGGACAAACTTCGCCATTCGCCGTCCGCTTGAGTTTACTGCAGCGCGTGGAAACGGAAGCGCCAGGACGAATGCGTAACGTGCACTGGCAGTGCGTTCTTCTCGAGAGGCCTTTGAAGTGCGGCCTGGAATCGTTTGTCTTAAAAATGCAGCATCTCCCGGACGCTCCACAGGGCAATGAAACTTTCGAAGCGGTTCCTGTGTTGGCAACCTTCGGAGGTAATTCGGACAACATAAAGTCCCTCCTGATACTATGGAACTGACGACTTTGAAGCAGCAGCGGCACCGCCAGACACGGCGCGTAGTTAAGCTAAGGGCCCAATTTGCCCGAACTGGCCGGCTTGAGCGAATAATAAAAGAAAACCGCAGGGGAATTTAAAAGATTGAGGCTTCAACGTGCGACTGATAAAATTCGTTTGACATCATTCAACCGTCCGCAAAGGACTTGAAGACGAACGACCCGCCCCATTGTGTGCCCTGCGTAACCCTGAGCTCGGGCAACTCAAGTTGCAGAGGACGTTCGTATTGTAAATAAACTCAATGGAAACTTGCTCCATCCAGCGAGCTTTTCCGGGATTCGTTTTCCTTCTTGTGTAGCGTCTATTTTTATGTACCCCGCTTCAAAAGTTGGCCGGGCAAGAATAGAATACTATCTTAGATGTCCTTCCTCTGCAAGGGTACTGTCGTAAGATCCCCTTCACTATTCTCACCTTCTCCCATCCCTATCCCTACCCCGGTAGATGCTGGGAGGGAAAACTATCGCGTAGAAAGCATTCTCCTCTTCTGCACAACTCGGGGATGGAGTTTTTGAACACAATTGTAAATCCCTCAACCCTCTCCAGCCAACCCCTTCCCAGTCCTCATTCCCAGCGACCAGTGTCATCCGGACCGCCAGCTGTGAAACGCTCCCTCTTCCATCCGGTCGGTGGGATAAAGTTACTCCGTTTCTCCGGTAAAGCGAACGGTAGAAATGATTGTTATTATTATTTCAACACCTTTCGCACGAATAATGACGTTCCCAGCGTGGTATTGAAGCGGGCGACTTTTATGGGATATTCGGTAGTCGGGTCGGATGCAAAAAGGGCTCCGAGAAACCCACCCACTCCACAGCTCGGTTGAATTTTCCGGGTCGTCCTACAGCGCAGGATTAAATTTCATCGATTTCTAGGACTGTTAAAGTATCACGCTCACTAGAAATGGCAATCGTGAGACAATGGCAGTACGCGTGTCCGTTTGTGCAATTAAGCCTTTTAAATAAATTATCCTTCAGAGGTTGGTTTTTATCTTTTTTGTCCCTGCATTATTCAGTTTCAAATTAATTTCCATATCTTTCCAAGTGATCCCCGCGAGACTTTGTTTCCCTTTTTCAACAGTTTTCCTTCCATCATGAGCTGTTGGCGAAAAGATAACGAGAAAAAAATCCTCTCCAGATGTAACAAAAATAGCCAAATCATGATGGATCGGCTTAATTGTGCGGAAAGTTAAGTTTATCTTCCAATAAGAAACCGGATACTTTTCAGGATACCTACCGGCAAACCTTTAGGAGTAAAAAGGCGCCAAGATTGTGTGAAAAAAATGGAACGTGCAAAGCACAAACAGTCTTCACTCGAGCCAACGCTGACGAGGGTCATTAAGTAATTCAAATACACCGAACAGATCTTGCGGAGTTCATCGCTCAAACCCTTGCCAGTTGCAAGCAACTGCATGCGCCGTGTGGAAAAAGTCAAACGAAAACAGTTTTCCAACGGATCGGACCGGATGACCGGAGCGAAGATACGGGTTGGTGCGTTGTGATGGGAGTGGATGGCAATATCATCGCCCAGAAGCAGTTAATGCCATGCAAAAAAAGTTACCAAATTAATTAGAAAAGTTTCATCCGGCTTCCCCTGGGGGGTTTAGCTGCACCGAGCGTCAACCTCAGCGTCGAATGCTGTTGCTGATTCTTTTCCTAGGGCAGTTTTTAGCTGGTCCGTTGTTGGTTGTTGAATCAAATGAAGCAACACACAATCGGACCCTACCAACACTGACGACTTCGCCAGACTCAAAGTCTTATACTGAGAATTTTCTTATGGTTCGGTCCGACCTGTGCCAAAGGCAGCCACTTTTTCAAAAAAAAAACTCAGAGCGTCCTTTTTTTCTCCGGCAGCCGATGCTGGGCCATTAGTCGAGGAGTTACCTATTGGAAGAGTAACTACAATACGTAACTACATTAAGTAAACAAGGTCGAGATGGTGTAACGGGTGTTTTACCGAGTGTGCATATTCTGGCGAACGTTTTCTCATGTTTTTTCGTCATTTTCACATTCCCCGCTTCTTATATCAAAGTTGTGGTGGTGATGCAAGAAGTTCGCTCGAAAGTTGTAAATAAAACTGTAAGTTGAACAAACGTTTGTTTTAGCCCCGAGCTGGGGTGTTTACAAAGTTTATGCGTACCCGTTCAGGCAGCATATTAACATATTTTAACATTCGAAATCCCAGAGTTGGGCGTGGGTGGAGCAAGAGGGTGAGAAAGGGCTGTAAGAATCACAATTACACTAGGATTGGAATGAAGCAATAAAATTTAGTTCCGTTGCATATTCAAAGCAGGGCATGGAAAAACTTTTACGCAATCGTATAGCTTCAATTTTTGTGAAAATTACACTTTACATAAACATGGCAACATCAAAAACTACCTTTTAGAAAACCAAACTTCGTGTTCGAACGGAAAATCAATCCGCCAGCAAGCAACGATCGGTAAACTTCTAGATAAGTTCTCTGTCACTATGGTTTCCCCCCCCCCTCCCCCTCCAGATCAACTGGAAAATGTTCAACCTCGTTTGCGTCTTCTTCAACGACTGCCAAGAAACGGAATCCGCTGGCATCGGCATCTGGGAAGCCGTACGAACCGATAACCAGAAGACTTTTGCAGAAAGGCACTTCATTGCCACTAAATGCTGCTCTCGTTCCTTGTTCTAATCTAATTAAACATTCCGTCACCACGACGATCGGGTGGGAAAACAGAGCAAAAAAAACCACTCACATCGTCGAGAGAGAATGACAAAACTGGTTCCCGCATCTGTATCGGTTTTTCTTCCTCAACCACCGAGTGCCACGCACTGGAAAGTGGATCTAAAACCATTGGCAACAGCTGGAACATCGGCACTGGGGGAATTCCCGTTTGACTCACTCATTCTCTCTCATTCTCGCTTTTTCGTGCCTTTTCGAGTTCGCTAGCAGATGGTGTCGACGAACAGCCGATGAAATCATGAAACACCAGGCGCCTCCATTGTCATATTTTATTAAAGCCTCCCTCACCCGCTCCACCATTCCACTCGAGGGGCTCGACATCGGTTTGGGTGCCGTTGGTTGCGGCCATAAAACGCGATGATCGATGTGACCGACGCGGTCGATGGCGAGGGAGCGATAGCGAGGCTTGATTCAAATGAACGGAATTTCCCATCCTGTAGGCCAGTGGAAAGGTCGGTGCACAGAACCAAAAGCATCCCGAGAGGGTTCAGCGATACGTTCAGCCCGCTGGACGGATGCCACCGAGTCAAACGGAGAGAAGCAACAACTTACTCCCTAAAATAATGTGCCCATGCATAAGCGATTGCCTCGATGCGTTTTCCTTCAAACGAGACGGTCGCCATGGGGTTCGTTCAGTTGGCTGGGGATATTGCACAGAAACGACTCCATCGCTGAATCACACCACCTTGAAGTGGAGTGCAGCGTGGAGCCACCGATTGCAGAAATATATGCCACCAGTGCTCTCGCAGTGCGCGGAGTATCAAAGCACGGTTCTAGATGGAGCGCATGCGTTTTCCCATTTGGACATGGTCGTGTCGCTGTTTTTCCTCTTGTTGCGAGTGTTTTTTCGTCTTACTTTCATCTGCCTTGTGGGAATACGCTGCCGTATGTGTTTGTGTCGGCTGGCCCTTGGAAGCACAAACGCACGAGGTACAGCGCAACGCACCAAGAGGCTTTCGTAAGAGGCAGCGCTTGCCGCGGATTGGATCACATCTACCGAGTCACGTTCGAAGCCGGCCTTCCACCAACACATACCGTTCTTTCAAGGGCTGACGTTTCTCGCTTCCCTCCGAGGAGTCTCGTCTGAGCATTCCAAATTTACAATATCGAACGAGCCGCACGGAAGGAGTGATGTCTCTCGTGTCGTTATTTGTTATGGCGCCACATTGTATTCGGTGAAACATTTGCGATATTATTCGAGCATGATTTTCCCTCTCTGAGGTGTGCTCTGGCCAGTTGTGGAGCCGGTGAAAGTAAAAGCCGAATGAGGCGAGGCTGAGTTATGCTTTCTTTTCATGCAACAATGTGTGGAGAAAGTGGTATCCGGATGATTTGTGCTTCGGTTTGTTTCCTGTGGGTTTTGGAGAACGGAACTGAGCTCAGGAAAAAGGTACAAAAAAGGGGGTCTCGACGCGTTCAGCAGTACGTAATGTGTTGCTGGTAGTGATAATTCACACGGTATACCTTTCGAGTTAGTGAATTCGAACCCTGCCCGAATTATGGTTTCGATGGATTGAGTAACATTGTTTATGTAACTCTTTTTGAAACATTTTCATATATGAAGAAACAAAACTAGCATAAAACACTCGTCGAGATAAAACCTTCCCGAATATTTGTATTCACTCAACGTAGCGAGACTCTCTGGGGAAGTTGTGAGTCACCGGATGTGAATGTGGGCCGCCCGCCGCCTTCCCAACTTCCGTCTTCTTCCGCACTTCCCACTAGATTACCATTCGAGAGGCTTTCGAGTGCGAAGCCAGTTCGATTTTTCCTCCCCACGCGCTGTGTCCCCAAGGAAAGCGTCGATGCCCAACGGCGGAAATCTTTCAGCTTCGCCACGAGGAATACGTTAACGTAGCACGCCACGTGTCAAAAGGGTACGCAGCGCTCCGAAGGTTTCCTCCGGCGCCTAGCGAAAGGGCATTAGAGTGACGCCACTCGTTTGTTGCGCTCTAGTGTACTCTAGTGATGTATTTTAATTGAATGGAAGAAAATCAATAACGAAAGCCACCGCTCACCCGTCCTCTCGAGCTGTCACGTTAGCAGCTACAGGGCCGTGAAGGGAGGGGGAACTTCACTCCACTCTTCCTTTGTTGGCCGGTGTGCTTCGGGACTCCGTTCGCCAGGACCACTTGACACATGCTCTTTCAAATATTCCTCTAGTGGGAGCTCTGACTTTCTTCCTTGCTGCTTTTCAGGTTTTCGTTCTCCACCCTCTCCCTGGACGGTCGCCTTTCGCACCCTTCATGAGGCTTTCTTTATTCATTCGCCGATGTTGGGTCGACTAGGCCGGTCAATTGATCCTTCAGCGCACTGGCGACAGGCCACAGGACTTCAGGGCGTACGCG
Organism: Anopheles plumbeus; assembly: GCA_034621735.1. Classification (NCBI taxonomy): domain Eukaryota; kingdom Metazoa; phylum Arthropoda; class Insecta; order Diptera; family Culicidae; genus Anopheles; species Anopheles plumbeus. The sequence goes on from JAOEFI010000006.1 coordinate 28,294,485, forward strand.
AATGTGGTGCTTCAGATATTCCGATGCCAACAATGCTGCCGTTTGCAACTAACGAGCAATGGCACTTCAAATTACTTCGGCGTCCTTTCGTGTCGACATTGTCGTCCCTTCATGCGCCACAGGCTCATCATCAAAGCCATGCCAACACACACAAACCCGCACAAGAAAAAGGGAAAGTCGAGATAGCAGCAAGCTCTGACGTAGCAGTAGCGACGGAGCAACTAATTGAAGGATCTTCTCTCTTTACGACCCACGTTCGGGAGTTGGCCGTCACCGAGAAAGGAAGACATCCTATTCGGCGGGCGGAAGGAAAACCGGCGGCGCAAATTTATCACCAACCTCGGAAGAAATTGGGAACGGAATGACATTACCGACGCTTCGCCATGCGAGTGCGGTGCTAAAAATAGAACCGTCCACTGGGACGCTCGTACCTCTAGGGGGCCCGAGGCATGCCTCGCGGTGGGACGTAGTGCGAAGTGCGAAGAAACGACAGAGGATATTACCATCTCTTGAAAGTGAATATCCTACACGCACTAGGAACGTTCAGTGTAGCAGGAAGCGCGAGCCCGGTTCCGATAATGCCCTGAAATATTTCGAAAGGAACCAATTGTTGCCTTCGGAAATCTGGTAGCCCTCGCGTTCCCTTCCGCAAGCTGGGAGGATGAAAAATGGAGTCGTTGTGCCCACATTCCAGATACACCGGGAAGTGCCAAGAAATGGGGACTCTTTTCAACTATTCCCCTCTCGACGCGATTGGAAAAACGGGAAAATAAATTGATAGATTTAATTTCTACTGTTGCTGCCGGAGTGAGTGGCTCTTTGTCGCTTCCTTGTCCAACCCGGGATCCAGGGCGGCGGTCTGTTAATACATGTTAAATTATTGCTCCCTAAATTTGTTCGGACAGTTTTGGGGATATATTTGGAATCCATAAAATAGGTCGCCGTGCCAAACCAAATGCGCCATTCATTGTCGACCCATTTTAGGGAAACTTTATCTTATGATCAATAAAAGGCTGCCTGAAATTATTCGATTCAAGCTATCTTGTGGTTGTGTGTGTGTTGAATTTAGTTTAGTTTTACCCCCGGCTTTCTACTTTTTACGACTGCTTTCAAAGCACATTTCCCAACGAAAATATGAGGCAAAATATAATCTCTTCCTGACTCGAGTTGTCCATGGCACGTTCCAGTAATTAAATTTAATGACTCTATCAATCGCGGCCGCGTGCCGTGGTCCTATTTCTTAAAGGCCAACCTCGGTCAGCTCCTAGATTGTCCCTAGTTAGGTTGCCGTGGAATAGAATAAATGTCAGTGTCCTCGTCAGCCGACGAGTAATTGTTTGAGTCGTACTCTCCCGTAATCTTCAAGTCTTCGTGAGCCCATTGTGCGGTGAGGAGGTAGGGGGTGAGTTAATTGTCCCATTGCATTTATATTTTCATCGGTTTTCTTTCAACGAATGACTAGACGTCTTCACGATGCCATCGTCACGCACCCTGTCGGGTGGAAGGAATATCACGAGCCATATTTCGCGCAACTGTGAAACCATCCGGGCGGGTCTGACATCACTTAACCAAATCACAAGAGCCAGTGGCCAAGCTGCGAGCAAAGCGTCGAATTCCTGACCATAAACACGAATAAATTATGGAAAAATACCCGCCGTGCTTCCTTCCCCCGCCCACCCCGCGGCTTCTGTACCACCACTTTTCCGACGTTACATTCCACATTCCAAAGTGGCACAAAACTGGCACCCTGCTCACCCACCCTTCCACTTCCTTCGACCACCCTAGTGGCCACGATCCGGGCATCACAATTATTGCTATCCATTGACTTTTACATGCGTACGGTTGTTTACTCTCCTCCATGTCCCGAGGGCCGGCGTCAATTTGCTCGCTTTTCGTTTTCCCCAAACCAGCCAGCAAACAATAGGTTGTGAAATTAAGAAGCTAATGTAATTATTTCAATTTCATAATGTTTAATTGTCTCGTCCGAAGAGAGCCATCGGCGAGGAAGGCTTGGGTCCTGGGCTTTGGGAGTCCGTTCAGGGGAGCGGTTGTGAAGGTATGCCATCTTCATCAACATTTCATCGCCTTGCCTCTTACGGTCGTCTCGTCCTGCTGGCAGGAGTATGTTTTCCAGGAAAGTCAACAAGTGAATAGTCGAAGTTAGAATATTTATTTAATTGAATAATTTTACTACGGCATTCTACAACTGACGACTGAAAGTTCATCGACTTCAAGTCGTACTGGGACGATCCAGCCAGTTGGCTTTTAATAGTCCTTATGAAATAGCATGTATTTATTATTAAAATATTCATTTGTAATTCAAAAATTCTTGATCAAAATGGAAATTAAGATATATGTAAACGAATGGTGCAATTTTCATGAAAGTTTCAAAATCGACTAATTAACTCTTTTTATAGTGAGAACCCCTTACTTTATACTTCAAGCTCCTGCTGACAGAGATCTTCAATTTTCACAACCACTCCACACGTTAGCACGTCATCAAGCATTAAAAAAGAGTTTCCGGGTAGCCGGGCCGTTTTTGTTTTACTCTACTATTATTATTCATGCTTCGGTTATACAGGTTTATTGACAGATCCATAGCGAAAGCAATTTGTTTGACTTTCCCCAACTTTCTTGCTTGCCCGAGCATGTGCCTTTTCCATGTCTTCGGGTCGGCACGTGGTGTAAAAGCAATATATTAAAAATATCGTATTTCTTCGAGTACTTGCTACGCCACACTGTTTTCCATGCCGTACGAATGAGAAATCGGTGGAAAACGAATAAGTATCGCATCGAGCCTGTTATCTAATATCTTAACAGTTCGACAACAGTGTGTAATGTTTCTCGGTAAAGGTCAACAATCTTACAAGGGGGCTAACGGGGAAGAACAGCGAAATCGAATCGATAGGTTTGTTCGTTCTTGTTTGATCCAGCATACCCCAATGCAAATGCCGCCATTTTATTTCACATTAATTTCATTGCTTGTTGCTATTTATCAGCATGTAGCAGAGAGTGTACGATAACACTGTGTGCCTACTAGGGTTGAATTACAATGTTTTTTTTCGGAACTGAATGTTGTTTATTGTGATAATATAAAACACACAGATACCAAAACTCAACTTTCGATTTGATGACAAAAAGATTGCATGATATCTCATCCCATCCACCCCATGAGGGGGTTTTACGCAATTAAATTTTCCTCACGACTGCGGTGAGAATTTTTGCATCAGCAACATGTTTTTAATTAGCTTTTCCAACGCGCTTATCTTAGTGATGGCATGGCGCGACTTCGCAACCTCGCAACGTGTCCCGCAACAGATTACAAATCTCCGTCTAGCACACGAATCTCAACGACGAGACGAACACGCGTAAATGCGGAAATGGCTTCTCATGGCTTCAAATCTTTTCACGAGCGTAGACTTTGCACTTTAGGAAAGGGGACATTCAGTATCCTTAGCCTTCAAATTTAGTTCTTCGTAAGCCTAACTCAGCATTACTAGAGCGTCGCTCTGGAAAAGGGCTATTCTGAGAAAAACAACAGCTCGACAGGTAAAACTTTGTTCCCTTTTGTGCCCGCTCAACCGAAAAAGAAGATGGATTGTAAGCAGCGGTGGCGAAGGACATATCAGCCTCACACACAACGTGTCCTTCGCCGTGGAGCGTGGGAAAGCGGGAGTCGTATATGCGGCCAGCCCAGACAGATGCGGCGTCAAGCGGAAAAACTCATTACCGAACGCGCCTCACACGCTGGGCGTCGAAAGCTTCAGTTCTCACGCTCCACTCCCCCATGCGTCGCGCATCTCTTCCGATTCCTGCGAAGCTATTGTTTCCACAAAGGAAAAGTTCAGGATTCTTAACAACGTGCCACCGCAGTTGGTGTCGAATATTTTCGTGTCTGGTGGTGGCAAAAAAGTTTGCGAGCTGCGAAGAAAACCCGACCGACCCAACGGTTGACAAAAGCAAAAAGGTTGACACCGCGAGAACGAAAATTTTTAATGAAGCAAAAACCACACCACGCGTGTGCAGGGACTGGAAAAACCTCACCAGTCAGTGCCGGGAAGTTTGTGTGTGAAAATGTTATTAAAAATTCTGCCGTTGTCATTTATAATGCAGACACACACGGCTTCGCAGCTGATAACATTTTTCTCCCGCGTCTGTCCTGTGTATCGCGCACATCTCGCACATCCTTTCCAGCGCCATCGGGTGAAACATGCACGACAATAGCGGGTTGACGTGTGGTGGCAATTAGGGGACAAGGCCCAGACTGACAGATGAATAAAATGAAGCATGGCGAAAAGAAAAAAATGGAAATGTCGTGTCTTTCAAGGGAACAACAGTGCGCTTTCTTGTCTTCCTCGGCCCTGTTTTCGTTCTCTCTTCGCTTCGTTCATTCAATTTTATTGTATTTCATTCTCCTCTGTGTTCTTTTCCCGCACTATGCCTTTGTCCTTGTTATGATGTTTTTTTCTTCTTCTTGTCCTGGAAATGCAAGACAAACTCGTCATCTTGATAGCGAAATTATACGGAAAGCACGTTTCTGCAGTCAGAAGAAGAAATAAATAACTGTCGCTCTTGTTCGTGTATGCGCTTATGATGCACCAACAGTCGCGTGCACATGCGGTGCAGAGGTGCATTCTGCATTCATGGTCTCTCTTTCTTCCTTGCGCACACATGGAAAAATCCACGATGCTTCTTGAGCTTTCTTTACAGTCGTTGGATTGAAACAGAATAAATCCTTTGCCCGCGGGACGCAGGCTCCTCGAAGCTGGGGTGAACATAAAGTCATCTCTTTACTTGGTTTTCCATCATCATCATCATCAGCGGCAGCAGCAGCAGCAGCAGTATGTTTGTACAATGTCCGCAATGGGATGCAGCGTACGTTTTTGCACCTTAACCGCGCGCACTAACACAGGTACACTCATTTCGGAAGTAGGAAATGTGCTTATGCGTCCGCTTGAGTCAAGTTTGCGCTGTGCTTTGAACTGCGAGACGTCTCTTCTTGTTAATGTGTTCGTTCCGTTACCACGTTTCCCGAGGAGATTTATTTCCTTACTCTGAAGGATTTGCCTTTGTTTCCACTCGCTTGTTTCCTATCCTTCAGCGAAACGTACCTTTGAATCAACGAATGCAAAATCAGAAACTCCGTTTCCCCTCTAGAACCAAGAGGAAAAAAAACCTTGAAAGTACAAACCCATGTCGGGGCGCGGAAACTAAAAAGAAAAGCTGAAAAAAGTCAGCCTTCAACTATACTTTCTCTGAGATAAAAAACTAAGCTCCGCTGGCACTTACCATTGGCATTTATGCAAAGCAGATGAAAGCGATATGTAGTTTGCTGAAAAAAAAAGAAACAAGAGTGAAGATATAAGCAAGGAAACTTGGAAGATGTCGAGCATATGAATGAGTTTTGGTTTTTGCTGAAGAAATTGCCATTTTTGCAAATAAATAAGTGAATAGAAATAGATGTAAACTCATCAAAAAAAGAATCTCTCGGCGTTACTTTTTGTTCGTTTCAGAATTCATTGTAACTATTCGGCATGCTAAGCTGCGGTCAGCTTACCGGCATGTATGATTAAACCATCGATTCATGTAGACACTCCAATAATCCATTAGTTACCAGGCCCCGGCATCGTTTGATTTATTCCAGACCATTCCGCAGCATCAGCAAACTATTGTCAAAACCTTTCCAGCCACCACAAAAACCGCACCCCTATTCACCCACCATCCAAAAACACTGCCCTCCGACACCCGCCCTGTCGCCGTTTCTATCTCATGATGATCCGAATAGTTCGAATCACTCCGAGAGAACGCACGGAACACGGAACCAAGCAAGCCGCAGAAAAAATCGATGCCATCGCCAACCCCCGGAACGATAATGGAATCGGAGAGCTGGAAATGGCTGGCAAAGTTGGGCGTTTGCGGAAGTTCGCCCCTCGAAAAGGATAATCCTCGAAAATCAATTTCCGTCCGGGGGTAGTTTCATTCCAGCCTTCTTTTTTTTATTTCCTTTCCCGATCCGGTTCCTTCGTTCACTGTCACAACAGTGCCAGCGACGTAACGAAACATAAAAAGCTCCAATCGGATTGGGAAAGGTAAAAAATGGCTTTATGGTGAACGCTCCATTGCTCCCCGTTTCCTCCACGTTTGATTCCTTGTCCCTTGCACGACCTGCGGAAAAGGATAACTTGATATCACGTTTTGAAATTAAAAATGAAACACATTGCTTATGTTGATGACAACCTGAGACTGAGGGAAATCTTATCGAAATCCGTCAAAGTATGCAACAGTCGTCACGGTACGAATTTCGATGCACCATTTCTACGCTAGCGTGTTCCTGAAATATAATATATACCTACAGACAAAGCAGCAATGAATTTTCCGCATACCCAACCGGGCAACCTAATACACACCAGGATCGAAAGCTTTTTGACGCACAACTATACTTTCCTGTTTTTGCAATCAACATAAGTGAGGACATGATGACCCGATTGAGTAAGGACCATCAAACTGCTCTGAATAATTCGGAATAATGTCAAACTATTATTCCGCTCCGCTAATGGCTCGACACCAATTGCTGCTGCTGCTGCGCCCAAGATAAACGCCTGTTTGCGTAGGGAAAGGCCAAAGACCAGCACACATTTTCTTCATCGTACGCAAACCTATCGCTGGCCGGTCGTTCTAGACTCTTGCGTACGTTTCGTTTCCCCGAAGCATCTTGATCGACCACAATCGCTTTGCAGTGGCCGCGTCTTGCCGCGTCATCGGGGGGAATGTTTTGACGATAAATTTGGGTTCAATGTAAATTGACTGTCGCTGACTGACACCTGACACATGCGGCGCTGTCGGAGGAAGAGGAAGAGAGGGAGAGAGGGAGATAGAACACACGCAGCATAACGGTAGCAAATCGGCGATACGACACAAATCGCTGACTAACGCTCATATTCATAGAACCCCCCC
>JAOEFI010000006.1:28306172-28325192 GCA_034621735.1 Anopheles plumbeus
AGACGGAATATTCACGAGGCCGACTTCCGCACAACCGAACGATGAAACTGTTCGAATTCCGCTCCTCTTAAAATACGATTGTGTTAATCGGTCTGATGATTATAGTTTCGCTTTGCGTCGTTAACACGACAACAGCGAAAGGAAAGCAAAACCCCCAACTATGACCGACCAGCGACCCGACCGGTGGTGGGAAAACTCGACCGAAAAAGAAAAACCCATCATACGTGAACATGAAACGTTCCGCCCATCATCATCAGCATCGGGTGGTCCCTCGTTAATCGAAGGGATACACCACCACCCTATGGGGAGGATCGGGAGCGTTCCGATGACGGTGCCTCCCGCTCGCGCTCTCGGTGGACCCCCGACACTCGGGGCGGGCGGAAGGGAATGGGATTAGATTTATTCTTATTTTTAACATCACGCACCCACGGCGGACCGATTCGGCATTGAAAGGAGGCTGTGGTTAAAAAAGGGGTAGGTGGTAGCCCGCTGGTGCTTGGGGTAGGTGAAGGAGGCAAATAGTCGTTTGCGACTTCGAGTCGTTCGGGCGGCCACTCGATTGCGGTGGACGATCACGTCACGCGCACATTTGCTCGTTGGTGATATCCCGATACTGGCCACAGGGAAGCCGTTTGGCACCAACACTCTCGAAAACCCTACGATCCCGCTGCGGAATAGAGAGCGAGGTGGGGTTTGTGTTGTGGGTTTCGTAGCCACTTTTACTGGTGAAAATTGGAGGCTTTCTCAATCGAAGGGTGGTCGTTTCCTTCGGGTTTTTTATCTAATTACAGACCCACCATTGTACCCGCATTAATTTCCATTTAATTAGGGGTAGCATTACTCACCTCTGCCGCTAGAGCACAGTCGGAAAACGGCCGTTTTCCCTACTTTTCTGTTCCTCCGATTGGCCGGTTGGGGAAGAGGAGCGACCGTGCTTTCGCCTTCACTTCACGCCCGTACCAAAGTGCATCGAATGCGCGACAAATGCAAATGCGGGTGTGAATTTGATACCGTCGAGTAGCTGCACTTACATGCACTTACACACAGGAGTTGCTGCAACTTCGCTGCGTTATGTTGCACTTTAATTAGCGATTCGCGCTAACGAGGCCGCACGTCAATCGATCCGCCGGCGTGGGGAAAACACCTGCCCTACCATAAAGAAGAGGGAAGAACTGCACTGGAACAATCACGGGCGCACACTTGAACGCACTTTCGCACACTCTTCAGAGGAAGGGAAAAATCGTTGGAAAACTTTGCTTTTTCTATGCCCTTCCAGTACACACTCGTTAGTTATCTGCCCTGTGCGCACAAGAAAAAAGCCCTTTCCCGAGGGCTTCTGTTCGAGAATGGATTATACTGCTTTTTCCCACTCTTGGGGTTTCCCTTCAGCTGCTCGCCTGCCGCACTGCCTTAATTTCTATTTCATACCGGACCGTTCTCGGTTGTGATTGGAGCGGTCCTGTAAGGACCTTGGTTCGGACCTTTGCACTCTGATTTTTTTTACCTTGGACTGAATTTTTTCTCCCCTTTTGGATCAATGGCAATTACAATTTCCTTCGCTGCGTTCCTGTGCGTTACTTCACAAGGTGTTTTTCTTCGCATGTTTTACTTTCCTCTACTCCGTTGGTGGCGTTTTCCTATTAGCATTTGTTTTCCACCTCGTTTTACTCTCTCTCTTTCCTTATTCTTCTGTCGTTACACGAGTTTTTCGATCGACGGATATTAGCTGCCCTTCCTTGCTCTTTCTCTCTTTCTTTCTCTCTCTCTCTTCCCCTCGTCTAGTCCTGGTTTCCTCCGCCGTAATAGCTTTAACCTGTTTTCATGAACTCTTCCTTCTAGCAGCTGGTGGGGTTTTCGTTTTTCCTTCGCATTCCTCTCTTCGCTTTTCCTTTCCTTATTCAACACACTAACATCATTTTCATTATTAGCTTCGTTTTCTTCTCCAGCCGGGCGTGCCTACACGTCCTTCAGCGCCGGCGGGTTTCCGTCACAAACGCACACTTACACCGCGCGCATACGGCTACGGCACTAACAAAAGCACGACCCGTCGTTAGAGTGATGTAGATCCTGTCGAAGGATGTTAAACGTGTTGAAGCGTCGTCTGAATACCGTGTATGGGTTTTGGTGGGATTGGTTCGTTAACCGTTTAACACAACCGGTCACTACAATTTCCTTCTTCGTACATACACACACACACGGACATGGACACACCGACTCCCTTTGCGCGTGGTGCGCCCTAGCGTACGCTACTTTCGCACATCCTGCCCGGAGTTGAGTGGAGAACGAACCGTCGCTGCGTTGCGCGGGCTGAAAATTAACCCGGTTTCACTCGTTCATTTCCATATTTTCCACCGCCGGTCAGTCATTTCCCCAGTGGGTTAGAAAAACGAAAAACAAAATGACTAATGCGAGGGTGATGGGAACGAAACGAAACAGCGCGATTGCGATACATAATTTTCCCTTTAGGGGAAAAATTGAAAGGCCTAAGCGTGTTAGCGTTCATTTTCTTCCGCTTCATTCCATGGAGTAAAGTATGTAACCTCAAAAAGCAGTCCCTTGAATCAGAGACAGTGAAATTTTCCCCGGCAAGGATCGTGCGGCATGAAAGATGATTATTTTGACATATTACAAACGAACGTTAGGCGGACGTGATTCCTCCGCCAAAGGTCGCCGTCCTTGAGGCAACATCTGGCGTCGTTATCGCAAGGAGGAGTGCTTTTGCAAGCTGACACTACGAACGTGCGAGTTTCGTTGCGACATGTCTCAACCTTAGCCGGACAGGATGTCTCGAACGAGGCCCGCATAGTGAGCACAGCGAAGTTTTTCGTTCCTTTGACCAACGGAAGGTTCCATTTTTTCTCGCACTTTCCTCGAGCACACCACAATAATGGCCATACACTCGAGAAGAAATTTCGGCCCCACTCGCTCCGCTTTCCCTTCCTCCCTCACGCTCACTCTATCTCTTTTTTTTCTCTCGTCACTCGCACACTTTCCACTCACTCGTCCTCATACACACAAAGTTGGGGCCGAATGTAAGTCGCCTTACTGTACGCATGTTTTTCTTCATAAAGCTTAACCGACTGCCGTCGCCGTTCGGGCCGAGATGAGATAATTTATGTAGCAGCAGAAGGTCTGGCGTCAGGATAATGTTTCTCGGACGATGAATTTTTCACATTCTTGGCGTATTTTTGGTTTGATCTCGGTTTCCTCCCCCCGCCAAACCCGCCAAACCTACAGCTCACTCGGAAAAGGCAAACATTGTTTAAAAAGAATTTCGCATTCGCAAAAGGGCACAGGCAGGCGAAACTGAAGACGCAATGTAACACGCACTCACACAGGCACACAATCAGCACTCTCGAGGAAACAAAAAAGAATTAAACACTCAAGTGGAGGGAAAAATTAGAAAATACAAAAAAAAACGGTGCAAAGCATATGTAACGAGCCTTTTCCCGTACGCAATACGGTTCCGAATCGAAGCACTTCAGCAACACTCTGCCGCAGCTGTCAGCAGTGCAATGGAAACAGGTGAGCCTATGTGTCTTCGCCCGGAAGCTGCTGGCGACGATCACAACTTGTAAGAGTCACACGGCGCCTTTTCGCCGTTTTTACTCTCACACGCGGCGACGTGTTATCAGCGTGTGCGAGTGTGTGTGTTTGTGGCTGGGTGGGCGTGTGTGTGTGGAGCTCGTACGATTGGCTTCCAACTTTGCTGCCACCTGCAGCAGTTTGGGATCTTTGCTTTCCCTGGTTTTCCCACACGGCACCGTTTGGCAGCCAAGTTTCTCTCCAGCGTAAACGAAAGCGAAATTTATTCGCCTGCTTTTCCAGTGACAGAGGAACACTTCTTCGACTTCGCCGTTTCCCTTTCTCTCACTTTTCCTCCTTACTACTCCCTCCCTCTCTCTCTCTCTCTCTCACTTCCTTCCGGTTAGGTCAGCCAAAGGGCACCTGTGAATGTTCGCACAAGGCACAAGTGGTTCCTCGGTCGGTTTCTTTTCTTTTTCGGCTCGCTGCGAACCTTCTGGCCCACAATCTGGAACACAAACACCTTGGCTAAAGAGATACAACACTTTTGACAGACCGAGCCCTTCGGCTCTGGTTCGAATAGAAATATGGAATGGAATAGGAAAAATAGAAACTTTCACACACTTTCCACGGTGCAACGCTAGCAAACGGTGGATGGCCGTGCGGAGCGCTGACGGCACACGATCATCGGCACACGGAGAACTGAGCTGACGGCCACACGGTGAGAAGTTTCTGGCCCTTTCTGCTTCCTTCCCTGTGATGGCCCAAGGCGGAACGGAACGGCGCTCTACGAACGGGCGCGCTCTTACGGGATGATACCGAACGGGTGCATAAATTTGATCCAACTGATGCGAACGGAGCAGAAATTCACTCGCCAAGGCGGAGGAAAAATTCACCCCGCCCCTCACCCCGGGGTCACCCTCGACCACCTAGCGCTTCCCGGGGTGGTGTCGATATCTCGCCATCTGCTGCTTAGAGTACTATGCCCGCTCTCTCTCTCTCTCTCTATATCTCGAACAACCATATACTTTGCTCTACTCACGAGACAGTTCTCCGTTTTGGCTTCGCTCGCCTACACCAAAAATGCACAAATACATTCGCATCCCGAGTCAGGGAAAATCACAGGGCGCATCCGTGCGAAGGTTCGACTACGCTCACTCAGTCTCTCTCTCTCTCTCTCTCTCTCTCTCTTTCTCTCTCTCTCTTTCTCTCGCCTACTGGCGTAATGAGCGAAAGGCACACATACAGTTTCACCAACAGGTCGCAGCAGCATGAAGCACCATGCGTTCCCACCAGACCTTGCGATAGAAGACAAAAATCCTATTCCTCCTAAGAGTTCCTCTGAAGTGGGATGAAAAGTGTTTTTCCTCAAAAGAAAGCGTCGTTAAACATTTTAAAATAATGAGGGCAATGTTTTACACATCATTTCCTGGGACTTTTATTCGATTTTATTTGAAAATAACTCATAAATCAGAACAGTAAGGATAAAACTAAAGGTCATGCCTTCAGGACATAAGTTCTTCTACGACAGAAACTATTCAATTTGACCACAATTTTCCCCCATGCCAGCATGCTCGCACTGTGCTGACTCGTTTCCCGGTCGGACGTTCCACACCACAGCCGAAGCCGAACGGTGAGCGAAACTAGATCTGTGAGCACCCGAAACAGGCTCACTATGGGCAAATTTTGTCCATTTTCCCACGACAACAATCCGAGGCCACTCACCGCCGTGGAATGCGCATGCAAAGAACGACGGCCCTATATATTTATGCTGTGTGGCGTGCATCAAACACTCGGTACGAGTCGACAACGTGCTGCATGCCACGGTAGCATAAATTCAGCACTCAACGCCATGAGTTCCCGCCACGATTGCAAAAGGAGCGCGAGAAAATCCGGACACGGAGCGCGACTGTGGTGTGTGGAGACTTTCCTCCGCTCGCGAGGAAAATCTCAACACATTTTCGCTCCACATCACCCTCTCGGTGTGATTTATTCCCGTGCTTGGTGCTGGTGTTGGTGTTACTTTGCCGAACTGCTTCGCGTTTGCTTTCATTTGCTCCCGTGTTGACTCCGACCTGTCGCACGCTCTTCAGCGAATGTGCGCCGACGGACGGAGAACGCGCTGGCATGTGGGACGGCATGTTTTTGTTGCCTGTGCCTGTGAGCAGGCGATGGTTTTCCTCTTTACTTTGCCATTTTTTCTCACAGTTTTTCTCACCAATTTCCCAGCTCTCGGTGATTATTCTTTCTTTCCTCACAACGCTTCTCGCATCTTCTCTCAGCTGAGCCCGTCGCCTGGTGCCAACTCGAGGGCAACGTTGCTCCGTCTTTACCCGTTGGCTCCGTTACTGCAGCTCCCAGGCGCTGGGTTTTCCGCCGTTTGCCCCCTATCCCCCATTTTATCGTGGGAAAACGCTGGGAAACTCGATGTTGCCCCGTACGGCGCCACCGAACATCGTGCGCTCGTGCGTACGTCTGCGCGCTGGTGTGCGTGAGATGAGAAATGAAAAATCCGGGATTCTTGTATTAATCGCACCGACGATGAAACCGAGGTGTGCTCCGCGACCCTTCATCCCGCGACACAGCATTCCCTGACCGGTAGACGGATGGCGTCCACTTCTCTCGGAGTGAATTTTCGGTATGCCATTTCTGTCGGCCGGGAAAGAGTGTTGGTAGCCGTGGCGGTAGCCAGAGATGACGATGATGGCCGTTGGTAATGATTATCGCAATGTAGTTGGCAATCGGAATGGAAACTGTTGCTACAACGGCAGTCATCTGGCAAACGGGTCCGTTGCAGATCTTTGGGAGAAGTTAAGGGGACATTTTGCACAGCAAATGTCCCCAAGCAGAAACTAGTGACACTGCACACTGTTGACTGTGTAGGGTTTGTTGCAAGCAGCTCCGTTCGAGCGAAGTCATTTTTATCACATTCATATTAGAAATAGAACAGGTAAAAAGTGCATAAAGAAAAACTATAAGAAATTTTGTTTTGTCACATTCACATGCAAAGCATAACTTGTTTACTCACAACAGAACCACCTAGCTACATAGTTTCCATTCTTGAGTACACATTCCTGGGGACACATTTTTCAACGTGTTGCTCTTGAATGAAGCATCGCTGTGGGCCCGAGCATCGTTGCCCTCCTCTCAGTTCAACACGCCGTTCGAAAGAAGGTTTATTGTAATTCCTCGCTTTGTTATGATAGAAACCGAATTCTTTGTCTGGCTTTTCGGTTTTCGATTCGTTGTTCGATTATGTTATGATATTCCACGTTATGGTTCTCTGAAAAACATTGTTGGAATGAAAATATTCGATTGTTCCATTGGCCACCCGAGTTTCCAAGTGGATTCGTATCGAAGCACATTAGAAGCACATGAACTATCATTAGGCAAGCATCAGAAAACGGACATCGACACAAATAAAAAAACATCAGCACATCAGGCACCACTGCTCGGCACAGCTGTTGGCCTTTCCAGGGAAAAACAGGGTGCCGGGAGTGATAAATCAAAAGATCATCATAACGTGAACTGCGCCACCAGGCGTCTCCATTAGCCTGATTATGCAAACCGTCGGTCAAGTTCGGATGCTGCGCTTGTCCACGTTGGTGTGAACGTGTCTCTGGCGCCCACTGCCGCTCGGAAGCCAGCGTCGATTGTTAGGCAATGGCATCGACCGGCGGGCGGAACGGATCTGACGCCCGTGTTTGCCAGTTCGGAGCGCCTTCGGAGCAATGCGTTTTGTTCGCATGTGATTTATTTCCGAGTCAGTGAACACAAATTGCTGCTGTCCGAACGGGCGGACCTCTTGGGCCCTGTCGGATCCTGCCCTGGGAGAGAGTTTACGCACCTTCTAAAGCACGGTCCGGCTGGACGGACACTGGTTGGGCCAGTGTGGTTCATAAATTGTCCCGCTTTCCAGTGCGCCACAATGACGATCCTCATCGAGGCCGGGCAGTGGGAGTACATTACGATAATTTTCCAACGATACTGCCCACTGCCCACTGTGGGAATGTCCGCAGCGACCACCAAAGTGGTTTCCATAATCGGTGTCATTTACGCAGAAATTGAGAGCCCGACAACCAACAATTTCCCGCCACAAGATAGGCTTCGGCGTTCGTTGGCTCGTCAACCATCGTTTCCGCCTTCCCGGGTGGACGTTCGGCCGTCCTCCTTCTTCGTCCTCTCCTTTCGTGCGCATTCCAGCGGCAGGACGAGCTTCAGATAAGGACTTCCTGCGTGGCTTGTCAAGGCTTCAATTTCAGGCGTGTCTTGCCGCCCCCCTCCGTTCCTTCTCCGCTGGGAAGGTGGAAAATGTGCCTAGGCTTGCCCGGAATCTCAAACTCGCCCACTGCTGAATGTACCTCGACTGACAAAAGGCGAAATGTTTCGAATAGTTGTCCAACTAGCCACGGCAGGCAGCGGGCGGCAGTGGTGGGTGTGAGAGAAATCTCTAATTCTCCGCCGAAGGGCGCAAAGCCTGCTGACCACTTCCGGTGCTCAGCCGTCGCACGGGATAACGACCACGAACCGTTTACCGAACACGTCCTCCGTCCAAAAGGAGGACACAACATGGCCGACCAGATTTCGCCCAGCGCACCGGGCGGCAGATGGTGTGAAAATGTCGTCAATTGTCATATTCTAGATCATGTTGCGCCCGTTGGTACATTTTCACATGTACACTTCCATGCGAACGCTCCGCCCTTTTGCACATTCCAGCCCCCCACCACCATCATTCACAATGAAAGGCTCGCTGGAACGGAGATGAGAATTTAACACCACTTTCACCGCGTGTCCGTGTTTGACATGGAAATGCTTTCGTGCGCGTGGAAAATTAAAACAACACTCCGTTTCCCACACAAACACACACAGATTCCCACTTCACGGTTCACGGCTGTGGGTTCTCCAGCACCGGCACGAAAGTGACACATTTCAAAGCGCCAGCGCCACAGTGCACAGCGTTGACGTTGATCGCGTTCACGGGGCGTCGAATAAAGCGTGCCATTTCATTCGGAATTCGCTACAGCATGGCGACGAAAGAATGAATGTCTTCCCCGGCCACGTCTCAACGGTAGCACCGGGAACCCTTTTGTAGCAACAATGTTGCAGCAAAATGTTTTTCGAAAAGTGCCCCACTGAACACTCAGCGCCGTCAGCTTGAAATGAAAGCCGTTCCGTGCGAGTGTTTTACGGCAACGATTTAATTGTTCTTCTTCTAGAGATTATTAGTGCCGGGGGGTTAGGTGAACCGGCGTGCCGGACCTGACGAGGCACTTCTTGGGTTTGTTGTCTTTGACGTTCATCTCTCCATCAATCACGGCTACCGGGCCGTGTCCTTCCATAATCTTATCGGTTTGCGGCACATGGTTAAATATTTACCGACTTTAACGTTACGTACCTGGTGCACCCCTGGTCGACTCCCGGTGAGTGGGATGAAATTTGAAACCGAACGATAACGGACTCCAGCAGGAAAATTAACTCACAGCAGCTGCACCGAGCCACAATGTGGGATTTACCATTTGCAATAAGACAGCTGCATTTGTTTTCCTATCGCAGTGCGATCTCTCGGTGGACCCACAGTCAAGCTTCGAGGGGACGCTCTCGGATCTCGGTAGTTGCTTCAAGTGCAGCCCGATCCCCAGGGTACCGGGAACGTTTTGTTATCGTATGTGAGTAGTGCTGTAAAGTGCAGGAAAGTTCAAGGCTGCCTCCTGGCAGTTCTTCTGGGCAACTCGGTACATCTCTGCCTCCTCTGGGGCCGAAAGTAAGTTAATGGATGCTGCTGTTACTTGCTTTCTCTGGATGAAGTAAACTTGCACCAATGCACACTGCCGTAAATGGTGCACACACATGTGCCCTCGGGAAAATGTACCCAGTTGTTTTCTTTCAAAACCGTAGAAAGAATTTAATCAAAAAGTGTGTTAAATGCCATGCGAGTGTTTGTATGAAAGCTCTACCAATACAATGGTTCTTGGTTTCATAAAACTTATCGTGAAATCGGGTGATAATCTAGTTCCGACATTCCCCTGTCATGTTCACCGTATGGCATCGATCTTAAACTCCACGCCAGCCGCACATGTTACCACAGTGAAGCACACATGTGTCACCGGTTTGTGGGTGTGTTGGGCTTGTCCTTTTCTTTACGAGCAGGCAGTAACTGGAGAACGACCTTCCAGCACCCGTGCAGGGGCCAGCTGCATCGTTGCAGCCCTGTTCCAAATCCGGCACCAGTGCGCTTTTTTCCTGCAGCAGCATAAAGTACGTTTTTCTTCCACATTCGAACCACCCCGCTTCTCCCGCCCGGGGTCATCGGCTTGGAAAATTATCGGTCAAGTGCTATTGTGCAGAGTACCGGTGGTACCATGCCACAAACCATTTGATGATATATACTCAGCCCCGACTTGCCATCTCCCACCCACCCCACTAGCTCACCCGCCCGCCCATGGTTTTGTTCCCGTTTTTAAACCCGAAGCAAACTCGAAGCGACCTTCTTCACGTCCTCGCCATACTCCCCGGAGACCGCGGTGAGGTGAAAATGTCTGTTTCTTTTACACCACCCTTTCTCATCATCATTCCCACCCACCGGCGCCCCGTTCGCCCGATGGAAAGCGATCGGAAAGCATGTAAATCCAATCGAACTCGAAAACTCTTGCGCAAAAGTACTCCTAATGCGGGCTCGAGAGACTGCCGTCTAACCCCCGGTGGCCCGATGTCAAGGTGGAAAATATGTTATCCCCAGTGCCTTCCACCACCTCCCACGTTTTCTCTCGCGGGACAAACTGAAACAAGAACTGGGAGAAGAACAAAGTAATACGGAGAAGAGAGGGGAGGCTGACGGATAACGTTGCCCAACATACACTCACACAGACACAGACTGGGGAAAGAAAATGTGTTGTTACTCATCCCTTTCTCTGTAACCGGGCCGCCTTCCTCTGGCTCCCGGTGTCCGCGGGGACGATGTTAGCATTTCCCCTAAATTTCCGGCGTTCTAGATGTGTCATGTGTACCATACCGGGAAGGGTCTTTTCAAGATTAACGACCAGGAAGCATAAAAGCCGGGGACAGGGCGTGAGTGAAAGATGGCCGGTAGATTGGCGGTGAGCTTACTTTAACGAGAAACAAAAATCTCTGTACGTTCGGGGGGTGGTGTGTGGAGGTAGCTGGTAAATTTTGTTTGCTCTGGCAGCACGAGGAAGCAGGCACACGAAGGGGGTGGGAAAATTAGATTTGATCTACACGCGAAGTTATGCGACGCAGGGAGAGCTGGTTGGAACAATGTTTGAATTATAAATATGCGCCTCAGCGAGAAACGAACTTTTCCGACGGAAGATGGCGCAACAAACTAAGGACCGATGTGGACACGAGAAAAGTTCTCGGCAGGAAAGAGTTTTTCCTAAATTTGCTCCAAATTCAATCGTGTTCTCGAATCATCCGGACAACTCTACTCAAGAAAAAATGGAAAATGATTTAACCAACATGGCCGTACGAAACCAAAGCTATCGAAATATGGTTTACATCCTTCATATTTTATTGTCGCGGTTGTTGTACTGATTGATAATGGAAACCGTGCGATCCAACCTCGCAAAACCGTAGCATAAACCGTCACCGACGGCTGTTGGTATTCCCTTCGATCACGGCCGCTGACATCGGGTCGAAGTGGGGCCTTCCGAAATTGGACTTTCGTCTTCAATCAAATTTTTATTACTTATTCATCTCTTCATTTGCTCATGCATGCGCGCGTGTTGTCGAGTCGCCAGTCGCAAGCGAAAGTTGAACCCAACGACCTACAGACGCCGCATCCCGGGGAAGGCTACACGGGACCGGAACGAGAGGAGAGCGGGAAACAGACGATACTGGAAGTGTTCTGAGGGAGGCAGACGCCAAAAGAAAAACCCTCCGTCGGACCCTTGAAGAACGCGGCGCAGACGATTGGGATCGATTCGCCTGTTTCTTTTTTTTTTTTTGGGAAGGAGTGAATTTGATTTTGATTTTTATTCACTCAAATTTGCCAACCGGCCCACGCTCTGCCCCTCGCTCGCCCGGTGGCAAACATATTGGAGTAAAGTGAAAGCACAACCTTCTGGTTGGATGTTTCAATGAAAACATGCCTTCATTTTAGAAAGAAAGCCTCCATGTACACCCACCGGAACACGGGAAAATTATGTGTGAGTTTCTGCTTTCCATGTATGATAGAATGTTTCCCGCTCCTTGCACCAACACAGCGGCACCCTTTCCCTTTGGAAGGACTCTGGGGAAGGAAAGTTTTCCTATCAAATCACAGCCAATAGTAAATTAAATAACGCGCGACCACAGCCTTCCCGAGGGCGAGGGAAGGGCTGACAAATTTCGGGACGATCTCAAGAAGCCTGTTTCCGGAATCGGCTCCTGTCGAACATGCTCCGGCTGGATGGAGAGCGAAAGTTGGGCATAGTTTCGCTCGTAGCATGGTGGGGTTTGGTTTGTGGATGTGGTTTTCGACCCGATCCTCGGTGCGAACCATTCCTCCCACGGAAGACCATCGGGAGGGTTAATAAATGATCCGGCCTGCTCCTTGAGAGCAGAAGTCAAATTACTTCGAAAGAAGCGACGCTTCGGAACCGATTTTAGACCGAGAACGAACCGGAAGGAAGACTCTTTGGAGAACATTAAACCAATAGTTGTTACTGAAGTTTGACCGATCGTATTCAAATGAGACGTATTCAAGGGAGCAGAACCAAAGAAGGGAAACAGTTGGAAAGACCTTTTGTTGCCAGTTGTTTTAAACTGTTCAAATGTAAGTAAAATAACGTTACAAACTAGAGTAGAACAGCCATATGTTTTGTATGTGCAGAATCATTCGTTGTTTAATGCTCGCAAATATTTCCCACACCTACGAATTTGTTATAAAAGAACGTTAAAAAGTCGTTATTGTAATTCTTTTGTGATTTTAACCCAGCAACATCGGCGCTTGCCCTCCCTTCATACAATTTTCTTCAATAATAGCGAATATTATGACTATCCTATCAAAATCCTTTGCCAAATCCGCTGGCAGCAGAAACTCGGGCACGCCTTTTTTGGGAGAAGATGCGGGTTCCGGATCTTCTCGGAAGGCAGCTCCTGTGGAAGCAAATAAACGTCAAAGCACAACACACTTCTACACATGCGATAAAAGCACAACCCTCTGGACGCGTGAATCACGCACCACACACACACACACACATGCGCCTGTCAACGGCAGTTTCGCACGCGTGAGGCAGATTGATATTTTCGGAACTCCGCTTGCAATGCTTGGTATGCTGTTGTTCCTGCTTTCGTTGGCTCCCATAATTTTCCGGGATTCAATAGCATCATCCCCAGCCCCGCGCCAGTGCCTTGCCGCGGAAACGGTCCAGCATGCTTTTCTTGCGTTTTAATATCATTCGACACGCGTGTCAGCTTTTGAAATTGATGGATGAACGTTCGTCCCGCTCTATTCGGGTCATCCGCGGGCAGCGCAATACCACTTTTATGCGTCCCGAAGCTTCCGAAACGCACGACTTTGATGGGGCTTGGTGCGGTTTCCGCTGCCGCCGGGCGAAAGGTGGAAAGATTTGCGACGGTAATGAAGAAGCCTGATCGAATAAACCCCTTCACTGATTGCGGCCCATGGCTGCCGTCTTTTGGACGGACGAGTGAAAAAAGAATGAACTGTCGTAGCGTCTTTGGGAAGTCCTTTCGGAAAAATCTCATCAAACTCGGCCGTTCCACACGCTCCAAATCGCACAACATCTTTCGCCAGCAGTGACTTGCAGCAAGCAGATGTGCGTTCCGGAGGGTTATTTAGAGCAGCCCCATTCCATGCTGACCATGCTTCCGGCCGAAGGGTCCCCCACCTCCCTCTTTGCCTCTCGCCGGTGCCATCGTGATAAATCAAGCGCGTTTCACTGCGTCGCAAGAACGGATTGCTAAAAAGGCGCCCAGATGCCGCGTTTTCTCCGAGTGTCAGACAGGTATGGTAACCGGCGGGGAGGACCGATACCGGAACGAACGGTGAAGGATTATTATAATTTTGATGGATATTTTATTGGCCTGTCCTCAAGCTGTTCGGAAGGCATCGATCACCTTTTGCGAGCCGTGACTCAGCAAGGCCGCGGCCCGCGACAAGAAAAGATCCCTTTAAAGTGTTTTCTTATCGGGGGGTTTCTTTGTCGGTAGGCTTCCTGCGTCGTTTTACTAGAGGTGCTCGTTACTGAAAAGAAATCCCGTTTCACGGTATAATTTGTTTGGTTTTATTTATTTTCACAGATAAAAATGATTTGGGGTCAGTTTGTTGTTAAAATATGAACAAAATTAACGAAGTGTGGAACTCAACATTGATAGCAGGATACCTTCAAGCGTTTCTTTTATCCTAAAACACTCCTGCCATGCCAAATCATAAACCTAAAGAAGACTCAAAATAATGAAACCGTTTCTAAACGAACGCTTGAACTAGACGCCATCAGCTTTCTTGATCAACGCGTCCATTGTTCACTTATTCTGATAGAAGTTGCAACTGAACAATTGGGCAGAAATAGTTTCACGCTTGGGAAGGCGGTTCGAGTGAAGGAGATTCCTAAAATGTACTCCCATAGAAATCATCCATCCCATTCCTTCCGTTCCCCAAAAACGTCTCCTCAAAATTTGATTCAACAAACTTCACTGAGCTTGACACCATACCAGACACCCAGGATAGTGGTGTACTGCGACAGGAGGACTTTGTGTAGCGTGAATGAAGCATCCTGGCAATACAGGACGCTATCATGATTATATCGTGTGGCTCTCTTCGGGGAAACTATTTATCTTTGCGTCGCTACAACCACGGGCGGATGATGCTAGTTCAAAAAGTTTGTTTATATAAATTGTTTAGAAAATAATATAAAAAGTATATAAAATGTAGAATTTACGAATTATGTTGTTTATGTAGCATGATTGACCTTTCTATATCCTTTCTTTATGAGCGACTGTTTCCCAGTGTCAGATCCTGCGGCGTGAAATCCTTCCTGAACGTTAGTCGTGAAGGACAGCAGTGTTAGTAAAGACGACTAACGTTCCAAATGCACTGAAATTGGGGAATTCTACTTGCCTTTAGATAGCACAACCGATCCATTGTTCTAATCCCCTTGTCCCTTTGTCCCTGCATATCTTGCAGCCGTGAAGGTTCTTCTCCTCCTCTATCTTACTCTTTTCTTTTCCCCCTGTTGATGCGCTCACTGAAGACATTTCGCGAGCAGAAACAATGACACAGCGTGTGTGCAACTGTTGTCCGATCGCTGAACCGCCAGCCGTTTAAGTGTCGCACGTAGTTTCCCATGGGAAAGATCCCGTATAACCCGGGTTACGTATGCTGAGGAAGATATGTCTGGCTCGTGGAATGGCAGGATTCATCGCACCGTTCCGATATCGTCGCCAAATCGTCCCTCGTCCCCCGCGCGTCGTTGATTGTCTTCCCTTCAAGGTGATGAAAAACGAGAAACTATCGTCAGGATATATCCTCTCCCCAGCCCACTCTGCCGGCACTCCTTCTCAAGTCCTCGCTCCGTGTCTTTCCCGCTCACGACTGACAGGGTACAAGTGTACGCACCTGCTGCCGACAGCAGCGAACACTCGGGCGGAAATGACTCCCAATTTTGTGCGGATGTGTTGAAATGTTTCAACGTCGTCGAACCCTACGAGCGAACGATCGAAGCCGGGGCCGCAATCTGGCCTGATTCGTGACACCAAACAAGACGCAGGAAATTGTCGCTCGAAAGGAAACATTTTGAGTCATTTTTCTTGTAGCACTCGGGAACACTGGCCCATGCCGTCGGTCCCGATTCCGGGTGGAGGGTTTGATGCCATTTAATGAATGTGTTCTAAACGATGCTGAAGTGGTCATCTGCACCTGGCTGTGTGCAAGCGTCACGTGCGCCGACTACCCCTGTACGGGTAATTGATATAATTTTCAATGTTTGCATGACTCTTTGCTGTTCCCTGGTCCCGGTGTCGTGTTGAACCAGCGCCAACCAGCCTGTGACAAGGAACAAATATTGATTGGGCTTCGCTTCTTTTTTGCCACTCTCCGTTACCGAGTGTTCGTTCGCCCTCCGCCCGCTTTTCCAACCGCCATGCCTCAGAAGTGGTGAGCTGTGCATAGATGAAAGTGGCGCATTTCCACGGCACGCTGCACGAGGTGCGTTGCATAGTTGCAGTCGTAATTTCTTTGATGGTAGCCAATCACCGTTATTGCATGGTGCTGACTTGTTAATGGGAGTGATGCAATCGGGTTGCAGAGTGCAGTTATATGCGGTTTGAATGGAATGAATGCTGCTTCGACTTCGATTCCAGTTCTCGAACCGTAGTTCATTTGATTTTAATTGAATGGTTGCATTGGTTTGCCTTGCTGCTGGAATGTTTTACTTTTGTTCCACTGAAGACGACGCCTCTTTCTATTACAGTCGGTTCACTTATATAAATTAGATTATGCTCATTTTTAGAATTATTTTAAACGTTTTGACGTTCCTTTCTCGTTGTTTTGTATTAAACTATTGTGGTCTGTTGGAGTTTCCCAACTTTCGCACTTTAACTCAAGGTGGCTCTACCAAAAATAGCAACTCCACTCATTACGTCGCTATATGGTGAACAATATTTTACCAGCATTCGCCCTGTTTTACATCGGTGTCCCAGTGAAACGAGTTCTCCGGAGCTCCATCTTCCCGAGTGCGAAAACTCTTTATTCCAACTGAAAGAAGGAACCTTTCTGATGCGAAACCGGTCGTATTTTACCAGCCTGGATGGGACCTTTGGAAAGGGGGCAAACCATTTTAAGGCAACCCGTAATCTTTCTCCGTTGGGTTGGTGCTACAAATTTCTTTAAATTTGACAAACCGAACGACAGACGCAGGAAATGCTGGCGCACGAACCTTTGCGGGCCCTTCGACGTTTGTGGAGTGGAGCCATTTCTAGACAGTAAAAAAGAAAACAGTAACAGTAACACATTTCTTCCTGCAACCTACGTGCTATTGTTTCACGGCCGGGCTTTACATCGTTCCCAAAATAAGCACGGGAGCACCCGACCACGATGTATGGCGGTTGCGAACGTATATTTTGTCATCTTCCGCCACACTCGGATAGACACGGGAAACACGGAACTCGTGCAGATTCGCCTTCCGATTATTCGGTTTCTTTGATTCCCTGCTTTGGAACTCGATTTCGTGCTCCGCCGAAGAGGTCCTTAAAAACCAACTAGACATACATGTAACGGACGAAGGGACGAAAAGCTCATCCCGGAGAAAAGGTCCCTTTCGCTATCGCGCATGCAAAAAGTGAAAAAAGCCGTCTGGTCCTTCGTGCGCTTTTTGTGTTGCGAAGCGAAATGTGAAAAGCACAAACGGCTGTGGGCAGGATATTTATTGACACATTCCCATGTAACTGTAAAAATGGGAGCAGCCCAACGAATAGGAAAAGGGGAAGAGGAAATTATGATGCCTCCCCACCTCCTCTAGGAAATATTTACGGTGCCGCACGGTGAATAAATTATTCATGCAATCAACGTCATGGGATTTATGGTGACATAACGTCATGAATGGTTTTCCGTTAAACTTGCTACTTTACAAACGATGTCCATCATCCGGGGACTAGGCACACGGTCTAAAATAGGAGCGATAGCGGCAAAAGAGGGAAAGGAATATAAATTTTCATTATCCAACGGGAGAGCTTCGGAGGTGAGAGGATCAATTTCAGCCTCCACTGGGGAAAGCACGATCAATCATAGATAAATTAATTAATCTTCCAAGTGCGATCCGGCTTAATAGGGGCACGTTAATCGACACACAGGGGAGAGTCGGCGCTGAAGGAAATGGGGGGCCGTACCAGTACAACATAAAATTAAACTTTCGGAAACACACAGTGTGACAGCCATGGTATACAAAAGCCGGCAGCGGCGTTTAAAGCGTGACTGGTACATTTCTGCTCGACGTGGTGGCGCGCCTAATGGGAAAAGTTTCCGGTGTGGTTTACTTCACGTCGATTTAACGGATGCATGTAGTAATTAAGGGTAGGGTGCTTTAAAGCGACGTGTCGTGCCAGCGGAAGGGAATATTTGAATTTTCACCACGACGATTCAGGGCCCAGCTGAAAAAACCTGGAGTGACTTTAATTGTGAACAATTTCTTTCCGAACCTGAATTGATTTACCTGCACAAAAACCACCTTTGCCATGTCGCATCATTAGACCCGTAAGTGATGGACATTATTATGCGTATTTACTTGTGACATAAAATGGGAAACACCGGGTCATATCGCATTGTGTCGTTCCGTTTAGTTCCCTTATCTCGATCCAGATATTATTAACTTGTTTTTCCGGCCATTTCCTGCAGGACACCGTGAGTCAATTATGATTGTGTCTTCCTTGATGTGCCTTGTGCAACTTTTCTCTGCTCCAGCCATAAACATTCGCCTCGCGGATGCTGTGGCGACCCTCCAGCTCCAGTTCCAGTTCTCCGAAATGGCGACCGTGAGCTGGAAATAGAAACGACGTTAAGGAGTAATTCAATTAACACCCATGACATGGTGTCCTTGTGACGTCGCCGCTGGCCCGTTGGAGCTTCTGATGCTGCCGCTGTGGAACGAATTCCCTCAAAAGCAATGCCGAAAGATGGGGAAGTGCGGGCGGGTGGGTGGGTGGGTTCGCGCGGTTCATATCTTCATGGCGGGTACGTACGGAACTTTTTTAACACCACCATCAGGCAGGAAAATGGTGCGTTCTTCGGTCTTTCGACACTTGCCTCGCCATTACCTTATCACTGTACGAGGTAATACTGCAATGATCCAGCAGTAAACACCGCTCGTTCCATACATCCCATCCCTTCGTCCCTCCGCCAGGGTTATGGGTACATTTCACGCTCTTCCAAAGGCCACTCCACCCCTCGGACTGCGGCAGCTCATCTTATTTAATGTTTTATTCACAGCAGTACTCAGCAGCTCCGGGGAAAAATTACTGCTTAATAAATTCATTATTTCTGCTACTGGCGGGGTGCCGCCTCCGTTAGGCTGCGACCGTTTTCTGTGGCGCTCCTGTTGCTGCCGCTAAGGTTGCTGCGGAGTGATCAAATGCGAACTTTACGGTATCTTTGCCCGGTTATTCGCCCCGGAGAGCACATTTTCTTCCTTTCGCCCGGCCATGCACAAATCCGTACGCTTCATGAGCGCAAATGAAATGATATGACGTCCCGCTCTCTGCAAACGATCTGCATGCGTGTTTAGTGCTAACCTTTACGAAAAGGGGCACGATTTCGAGATGGGGGCTCCGACGGACGGGCAACAGGTTCGTGTCACTTATTAGTGCCTCAATTTAAAACCTCACTCCCGAGTCGAGTGCTTTTTTCCATCTACCGCATTTTTTGTGGCTACACTTTTTATGCCCGACGTTGGGATTTCTTGAAGTGATGATGAAATATCGCAACCATTTGTCCCGTCGCTCCAGAAGAGTGTCCTTTCTCCAGCGCTCACTGAATAAATATGGATC
>JAOEFI010000006.1:28335891-28349905 GCA_034621735.1 Anopheles plumbeus
AGCCACCCACCAAACCCCCAAAACCCCCCCCCCCCACCCACTCCCTAAACGTTCCTGTAACGAATCCCGCAAGATTGACTCGAGACTCCAGCCGAGCGGGAAACGGGAAACGGAAACATTACAGCCTCGGATATATGATAATGGCCCTCCCAAGTATTGCCTCTAAATGGTACCGAGAGCATTTGTAACTTTTCCGGGACTTTCAAGCTTCGCTTGGTTTGGGCGATGCAAATGGGCGACACTGACAAAATGATCAATAACGCCGCACGGGGCGAGCAGTGACGCGTGAGAGTGCGGCGAGGGGGGCCGGCCACGACCCTGGAAGTCTTTGAAGTGGAGCTTAATGTGGCGGAAAATGTGGATGATAAAACTAAGCTTTATGTCTCGTGGCGGAGGACAAACGGATAGGTGGGGGCCGTGTCCTTCAAGGACGCATGAAGAATTGAATGTGTGTAGTACGCTGTATATGAATAAACATTAAATGTCATTTAACTAAAATAAATTATTTTAAAAATTGCAACAAAATTCACCAACTATGAAATAGAATTGATGTGATCGAATAAATGTAATTCTAAAAAACATCCATGACTCTTTTACCACCAGTTTGCATTTCCATTTACTATCTACTATCTTCAAGACTTACTTATTCATTTCATCGAATCGATGAAATATTAATACTATAAACTCTTCTTTGCAAATGAAACGCGTTAATACACGCACACAGTTATTACGGTTAAGCGATTCTGTTGGCGTGATTGCGTGAGTATTGTGAAAAGAAAAACGCTTTACCTTCCTCTATCGAAAGAATAACTTCATTGTTTTTCTTTCCTCTTCTCTTGGACAAAAGTGGTAGAAAACACAACAAGTGCTCCCCTTCCCGTTTTATACTTGTCACTCACAAGCAATCCTGATCGTTGAGAATGATTTTGCGCCGTCCAAATCTTTCGACTCAAGTTCGAGCAATCGTTCGGCACATCCTTCGGGACAAAACAAAGCGCCATTGTTCTGCTCGCGGGACCATCCCTGCCGGAACGAACTATCTGCCCTTTGCGATCGCAGCCAAGCAATCGAATTACGACGAGAGCAGCTCAGCGTCTCAAAAGAAGCGGATGATTTGATGGTGGTGAAAGGACAACGAACGGTGGGAACTGTTCCCCGTAGAAGGATGATGGTGCCGGGGGAAACCCCGGATGCCCGTAATACATTCCGATTGTACACCAAATCTTTGCAACCATAGAGCCGTCGATCCGTGGAATCGAAAGCACAAAAAATACGAATGGCGTTGGCGTCATTAAAGGACAGGCGGCGCGGATCGAGCCCTTAGATAACGTGCAAGTAACTGAAGTGAATCACAATAGAGCGAGCAGAGCCATTGTAATGATAATAGGAAGTGAGTAGCAAAAACACTGAGACATCAAACGAGTTCGGCACGGGCGTGTGCACGTCGCCGGGAAACGATGTCAGACTTTAGTGGTCGGGACGAAAGAATCGGGGCGAAGGACCAAACAAGGGTGTGAGCAGACACAAACACCTCTACGAACTCGGGGCAGATTCACTCGCAACGGCTCTCAGTACACAGTGCGGAAGATATCCGTTCCGAAGTGCGATAATGAAACAAAACATAACACTTTGGGAAAATTAAATTGCTTCATCCGGAAAATTAATGCTATCAACAGCTTTATTAATCGTCCCGCTGCAACTGGTTTCGGGTGCAAAAGGGCACCGGGGTCTGCCGAGCGGACTAGACGTGAACTAGCTCTTCGACCGTCCGGGACAAACGGTAGTCCTTGGCTACCCATTCTTTCAACGAAAGCTGGGTGACGCACGCCGTGGACGCTTCGAGTCCACGTCCAGTTAGGTGCTTCTACAATGAAGGCACGTTGAAATCTCCCATCGTTCGGCGAGACGCTGGAACAACTAACCGGAAGGCGGCCCTTCGTAAAAGGCTTCGAAATTAATTCTTTTCTCCGTGAACCGGACGTCAAGGATGATTCCGTGTGAATTATATCATCATGAACCGCTTTCCAAGCAGCTTGATGGCGTTGGGGGTTTCCGCCAGCCCGGTGAAGCATGATTTACTTCAAGCATGGCTGTAAGCTCTAGAAAAGTCGATTTAAAATGGTGTTAAAAGTGCTCGTCTCAGCACAATGCGTAGAAGAAATATCTTCAATCCTGGAGAACAGCTTGAATCCTTCACAGAGCCGTGGTTGGTTCGAAAGAGTGAGAATTATAAGTGCATACTTGAGCATCTGGGAAGTTGCTGATGGAGTTTGGTTGATAGTTATAAGGCTACGAAGCAAATCGTTTTAATTCCAAGCACACATTAAGCGTTGGTTTAAACCGCTGGCACTTGATTTCGTATTTAAGGAGTCTCTTAACTCAGTTGAACAACTAAACTCTTGCAACAATTCGACCCTATTCTCCAATCTTCATTATTGTTGCATGGTTACATAAGTTGTGCATTCAAATTGTATTTCAATTCCATCACTGTTCTATTAATTATTTCTTGTCTTTTATCGGTCACAAGGGAATAATATTTAAATGCAATTTGTATATTTAAAACAAGAGAAAAGCATCCCAGCAAACAGAGAGCGGACATGATCTGTTCAAGATCTTGGAAAAACGAAACCAACCTCGTGCGGTCATGGTGCCAACATTTCCCGTTCTATTTAAGAAGAAAAACAAAACAACAACCCGCCCGACAGTTGATACTCCATCTTGGGATTAGAGCTAATATTTATTGTGAAGAATCGCACCATGCAAAGACATCGTAGAGAGAGAGAGAGATAGAGAGAGAGAGAGAGAGAGAGAGAGAGAGAGAGAGAGATAGAAGGGCAGTTGGGGTTAGTATGTCCTCGTTGGTTAACGGTTTTCCTTGCTCCGAAATATTACGCCAGGAACAGTCTTCGTAAACATTTCTTCTGCATCGGACAGCAGATGAAATTTGAAACATGGAAGCAAATTTGCATTTCGCCAGAAGCCTCCCCGACACGCCTCCAAACGTATGAGAGATTGTGATGGGATTTTCGACAGTTCCGACCGACGTACGAGCATAGCAGCATAAACCCCCGGCCTGCCCTGGGGCAGTTGTGCAAACGATCGGGCGTCTAGAATTGTCCACCCATTGTTGCTCTTGTGTACGGTGCCGGTCGAGAATGGTTATAGTAATTCAATCACTTCCCAGTCGTGCCCATCCTTCGCCCGATGCTGACCTCCAAGCTGTTGTTCGATTTCCGTCCAGGGCGGCTTGACCGGGTTCCATTATCGTGTATCACGGCCAGGTCCAGATATCATCATCCATCATAAGCCATACCCGAGCGGGTGGAGGGCTGTTGGGTGGAGTGGTGAAGCCCCAACTTGCTGCCAAGCCGACACTAAAACCCTTTCACTCAATTCGAGGCTCAATGGGAATAAACACCGGTACACAATTCATTTGCTAATCCAGCAAAAGTGGCCCAACCGCTCCCACCTCCGAGCCGGGCGTTGCATAAACATTCCGTGGTGCCCTGGAACGTCGTGGTTTCTGCTACCGGTGGCCGGAACGGGCCGGCCTCGAACCCGTGTAAGCTCCGTACCGAATGATTGCCCTTCGGAAATGATGGATCACATCCAGAAGCGAATGCATCCGGATACGGGTTCTGGAAGCTGTCTGCTGTGCCCAAATTCTAGGTCCGGTCGGAGCTCAGCCCGTTCGGCCGCATCGATGATGCTTGGTGTCTATTGCGATGCCCTCAGGAGCAAACCATCGGGAGTCGAACCAAACTCCACCGGTCTGTCGCCCGAAGACCCAAGGCTCCGTTTTCCTTCGAATCGTCGATCGCAAAACCCTGATGCACTCGGACCTGGCAGCCATTTACATAAATAATGCAGTCGAACTGAAAAGTAAACATCAGCACCAGGTAATGGTTGTTTGGTTTGCGTGAATTGACAATCCACCGGGGGCATCCAGCTCGGAAGCATTGGCATATTATCTGGCGTCCGGGAGGACCAATTGGACTGCTGCAGTTCCAGTTCCCGATCAAGACGACGTTTGGGTTTGTGGCTATTGGTAAACATTGGACCCTGTTTCCAAAACGTGTGATAGTTTTACTAATCGCATCAAATTGCTGGTTAGTTTCTTAAAGAAGAGCAATCAATTTAATTATTGTCGTAGTAACGAAAGTGTGATTCACATTGGTGTAAAACTTTATGGAAGTTTTTCAGCATTTCAAATAGCAACATTGTTCACCACCGAGCACGCGATTATGCTGGATTAGGGAGGACACGCGTAACACGAATCCTATTCTATCAGCTCGGTGAAGCTGATCCCGGATGAGCCTTACCACGACCACCCAACCTGCGACCTCACGTAGCCTATGTTTCCCCAGCGCTTGTCGGCATCCACCGTAAAGTAGAATTTTACAACAAGCAAAACTGCACGCACAAAAAAATTCTAATTTGCTCACCGATCTTATCCTCTAGTGTTATTGTATTTTTTCCCCGCTTCGCTCGAACCGGAAGCATACTACACAACTGTAGAGCACCATTTTTCCCAGCCAGTGCACAAAGGTACACTGATCTGGCGGCCTTGAAATGCAACTGAACCATCCCGAATCGCTTCTGCGAGAGACGGACGGAGCAGAACTGGAAACGGAGTGAAACTGCCGAGCTTGTACAAATACCTTTAAGCCGCTTTTTCCATAAATAGCTCCACGCTGGCGGGCGAGTTCGTTTTAGATACAGCATCCCTTCTGCCTACCTTCGGCCCACCTGCCTCTGCGGCATCCTTTCATTCAACCGGAAGTGGGATGAGCCGTACTCATCAGTCATTCTCTTTATCTATCCGGTGTCCCGAGCTGTGGAGGATAACAACTCGACGCTCCGTGGGGCGTGGAAACCGGGGGCCCAGCCGGATTTGTGTGAGCCGTTATTATCTTTACGAATTGGAGATGTGCTCCGGTGTCCTTGTTAATGTGTCTCCTCCAATTCTAGTTTCATTTGATAAAACTGTGGACCCCATCTCCTATCGCAGTTCAAACGAATTACAACCCTTTTTCCTCTTTGAAGTGACTGCACGAACTCGAGTCTACTCGGCCGTTGTGACAAATTAGCCACCATTATGCTGGGGCAATACATTTCCCACCTGCCACCTGCGAGAGCGGGTTACAAATTATCTATGAGCCAATGTAAGTTCTTGTCAAAACAAGTTATCACAACATCCTTCCACGCCGAGCGGCAAAGGGACACGATAAATCCGGTAAAAAATAGTCCCGTCTCGCATCCGGTGAGCCCTCCTTCCTCGGGCGTGATGCCGTGTGATGCTAATTACGGACAAGCTTGAGCTCCGCAAATAAACATATCCCAGCGAAGGACCAAGGCGGAGGGATAACATGACTAAGTCGATCATACACCACCACGACACATTCTGTCGGGAGCGAACGAGTAAAAAGCTTGGTCCTTACATCCGTCGCCAAGGCGTGTGGGGTGAAAATCAAGGACCTCAAGGAGGACGAGCGGGGCAACGCCGCTTCGGACGAGAATGTTGTTCAAATATGAGGCCAAACAAATGATCCTCGTTCCATCATTCGTCCATCTCCGTTTGTCGAGATCTCGTCGGGTGGCGGCGTGTTTTTCTTTATGTCCTCCTACTTGTCCTGCTTTTCCTTACCCCACCCAAGGCCACCTGGTGGCAGGACAAGTAACTGGCAGAAAACTTATAGGTACGTGTTCATCTTGGCCAGCAAGTCACAGCCGACGACACGAATGCTGGCGCTCGGCGACTCGAAAGGGGTTAGACGACGCAGTATGTGTCAAAGTGGGAGAGACAGGGTAACGCGGTGTTCTCCCTGCGGCGAAGGGCGACAGCATTGAAAAAGAAAATGAGACCCGTACGCATCAAAAGACAAAATATCGTTCAAAAAACTGCCGGAAGGATCAGAGCGAGGACATGGAAGCTTACCAGGCGGGGGAAAAAACATAGAAACGCAAAGAAGGTTTTTGAGCAAAAAAAAAACAACTACTCTGGGTATTCTGGGCCTTCAGGACGCACCGGTCTGTCTTTGCCTCAGACGGGTCAAGGATACACTTATAAAAAAAAACCAGAATCAAGCAAACGAAGAAAGCCGTTTGGGTTCGATTGGAACTGAAAAGGCGGCTCTTCGTTCGCTTCATTTGATGAAACTTTCTGCCCTTTCGTCCCCGGCCGTTCGTCGCACACCCGGGGCAGAGGCAAACATATCGGAAGTGCCAGACAGCTTGACCGAAAAATCTGACCGAAGTGGAAGTTTTGACGGATGCTCGGCGATGTTTGCCATTCATTTCGAAGCATTCCCCGTGGCGAATGGTCGCCCCGAATGGGGTCCGGGTGTTCCTCTTCATCCTGCTTCGGCTCGTGGGGACCATGGTTTTCCACTGACTGGAAAATCATCATTAGCTAACGACCGGATGTTTTGTTTCAGAGCTGAAGTGACCCGAACCGTCGGGCGAGTGGGGATACGGTTTTGAAAAAGGTATTCCAATCGATAAGAGGACGGCTTACGGAGGTTTTATCTCCGGCACCCTCATCACCGTCGATATACCGTCCCGAAGCGCGGGGGCCGCGACCCAAAGTCCGCCATTGTAGCAGCGACGCTCGGTGATAAGCTGAAGCCCTCGGACCCCGTCTAATCTGACACTGTCATCATATCCCATTCGATGCACGTTTTTTCTCACTTCGGTCGGTAGACTTCCAGTTTGAAAGTTCCTCGATTTTTGGCTTTTCTTTTCATGGCTTTCGTTGGCATTTCTACGGAGCATTCCGAGAGGAAACTTTCCACATTTCTGAAGACGCACAACATTCACGCCACGATCTGGAAATCCCCAAGAGTTTATTGCCAAGCAAATAAACAAAATAAAATAACAAATCTGACACCAAAAGAAGCCACCAGTGACAACGAGCGAAAATTCGCTTCACCACCGTTAATCTGTGCCAGGGGGGGATTTTTTGGATAACACTCTGCCTAAACCTACGCCACCTAAAATAACACCCGTTATACGAACATGCATGCATTTTGACGCAAGTATTTCGAGTGCGTAGGATGCGACCATCCCCAACAAACAACAAAGAGGCAAACGTACGGCGACCGAGAGACTCCGGGAAAAGAAAATCACATTGCACACAGCGTCTCTAATGGGTTGTTTTATGGCATTTAATTACCTCACCCTTTTTCCTACCGATGTTTCGGGGTAATTTTCCGGGTGAATGGAACTGCCATTGTTTACGTGCGTGGGCGTCTGGGTGGGATTAAACATATGATTTCCCGAGGAGAACATATTTTCCATTTTGTGGTTTCGCCGTTTACAAACAATGAGGTCAAAACAGGTACGACCGAATGCATGTGGGAGGTGAATGGAAATACACTGGTGAAAAACAAGATCATTGTTTGCTTTGAATTTGTTTTTATTCATCCGTTACAACTGTTACAATTGGCGTATATGATTGGAAATGTTTTGCAACTGAAAAAACTTCCTATACAGAACTGCACCGAAGTGAATCAAATCGAACTCCCTTTAAAGAGCTTTTCATAATTGAACTCTTCACCGAATGAGGCCCTACTCGTCATTCACTCTGATCCTCGAACACATACAATATACTTTAATCAAGCTCCTAGCCATCCCATTGAATATCAATAACACTTGCATTTCGCAACGCTGGAGCCACAGTTCAATCGCTACGTACCGTGGACCATAGGAGGAAACTCGTTAGGAAGCATTAATTCTTATTCTACTCCCCATCAGCAAACCCACCAATCCAATCAGCATTATCTACGCCTCGCCGCATTAGGCTACCCAATTTGCGTGCCACCTCCCTAAAATCTTAATTATTTCCACAACTCACACCAAGCCTTTCTGACAGCGGAAAGGCACGGTATGCCGAATGGGGGAACGACCGACTGCTTCCGGGAAAATTAGGATAAACGGAAGGAAACACATAACAAATTAACGTCACCGCTTCGCAAAAGTTCTTTTCCCGGGCCGTGCAGAGTGGAAGCACCGAAAGAGCGATCTTATTATTCAAATTAACCCAGCCGAACCATTTTCCAATCGGCTTTATTTGTCTTGCTTTGTTCTGCCTGTGTTCGCCGGCCCTTGATGTTGAGGCTTCCCAACAAGCGGCAGGCTGCAAATCTCTGCCCCTTCGCTTGCCATACTGGAGATAATACAACAACATACACCACCAATGATGTCGCCTGAGAGTGACGCACGAGTCTCTGTTCAGTGACAATAATAAGCTTCGTTTAATTCACAATGGCGCACTCCAAAGCGCGGTTCTGTTTCGTCTGCCGAAGGGCTCGAGTGAAGCTTTTCATCGCCAGCGGCGCAACCATATACAACATTCCAGGACCACGCCGGCACGCTGCCAATCGTCCCGTTCCACTGCTTGGAAGTGGATCAAACTTTGCCGTCTTTTTTTTCCCTCGGTTCCCATATTATGATATGCCGGTTTTTCAGTGCTTTCACAGCGGCTCCGGTGGCTTACGAGAAGCACCGGCAACACTTCTTTCCATTCCAGAGGCCAGAATTGCTGTACGGAGAACACACTCAAGTGGATTTTCTTTCTTTTTCCCTTTCCCCTTCGCCATCGAAGCTGGTTCGTGTTCGTAGTCAACCTGCATGGCTGCTTGCGATAGAGCTAAGCGAAACCATATGACCAGGGGCTGCTTGGTTGGTTCGGTGTGAGGTTTTTTTACCGCCAGCTAACCCTCTGTACTGTGCAATGGTGCTTTCCCCACTCCTACTTGCTCTCCGCCCTCGACGCATCGATATCCGCTCGAGTGGTTATCCTAATGAACTTATGTGTAGCATGTGTTTGTTCCCTTCGGGTGGCTGAGGATGAAACAACAGCGCACCTCGGAAAGTCAAACACAAGTAAACAAAAGCAAGCGGTTGGCGTGGCGAGGGAAAGTTTGAAAAGTTCTTCCATCAAACAATTACATTGGCAAATGAGAGGCAGGTTTAAAACACCGATGAAGTTGCCAGAATGGTAACGATAATCATTTAAGCATAGGAATCGAGTACTGTTTGCCAATAAAATGCTATAAAATATCACCAAATTTTCCATAGTGTGTGTACTTTGTTCCACCCTGCTTGCAGTGTGTGCTTTTCAATTTCATGGCCCACTCGTTATAAACGGCCTCATTAGACTTTGTCAAAAGAGTTCTTAATTATTAGCATCCTAATTAACAGTAACTTTTTGAACAATATGCAGTATATGCTCAGCAGATAAGGTTTCTGCATTGCATAAATTTTGGTTACCTTTGTCAGACTCGGCACGAAGCGATACAATGGCGTGAACCACCGGAGGAAATCTTGCTTCAACCCCATTTTGCATAAAACTTGCACTCAATTCCCTGTTTCAGGATCCGCTTCAGGACGGCAGGACAGCTCGTTCATTAAAATTGTCT
The DNA here is from genome assembly GCA_034621735.1 of Anopheles plumbeus. Taxonomy (NCBI): domain Eukaryota; kingdom Metazoa; phylum Arthropoda; class Insecta; order Diptera; family Culicidae; genus Anopheles; species Anopheles plumbeus. The sequence goes on from JAOEFI010000006.1 coordinate 28,345,314, forward strand.
ACCGCTCCGCTACCGAAATTCTATTAGAAAACAACGACATCAATTGCCCATTTTGTGCCCCACAAGTGGTGCGGTATAGTGTTAATCCAATGTCACTGGGAAAACTTTGCCCTCGCTGTTGTTGTTGCGAGCCCTCGAAAACAACCGACCCGACATGCGAACCAATAAAGGAACGGTATCTTCGGAAGCAATCTTAATAGTCTGTCACTTTTCTGCACCTCCGCCGCGCTGCCCGGCCGGTTCATTTGTTGTTCGGTGATACGGTGGCAAATTCATACGAACAACTATTCCTCTATCCTATCGGATCCGCATTGTAGTCCTTCGGATGTCTCCGCTTCTCGCTCCACCCGGGACGGGGCCACCCTTTTTCCACTCCTTTGGCTCGCATTTGCAAACGGGCGGAAAAATAAGATGCAAATTTATGCTTCCAACTCCCCCGGAAAGCCCCGGAGGTTAGTTGTTTTGTTGTCGGTTTTTCATTTTCTAGCTTTTGTTATAAGCCCTGCTTCTGGTCGTTTTTTTCCAATTCGCTGCAGTTCTTTGACTTTCCTGTTCTGCCACCGCTCGTTGACTGACGAAAGCAGATGTAAAAAAAATGGTAAAACTTTCCTCGTCCAATCGTGCAATCTTCCTCGCATGCCTCGTCCCGGCGAGATGGGGATCGGAAATGGCGCTGGGAAGTGCGCAGATAGTTACCACTTCCGGGGTTGGTACTTTTTTTTCGTTCGTTGATTTTCTCCCTCCCTTAACTGGTGTGTTTTACCACTTTCGCGGTATACGAAACGCGAGGTCCGTTCTTTTTTCGCTTGCTTTTTTTAAATCATTTGCTTGTTCATTTTGTCCTACTTTCTACTACTTCCTTCGCTGTAACAAGTTTTCCATTCCCACCCCCATCTACAGTGGGGGAGGGGCGTTCCGCACGTTGACAGGAGGGGCCAGCTCACTTGCAAGCAAATTAAAATAAATGTACATTGAAATGAATTGCCTGATGATGATTTTCTCGCAATCTAAAGAAAGCGTAATTATGGCCCAGTGCTTGCGAGTGCTGACAGCTCGAAACTTCTTGTACTTTTGACCGAAGATGAATGAACTAATGCTCTAGTTTACAGGCCTCGGTGTTTAACAAAGATTTAGCTGTATTGAGGGTCCCAATAGGAATACTTCTATCCAGGCACTGTTCTTAGATGTTTGCATCTATAAGCGCTTCTTACAGATTGGTCTAAGCGTCCAAAGTTCAAAAACATTTGAAAATAACAAATGAAACTTGTCGTTTCCGTCGCCGTATTGCACAATTCAAATATTAGTGTTTGTACGTTCAGTACCGCATAGTGAAATTGTTAAAAATAGTCGTAGCCTATTCCTCGCACGTTGTCCAGACCAAATGAACTTCAAGTGCACTAAGGATGTCCGGTATTGCATTTTTCATACACATTTATACTGTCTTGGCATTTGGACGGTGAAACATCGGGCGAAATATGCTTCTGCAATCCCGGAGGCATCTCTTAGTCCGGTGGCTTCGTGCCACTTGGATCTGGCTCGTTGCACAAAAAAGCTTTTCCGGTTAATATAAGTTTCGTCCTAGCGGTGAAACAAACTTGTGTTTTACTGCATCCTTTTTTTGCTTCCTTTACTCTATTTAAACTTCCCTGCAGCAGCTATGCCGCCACACCAGTGGCAAAGAAGCGGATGTCGCTAAAGATCCGCAAGTGCACAGCCTTTATTTTAGACTCAAAAAAAGGGAAAGAGGCGGAAAAAAAAAGTTTCCGAGAAAACTTTGCCAAGAATTTCGAATCGGATTTCCCTTGGCTTTTTTGTCGGCGCTTCCTAACAAGCTAATTGAAATAGATGACGATTGTGTGGTTCTAAAAGATTGAATGTAGCCGGAACAGGTGTTTGGAGGTATTAGAGTTTTTCGCTTGAGTTCACCTGTGATTCTACTGGATTCCAGTGGTTAGTGTCCGGTAGTATATTTATTTTAAAAAAACACTTAAATGAGGTTGAACTCAAAACAACATTTTGAAAAAGTCAGCAATTCATATTTGTTTACCAAATGATTGGGTTGACGTGCTGTCTTTCTCGGAGGAAACAGATTCCACAACAGTCCCAGAAAAACTCATAAAGTTTGGTCAACGTGTCGTTTGGGTGCAGTAGCCGCATAGCGAGCCGGTTTTCGTCGATTTTCCGGGCCCCCTGATGCGTTGGGAACATGCCCGCAACACAACGGACAAGCCTGTCGTTAGCGGGAAACATGACAACCAGACGCACATACAAATTCCCACCTGACCTGAAGGATCATGAAGGCAGCATGGTTTTTTCCACCCTTATTTTGCGCCGCGTTGCAATGCGTTTTCGAAGCTGATTCGTTAGAATTCGCGCCCTAGTTCACGATCCAGCCCAAGCCTGTCATTTCGGTGCGGTATGACTCGTGGTTTCGGAATGGGATGGTCGTCTCGGCGAAGGAGCTCTCGAGCTGCCCGATCAGCACGGTCGCTTGGGCCGTGGTCGGCAGTTTTGGTCCTGCATTTGAGTTCGAGTTTTCCATCCTCCCTTTCATCCTTTTGATTTGTTTCCGAATGCACTGCGGCCGCGGGTGATTGTTCCAACACAGTGGCTGAACACGTAAGCCATTTGCAATGATGAATTGCCAGTTGATCGGAGGCCCTGTAGCGTAGACTCACACTCACGGACGATTTTAGAGCTACCATCGAATGAGTAACACTAAAACATGCTCTTTTAACAACTTGTTTGAGTGATCAATGCGTTTGATCCAAGCTGTATAAATCCTTTAAATGCATCTTATAACATTCAACATAAACCGCAACAAAGTATGCAAAATATGTGTTCCCGGATTGGTCCGTCCGCTTCGTCCGCTTCGTCGGTAAACTTTAAAACATGCCGTGCCCCCCACACATACAAACTCAGCAAAAGCATCTGTAAATGCAAGACTCACTGTACACACTGACGTGCAGCAGTAAAGCACGATTGCATATCCTCAGGCGCATCAGCGCGTAAATATTCCCCACGCCAACGTTTCCAACAAATTGCTCTCCCATCCAGGGCATCCACTGTACGTGGGTACCGGGAACACTCGGCGCTAACGGCGCAGGACATCCCGTGCCCTCCAACACCCGCCCCCTTTTGCTGACCCTGTTGACGAAGCGTGTTGTATTTGGGACAGTTATTTATGATCGCTTTTTGTCAACTGTCGTCCGACAGGCGAACATTCTTCTACCGGGATTTTCGGCCCGATTTCGTCTTCCGCACACCAACGAACGCCATTTCGCCGTTCCCGTACGTGGAGTGTGTTTTAAAATATGGTTTCGAGTTCGGCATCTTTAAGAACTTTAAAGCCCTTCAGCTGGTTTTTCTAACTTTTCATTTTAAAGTTTAAGAAAGTAGGAAAATAAAAATGGTTTAAACAAATGGTTTAAATGCACCGGTTTAAACTTAGGGCTCTATCTTTTCAAATGAGATAGCTTTCGACGGAGCTCTAATACTTACGCTCCCATATTGCTATACTTCACCCCTGCTTGTCTTCTTCATCTTAGCTGCAACAGATGCCACAAGATTGGATTGGCTTTTCATGGAAGATACGCTCCAGGGACGATCTATGGTGGTTCCTAATCTCATATCTCGCACATTTTACTCCCAATAGAATCCACAACATCTGATAAGAAAAACAAAACCTTCCACATGCACCGACAACACACACACACGCCGTTCCCAGCTGACCAAAATGTGCCTGGGAAAATGGAGCCCCACTTGTTACCTTTTTTTCCTCCGTCGTTCCGAGAGGAGGCATAAAAAAGAACAACGGCAAAAAGTAGGCACACACAAAAATAACTTTAATTAAAATAACTTTCATTACGGAAATGCCCCCCAAAATGTGCACTGTTGGTTTTTGATTACTTTTATTCACATAATAAAATACCAAATCGGGAAAGTGCCGCCCGGTTTCCAAACACCATCCGCTCGCTTCTTGCCCAGATAGGACTTCCCGGCCGACAGTCCAGGGTATGTGCTGAAATCTCAAACAAGCTGTTACCAGATAACAGGCCACTAGCCCTAGAGTCTAGTGGAGGAAGTCGGGTAACCTTGAGCCCGATTGCTTGGTTTTTCTTTCCTTCAGCAGATTGGCTTGATGCTTTGGCCGGAGAGAATTGAACGTGGTGGCTTTTCGGCAGTTGGGAAATCTTCGCTTAAACAAATCTGAAGGAGTTGCGGGTTGTGGTACAATGAGGAAATACTATGCCTTTTCCTAGAATGTGCTTACAAAAGTGGAACAGATATCAAGTGGAATTAATATCCAAATCATTTTCCAATCTCACCTGAAGAATAGTCATGAAAAATTGCATCAGAAAGTATTGTTATTGCGATTGAGTTTCCTCTCCAAGGCAAGCCTTGGTTTGTTTGCGCCTAGCTGTACTCGGTGCATACCTTTTGAAAGAAAATCCTGCTTCAATTTTATGAGAGGATAAGCTGCGAACAGTATTTCTAGCAACGCATTTTCCGCAACCAAACACGCCCTATCTACCTTTGCGGATGATAAACGAGTGGCACTGCTCCGGTTATTATCATTCAGGCACACTCCA
>JAOEFI010000006.1:28355977-28373916 GCA_034621735.1 Anopheles plumbeus
ACCGGACCAGTGGTACCTGTGTGCATTCGGGATTCATTAGTGTGCATTCCCGCTGTTCACTGGTCACAGAGATTCTGGACCATATTCCCGACGGTACATGGAGGATGAATGTTCCCCAAACGTAGCGGTTCGGCGTGATAGAGGGTGCGTACATTTGCAATACTGCCACTGGGGTCCAAAAATGGTACAAAACGATAGAACCCACAGAACCCGTGTCCACAACAATTCACTTTCAGCACGAACACAAAATTTAACGTTTTTTTTTTTTCGGCAGGAAAAAGAAAGGACCGCACGGAGAAAATTTACAGCTACAAAAGTTAACGAACTGGAAACGGTAAATAGAACGAGAAAGAGTAAAGCCAACATACTGCGAGGTGGCCTGCGGTGGGATATGCAGGGAAAACAGAGAAGGGGAAATCGTTCGTCTCTTTTCGCAGCGATGATTTTAACAGATTCACGTTCGTTTTTTTTATGTTTGTTACATAAATTTGAATACCTTTTGCATGGAAACCAAATCACAGCTTGTGAAACATCAATCTTCTTGTCAGCTTTAAGTGAATATCCTTAAACATTGCCATCATTTGTTTCATGAATATTTCCGACGAAACACGAGAGGAAATATTTCAGCAATGGAAAAACCATCGCCTACTAGCGCACGTAGAGTGAAGCCATTGTAAAGCGGACGTGGTTCTAGCACGCGAGCTACCACTCGTTTAGGACAAGCTCAAAGTTCAGTAAACAGTTTCGACATATCGGACCCCGGGGCAGACGTTTTGGGAAATACTAAATGGACCATATTTATCGAACGTTCGTGGTTTTAAAACGGTTCCACGGTGAGGGTGCGGATAATTTCACTAGGCGGGTATGATTTTCACCACTTCTTAGTTTTCTTCTGGGCATCCTGCCCTCGTGCCCAGCTGCGTGCTTTCTGCCATTTTTGTTCTAAGCGCTTTAAACGTCATTGTGTCATAAAAAAGGTAATTCTATACGTAGTTTCACTTCGTTTCCGTCCCGCTCGGAAAAATTGGAACCTTGCTGGTACCAAAGAAAACCGAAACGCCCAGAACGACCTGAACGAATTTGCCCAATCGACATGTTCGAAGCCAACGCCTGCAGAGTGGACGCCACCATTAGGGGACGGGTGGCCGGAAATAGAAAATGGCGAGCGCAGGGAAAATCGAACCATGGTCGCAGTGGCCATGCAGTGTACGGATGAGAAAATTGTTCCCAAATACCGAAATGGAAAGAACAAACTTTACCCACGTCTTGCCCTGCCCACCTATCCAATCCTCCCGTTTCCTCCACACTGATTCTGGTAAAAGAAAAATTTGGAAAACGTTGCTGTGCCAGGGAAACAAAAAACAGACAAAACACAGGTAGCAGCTGCTAGTTTCCTGACCAAACTGGTCGCATCCGTAATCACAGACAAGACAAGATTTGCCTCCAGCTGCGAGCGCGCGCAAACCAACAACGCGAGCGCTGCCCGGAAGCAGAAACTTTTTTCCTTCGAGGTTAGTGTTTTCCCTGCGGCGCAAGAAGTGCGCCCGGGATGTGCTGGAAATCAGCAAAGTCCGAACAGACAGCTTCCGGAAGGAAGGCTTCCAATAGGTTCAACGCCACACACACACACAAACACGAAAACGTTCACACATGCACAGGAGGAAAGGGAAGCGAAGAGAAGTGGCGCAACGGAAGAAGGAAGAAATCACACGTTAGCGACTATTTCCGGTGCTCCCTACGAAGGTGGCAAGCGGTTCCGGTCCATTCGTTTACTTTTCACTCACATCAGGCGCACACGCGGCGGCGACGATGACGATGCCGTTGATGATGATGATGATGATAGCGCAGGTGGTGAGTCTTTGCAGCGTTCGTGCGATTTCTGCGCTTTTCATCCCTACAAAAGCAATCGCCCAGAGATCTCCCCCACTCCACCTTCCGCCCGAACGGGCGGGGGGTCAAATGGATTTGTCGAAAGAGCAAAATCTGAGCGCGTGGAAAAACGGCGTAACTGAGCCCGCTCGAAGGAAAATGGGCGCCCACACCTATACGGCAGGCCGGCATAAATGGCAATTATCATGCAACGGCGAGCTCCATCTCGCCTCAATGTCTGGCAAGGGCCATTAACATCAATAACATCATAATAAAAATAATTTCCCGCTCTTCGATAACCACTTTCATCCATTTTCATTTGGCGCGGTGCTGGCGAGGTATACCCGAAGAATCATCAATGGGAAAGTGTTTTCTCAGCGAACCCTTTTCTAGGCAGAAAACACACCGGAACAGGTACGTGGCGCGGCACTCATCCATTGATTACCATCCAGCGTTGAATGGGTAATCGATCGATCGGATGGACCGGATTGCGGATTGGATGAGTGCCGTGATGCATATTTTACGCCGATCTTCTCTTTTTCACCGAAACTCGGAACTAAAACGCCTTCCTGGAACGTACCACTGGCGTTCGGTTTGCGCAATCCGAACGATGGAAATAGTGCACTTGCACCGACGAACATTTTACGACCTGGGCTACCGTTGGCTGCACTAGCAAATGCATCCGCATCGGTGGCCAAACGGGGTACGGAAAGGCATGTTTTCAAACGAACTGGTAAAGTTTTCCTTTTTTTTCTTCTTCCCCCTCCCACACGTACGTACATGTGTCATTTCATCGTTTTATCGGGCGACGTGATATAACACCCACGGATGCGGTAAATCATTATCGAAAGCGGTTAACTGGGTCTGGCGGGCTGACCAGTACCGGGTAGTGGAATTGTTTTGCGCCGAGTCTGCTCAGGGGTTTATCATGGAGAAAAGTTCAGCGACGAACGACGAGTTCCATTTCGTTTTATATCCCCTCTCCGGCAAATGGAGCACATACTCACACAACGGATCAATCTGTGCGGGTGATTGCATTTGAAGCAGGAAAGATAACTCCACTCGCCGTAAACATGACGTGTTTACAATCGTTTCGAGTTTCTTTCCAATCAGCATTTCCGCGGCAGTAAAAATGCCAATAAATTGGGTAAATAAATACCAACCATGTTCCACTTGGCGTAAACTTATTCCATCTACAAATGCAGCAGAGTACTATTAACAACAAAAAAACTATGAAAAAATCACAAAAACACGAAGCATCCAAATCAAACATATTTCATTATACAGTGAAGGTCCTAAAGGCACTAAACTGTGGATTATGTGTATACGAAAAACTGTATCCTATCATTAACATGCTGTCCGATGCAGATCAATATTGACACACATTCGTGCCGTTCGCTGCACACAGAAAGGTAAATACAATCGGCTGTCATAAATAAACAGCTCATCATTTCCGAGACCCATAAATTATGATTAAACAAAGCACGGACACGGTGTAATGACACGGCGATAAAGAGAGTCGGAAAAATCGAAATTCATTAACCTCCCCGCCCGGAACAAAACCCGATTCATCGAGGCAGAAAGACGCATCCTTTCTGCCAGTCGGGAGAACCGAGCCCCCAGAACTGGCAAGCAAACCGGTCGTTGTCCGTCTCCTGCGAGCGCAATGATGAATAGATATTCAATCAAGCAACCTCTAACAACCCACCATTAGTCATTCACACCCATCGTGCGGCCGACTTCTTCCGAGTGACTGGGCGGAAGGAAGCGTGTCCTTGCCACCCCGGAGCGATACATATTAGTAATTAGGAATCTGTCAGAACAGTTTACCAGTGAGGGCGGAATTCAAAATATGTCCTGACCGGTAGAAGGGTCTCCGAGGGAGAGAAGGGTGTGTGCTCAGGCAGGAAGTCAATTCACGATAATGAGAAAATAATGTAACTGTTTTGCCGGACAATTGTTCCCAGAGGAGTACAGCCATGATCGTACTAACGATTCCAATCGATGCCGTCTTCCAGCAGACCGTACCGATAGGCAGACAATTCGAACGGGTTGGAGGAGTTTAAGTTGCTCTATTAGTTTCTCTTTTACCCATTCGAAAGAAGGTGCTTCAAAGGACTAACAAAATTGTTTCTTTTTTTTTCAGATTGAAACGAACAACGACTGGCTACCTACAAGGTAAGCATTTTTTAAATAAACAATAGGAGTGCAATTACTGACCCAAGAAAAATTGGGACCTAACGATCCAATCAGCGATGGATTGTTTCATGTCCGGCACTTTTTCCCACCATTCCCGCCCGTGCAATCGTTTTTCCACCGCAGTTTTACTTGCTCCATTTGTTTACGAATTTGTTTGCGGGAAAATGAATGGAGTTCAAAGTTGTTTTTGCTTCCCCTGGGCGGTGTGCGTCATGCTAACAGCGACCGGAAGGAGAGTGCAAAAACAAACTAAATTTGAAAAACCTCTTCACCGACCGGGCGACCGTGGGAAATTTCTCTAGGATAATAGCGATGCAAATGAGCGTGCACCGGCCGCAGGACGGCATAAAAAAAGGACTCGCGTACAACCTGCGGCTTGGAGCTCCGTTTCTTTGCCTCGAAGAGGGCAAGTTGCATTTTAAACGGGCATTTTAATGCCTCCACTTTTCACGGCTGCTAAACAAGCGCTACGCAGGTGATTAGAAGGTGCATTCATTCATTTCAGAATGCTTGACTTGTCTTTCTTGCGGTATAATTATCTTATGTACCATACTTTACTTTATTCTGAAAATGAAAACATCACATTTGAATGTTTCACTTAGTGAAACACCGTGGAAAAGCGTCCATTTTTTGTGCATATACTGTCTAACCAGATACCAGAGTATCAGATAGCCAACCTAATAAGCCAGATTGAGCCAAATAAATCAGAGAGTAAATATACATTGCTCTGCCTCTACTTCGGCAGCCAGAGAATTTTCCGGCCACTAGCATTGGCGTCACGGCTCTATCAACAGTTTACGCAGGGTTTCTTTTCTGTTTACCAATCGGCACCCAAACCCAAACAGCCTTGCCGGTGCGGTTCTCGCACGGCTCATCCCAGCGGTCTCCATCTTGGCGTGGTTACTTCGGGCACGACTTTGTCACTAAATCGATCACAATGGCGTGAATGAGTCGGGCTGGAAATAAACACGATATTATAATCAATCATCATCGACGTTGGCGGCGAACGCGGGCGTGGAGTGTCACGATCCTGGAACGCCCCGCGAGTTCGTCCTTGGAGCCTAGTGGCCATCGATAAAATTCGCTTTCAATCGATACGTACGCATGCCATTCACGTGCCAGTTCCGGTCCCGCCCTACGGCGCCGACCAGCGTCTCGGGTACTCGGGCCGCTTCCGGTCATCGGTGCATCGATCCGGCGGCTGGCCGCTAATGGCGAAGGAGGATTTTCCACACCATTCGATTTCCAATCAGGCCATCCGGCTGCGAACCCACGAGCGGCAAATCTCTCCATCATCGGTGTCGCCCCTAGATAACCGTAAGCTACGCAGCGAAATCCAATCTGCCGAAAATGGACGAGATGCTTCGCGCCGCTACGCCTACTACTATCAATCAATGTTCGTCAGCAGTTGGCAGTTAAACTCCGTGAAGCCACCTTACTGCCGCTACGTGCGCTGATTTTCCAATGTAACGATGATGTCGAATTACCATGGCGAAGAGGGTGGCCTCAACTATGGCAACACCGGTAATGGTGTGACCTCGACGAAAAAGACTGTTCAACGTGAACCAACACTATTATGTTAAAAATGGCTGTATTCTATTGGAAAAACTGGCTGAACACTGCAACTCACAAATCTGTTACAACATTGCTTTAAACTTTTCAGTCCGATTCCAACTTTACTCTTCACACAACGCCCTGTTTCGATAATGCCAACACAGGAAGATATTTCATCATTCCGGCATCGACTTTGCGAAGAAAAGTTTCACCCCATTTTCTTCCCCAAACGCCTTCGTTACCTTCGACCCATCTGGCCAGCTGCAACACGGTCCCCTTTCCCGATCGATGCAACTACAAATGCTCGTCACTAAACTCCCGGTCGTGAATGATTTATGAGCGCTGCCAAAGGAATGGTACAGGTTTTCCGCGTACTCCTTCGCACTCGTTTCCTGCCGCTTGTCTGCCACTGCCACTGCCTGACACCGAAGGAAAGTTAACAAATTTCATTTGGCGGTAGAAAAAAAACGAACTGTGTTTACTTTGGATGACACAAGCTGGCGCTGCTTGTCTAGGATATTTATGAGGAAAAGTTTGGTTCATTTTATGAGTTTTGCAGTTGGCCATACCCTTGTCGTACGGTCACTTTTTCTCCTGACGGCCAGAACGAGTGCTATGCTATGAGTGTTTTGTGTGTTTTCCTCCCCCGGTCCAGGATATCAATCATATTCAATGCTTCGTACCAAATAAAGCGTGTATTAAACATTAATGTTATTCAATCAACAATTTTGCTCATAATCTGGACGAACTCGATAATGAAAACTCGCTTCGAAGTTAATCATTATTTGTTGATGATCCTTTTTAAACTGTTGTCCCTAATTTGCAGACTGATGCCAACGAGCTCTCTCGGTGTCGCTCGTTTCCTCGTGACACCATCACAAGTTTTGTAGCCTTTTGCGCTCGTTTGGAGGATCCATATCAACCGCAGCGCCACGCCTCCGCCATCGTCTTCTTGTCGCCGGAAGAAGTTGCTTCGTGGCAATTGAAAAGACAAGCTTCAGCTATCGAAACATGCCCAACTCTTCCGGCCGCAAAGCTGGCTAAAAATTCGTCCCGCTCGACTCAAGTATGTCGCTGTAGCTCATTAAAATCTAGTACAATCCTACGTGCATCATTACCATATTTCTTTACCATAAACGAAGAACGCAAAAAACTTCTTTCCATCCAACGCCAGGCCAGGCCCGACGTCGTCACCGTCGGATGAGAATTGGATCGCAGAAGCGCAACGCTCCAAGCAGCTGCTTTTAATGTATCATCAGCAGGCAAGTTTCGGGAGGAACGCAAAACTTTACCTAGCGATTTCCATGTCCCCCCTGCTGGCCGAGTCGTGGCCGGAGCCGTTGCAGAAAAGAAACTGTAGCCAACTTTTACCTTTCACCCCGACGGTTTTACAAACCCCTTTCGGGCCTCCCGGAAACCCATTAGTTTCCGAAAGTTATTCAAATTGCTGGTTGCGGATGAAGCTCCAACGGCGTGTCGTTCTGGTTAAACTTTTCAGTCGAAATCCGCCGGAAATGATTCCCTCCCTCTCCCCATAGAGCGTCGGAAATGCTGCAGAAGAATAACATCAATGGCTGCGTGGGTCAGAGAGATAGCCGGGGCCGAAGGATGGGGCTTCCACCGCCGGCAAAGGACGCTACGATCGCTCGTCGTTCGCCGAGTTTCGCCTAATTGCCACGTATCCTCCACGACAGCTGGTGGACCGAATTTTACCCCGAAATTATTTTCATGTGAATGAGCAACTGGGGCATAGAAAAAAATCAAAAGGATCCAGGAAAAAAATGGCGGAAAATGTGAATCTCCGGCCATTTCAAAAGTACCAAGCTGACACTATTTGGTTGGCTACGTGCAGCGACATTTTCACATCTTTCAAACCAATTCATTATGCTTCTTTTAAACATAAGTTAAATGACAACATGAAACAATGGTATGACAGTATTTTCCGTGAGCACAATACTTCAGACAAGTGCAAAAAATATATATGGAGGACATCCAAAGAACGGATTTAGCTTCCGAGACATTTCCTTTTTGGAAAGTGTTTTCCAGGAAATTTTGTCATGCGAATTTTCGTCGTCTTCATCTGCAGCGCGGTTTTAACCGGGAGCTATTAATGCAATTAATTTCCATATTCTTTCGCCACGATCAAAAGCTGGCATGATTCACTGGCACCCGGAGCGCCATTGCACCACAATAAAAAGTGGAATGAAGCAACGCTGGATGGCCGCATTTTAGTCCGACAGTTCCCGTTTACTGCCAAGCTCGGAAGCGAACTGAACTCAACCGAGCGCAAGTTCCGACGCAAATCGGATGGACGCAGTCGGCGCTAGTTGCTCGTTCGTTGGAGAAAATTTTCCGAGCATCGCTCGCCTGGAGGAGGAAATTTTAGCCAAATCGCTTCCTCGTTCAAAGAAACCCTCCCACTCCCCTGCGGTGCCGTGCATCCATCCCCGGCGATGCTGCACCAAGCACCTCGAGCGACCACCGGAACGATTTTTGCACCGGAACTCATTCACCGCTCCCAACGTTCAAATTAAGCTTAATTTTAGCACCAGGAGCCACGGGAGTCTCTCGCTCCGTTCGGTCATCGTTCGGTCGCTCTGCCGATTGTATCCTGCGCCTCGACGGTATCGCCGCCCCCTCGACGGGCATTTGTGTCGAAAGATTAGCTCCAAATTGGATGCTGCGGTCTTTCCCCGTCGGCAACAGCAACTGCAGCAGCAGCGGCGGCCGTAGATGCAGCGATTATTGAATATTGCAGGTAAATTTGCAACCAAATTGATGCATTCCCTCCGGGCTTATGATAGACGGTGCTTTCGGATAAAATCTTCATCCGACCCATTAGGACACGGAGGGCCGTGGAGGCGGAGCTGGGAGTCAGAAGTCAGGAAAGTAATCACGGTTTATTATTCAGTTGCTCGACGGTGCACTTTCCGAAACCGGTGTCGAGACTTCAAGGTGATGGTCTGCAAACGATCAAGGCAAAAGTTTCAGAGCAATTAAGGCTCCGACTGACAGGCAGTAAACTTTAATGCGTGCACTAAACTATGGACGATTGTTTTGGAAGAAAAGGGCCAGATTTTCTTCATTTTCCTCCGTTGTTTCAATCAGCTTTTTGAGATGTTTTCACTTGAAGCACAATTGTCGAACAATCGTGTGTCCAATTGAAATGAAAATCCGACCTTCAAAACCAGGATAGTAAAAAACATTCGATAACAAGTATCGAAACATTACCCTATATCGAATCGATTTATGTTCTACATTCAAAGAGAAACACGATCAGATAATAACGGCCAATGAACAATGCATGCTGCTCTTTCATCGACACTTACTAAAACCCGCGTTGCAAATTTGTTGAAAGGATCGCTTCCGGTCCCGCAAAAACCCTCCTTCCAGCATTCCGCCCAGCATGCCAACATCGGGGCGTACTTTATTGCATGGTATCACGACCGCAACAAATAGCGCCGAAAGAAGCATTCGACAGTTTCGCCGACGTTGGCAGAGATGGAACCCGCTTTCGCAACACGGCAACACTGTTTGACGACGAGGCCAACGCACGCAAGGGTATCGTCCAGTGTGAAACTGGCTACGCTGGAAAAAACAACCCCGACACACAACCACACACACATCCATGCGTCTTGCATGGGGCACTAATCGAAGTGCATGTTTGCAAAGGACACGCACCGCTAGCGAGAGGTCGCCGGCCTCGAGCTATTGTTCTTCGCATGCTGCGAATCGTGTCCTGGCCCCAGCACGACGACAACGACGCCGACGTCAGCGAATGGGAGGAAACAGGGATGAGGGAGGGAGGGAGGGAAAATTAATATTCACGCACGCCCCCGGGGGGGGGAGCACGGTACACTTACAATCCTGCACCTCCGATGACGATGCACCGTTCTGCTCGTCATGCACCGGCAGCGGCGGTATTTCGGCACTATCGCCGATGCACACGGCCAGTGCAACGAACAGCAGCATTGCGACGGCGTTGGAATTCATTTTGCACTTTTTTTATCCGGTTATCTATCGTCTCTGTTCGTTACGTCCGGGATGCGCCTCTCAAGAGGGACACTTCTAGCGAGGTGGGAACCGCAGTAGCCGCGAACGCCACGGAAAGTATGCTAACAATGTTTGACAACACAATATCGGACGCGGCGAGCCGGGGAGAGTCTCTGCACTAGATTGCACTCGAGGCAAGAGTCGGGACCGTTGTCGATGGCGCTAACTTTCACTACTTGTACAACAACGCACACTTTTGCCGGTGGTTTCTTCTTCTTTTTTGAGGTACACTGGAATGTGAGGACGCGAAAGGTTTGTCGTTATGTTTTTCGCGAATTATTATGGCTTCTCGGGTGGACCGGAAATGTGTGCACAAAGGTTCAACCCGACTAGGCTGGTGCTGGACTACCTTCCGGCGAGGGTTCTGTTGATCCCGCACTTTGTTCGCACGACCGTTATCGCTAACGATCGATCCGTTAACTCTCGAAGGGTGGAGACGATGGCGAACGGATTGAAACACCTTTTCGAACGCGTCGGAAGTGTTCAGGGCCAGCCAAACATTAACCTCAACTGACAACGTGACAATCGGCGGTACGCAGGCAAAGCAGGCGAGAGAACAGAAACGCGAAACAAGTGACACGGGCGAAGTGGCGTTCGAAGAGCTGTCCGGCGTAGAGGCTGTCCAACGAGCAACTGACTGGCGGCGATGAGTAATCAATTGCTTTTATATGGCGACTTATGGCGTAGCTCTTTTTATTTTCCATATTTAAGACTCGCTAACCGCGCGCCACTTTACTCCCCGCCCCGTACCACCCCCATTCGCCGTCGATTTGTGTGACAACCCTCATCTAACCGCCAACGCCATAATCATCATCATCGTCACCGTGCGGTTGGTTCACACTGCGGCTGCCAGAGCCAACGACGACGTCGACGATGACGACGTGTGGACACTTTTCAAAACATTAATGTGAAGTAGTTTTATTCGGACCCCCTCCCCCTTTCCGCCTACCGCCTCCGCGCCCAAGCACAATTCAACAACAAAAACCCACCATTCAGCCGGTTCCCGGCCGCATTATCTTCTTCGCGCAATCTAGCGCCGCGTTGCACCCACGAACACATTCGAGGTCGCGAGAGGGCGCCGGCCACACGAAAACAAAACACCACACATCGAACGGCTATAAAATGAGGGTGCCGATGAGCTTTTGCAGCCCATTCCGTTTGCAGCGGGGGTCGATCGCGTGACCTAGCGCGAGTCGTGATGGAAAAACAGGGGCATCTCGAAGGAACGTGAATTAGAAAAAAAGGGAAAGTGTTGTGCCCTTGAACAAACCACTTTTCCCGCCTTCATTGTCCTACCGAAAAATGTGTGTTTGCTTCCTCTTCAAAAGCAGTTCCAAAATGTTGAGTAAAGAGTTAACTGAAAGTTTCACTCACCTTGTCCAATAAATAAATGTCTCTAAATGCATGATCTGGGAATTCGAGCATAAACATATGACTTTACTGAAGCAATAAAAAAACATTCCAACATTACTTACGCCACGGGCCACCGGGTTAACATCTCTGTTTAAAGCCCGACAGAACACCCCTTATTCCGAAAGGGCGCGAAACACATTCTACTTTGGCTAGCAATAAATAACGGAAACTACTTTCCTTTACACCGCCATAACGCCAGGCCGGTTCATGCCGCCCTGGCGCTCCATCGTAACGTTTATAGCGGTGTAAAACACATCGAACGGCTGTGTTGCATAAGCGATCCCGTAACGTATGCCTCGATGTTTGCCACCATTAGTCTTCCCCGGCTGGACACGTCGGGGCGTTACGGCGTTAACATTAAAGCGCCGAAAAAAAGGGACATCCGCAGCGCACGCCACCGGGGAATGACTTTGTTACGCTTCTCGCGCCGCGCCAGAAAGGAAGTGGACAGGAATAATCGTGTGTGAATAAATGATGTTGCATTCATAAACCATGCCGGGGCCGATGATAAATACTTTTACACCACCAACCATCACCACCACCATCGCCTCCACCGCGTGTTTGTATTCCCGAAAGCCTAATAGATTTTTACATATTCCGACCCCGTCCGTCCACGTCCTGAGCCTGAAGCCTCGCTCTACGGAGGCTCCACTAATCCCTTCGGGAGTAGGGAAATGGCTTTTAATAAACTGCGCACACGCTCGGGCGGTGGCCGGCGGGCGAAATGTGACTGTTTTCCGGCCGGACCCACTGCAGGATGCAACGGTGCATCATCCACTGTTAAGCCCACGGAAAGACCGCGGGCTCGGGTGTAATTATTTTCGCCCGGCGTTTTGCATGTTGATTTTATTACTTTCTGCTAATGATGTTTACACTTGAGCCTACAGCATAAGTTAAGCGCCAGCATATTAGCATTAGAAACTGTTGTCCACCATTCGCTGCCGTTGGTGCAGGACTGGAGTCATCCTGGTGGTATATGTTTGGATTTTATTGCCATGCTTGATATTGAAACAAACTCAGTAAAACAAGAATAAGGTGGACTCGTAGAAGGTAGGAAACATGAATAAAGGGCAACGTATGCTAGTTTTCACTGGGTTTTGCTCAGTCAGCTATTCGAAAGGGATATTCATTACGGATAACACATTCTGCCACCCCACGTTCTTTGGGTCAGTAGAGCGCGTAGGAAATTTTCCTGGAGTTTGTTAACAGATCCAACTAAATTAACTTCGATTGACCAATTCTGGATATAAAGCAACATTGTGCCATTGTCCTACACCCCTATAGTAAAAGGTTTAATTGGAAATGTGAGCTACAAAGGTTTGGGTTGAACACTCTTTTTTATTCAGGCTCGAGTGTTAATCTTTGGTTCTGGGAATGCACTACATTCAACCAAACATGTTACAGCGACGAAAGCATGCTTTACATCTGGTTCTGTTGCCACAGATCTGCTCAAAAATATGCATTAATACTTGAACCACCATCGTCCTAGTGGCTGTCAATTGTTTCCACTCGTTATCGCGTTATTTTATTGCTACGACTGAGAGATCCTCTCCCGCTACCCGTCTCCTCCCCCGCCGGCGCCTCATCTGGTTGAAAAATACTTTAAGCACCGCACCGCCACAACTGCCACTCTGCAAGTGCATGCTGCAACAAGCGTTGCTCAACTACGTAAATAATTTATTTCGAACGATTCAAGGGATTAAATAAGCACCGCAAAAATGCTTCAATTTGCATAAGCGTAATTTGTTCGCTTCGGTCAGGACGTGGTGCTGGTACTCGGTCGGTCGTTGTTGCTTTCGAACCCAGCGTCACTGCAGCACCAAAAGAAATCGCTCTCATTAAAGTGTCTCTTGTCCTGCTGGGAGTGGTTGGTTTTTCCCCGTGCCTATCTTTTTCCCTTTTTCCCGTTGCCAACGATGCAGTTGGTGCTGGTGCATGAGGTGGAAAACAACGTGCAGCCATTTTAAATGCTGTGGTGAACAAATGAGGTAATGTATGAGGTTGGTATGTTTTTCCGTTCCTGCCTAGGAAAAACGCCACTAACTGCAGCAGGACAAATTGTGGAGAGCACTTTCGGTTATCTGCACTTTCCCGCAGGAATCGCGCTGCTGAACTTTGGCTGTCGCTAAAAGTCACAAAGTCTGCAGCACAAACAGCCTCTCTATGCAGATATTTCATGGACATTGAAGTTCGTAAACAATGTTTTACTTTAAGCGCAAAACAAAAACACACATTCGAGGGAAACTTCCCATAAAACTGGAAATTATTGATGACTACAATGTAAAACCCCCTAATGAAAACCAATCACATATTTCAACCTAAGCTTTTTTCCTCAACACAATCTGTTTTCTGGAACAAGAAAAAAACCCGGACAATTAATTTCAAGTCTCTATCCCGGCCATTGCATTCGATCCATTAAAAATGTTCCTAGTTTCTTTTTCCGCCCGTGGGAATCGTTGGGAGATTTATAGACGTCGGGCGCAACGTTGTGCAACCTGGCGAGAAGAAGGAAGAAAACGGAAAATCATTATCGGTAATTTTATTTCTCGGGCTTTCTTCATCGGCTCTGTAAACAATAGCAACACCCAAACACCCTAATGCTTTGGCATTGGGAAATAAGCCATCGAAGCCCCAGGGGAAGCGGAAATCGAAATCGAATTCTGGCTAAACCCATTACTGTTTTTCCCAATGAAATAGCTTACTCTGAAAGGATTTCCACACATGCCGATTGAGGGTGCTTTAAAGCGTTCGAAATGATGTTTTTATTTTGTTATCTTTTAGTGGCAACCATGCATTTTTTTATTTCACCCCGCGGTACCTTTCGATTCGGTCTTAAAAAGAAGAAGCAGCTGCAAAGAAGTGTGAAACAATTCAATGCTAAATCGGCCGTTTAAACCGGTGTTATGGTTCGTCAAAATGAATATCTTCCTTTTTACTATCCACCACTGAGTGACCACTGATTGTAGGAAAACTTTTGTTAACTCCAGCCGAAGCCCCCGGACCCTCGGAAAGATATGCAGCTGTGGCAATCGATGCTTTCCTCTTTTTTGAGTGCATTTCCCAATTGTTTTTTGGTGAACCCTGAAAGGTGCCACCACACCAGGAAAGAAGGAAACGGAAATCAGTTCAAAGTGAGCATGAATTCGATTGGAAAAGATGAAAATGGCGAAAACAAGCAACTCCTCCGGACGAGCGCGAATCTAGCCCAAACAAGTGCCGATTAAAGGGCCGTTTGGAATGGGTTTCCGAATTTTCCACTAGATTAGCCAAACCGATTGCTAAACCGACGGAAGAGTATGAACTTCATTTCGTTTTTTTCCTGCTCCCGATTCTATATTTGCTTGAATCCTAGCCAACGGTTTTTTGTCCAGTGGTTTTCCATTCCACTAGTTCTTCGGGTGGGGATTAGTTTTTCCGTAAGTCAGTTACTGGGAGCTTCCTTTTTTCCGGAAAACAAAAAAGAGCCATTTCGCTAGCAGGAGTGTGGTTTTCTTTCCCAGTTTCCCTTTCGGTCGAACATTCCATTGGGAATACGCTTGTTTTGTTTCGCATACCACCTCACCAGCAGGAACCTTTTTCACCACTTATCCTCTTTGCATTTATCTTCGTCCCATTTCGAGGATGATTTTCAGTCGATTATCGATTTTTGATTTTACGATTATTTTTATTAGGATTGCAGCTAAGGTGGCGAAACGTTTCCCTACCCATTCTCACTCCCCCTTAACCTTCCACCATACCAAGGCCGTAACGGACTCGAAAGTGGATCAATTTTGCATTAAAGAAGAAAAAATACTCCCACCCAAAATGGCGGCACGTGTAGAGGGAAACTGTTCACCTCCCGACGGTAGGGCGACGGTAGTGAACAGGGTAGCGAAGCTGTGAGGGGTACGGTGAGGCGTCGCATGCTTTGATGGGTTCCTGTGCGTACTTAAAATAAAAGTAACGATAGTGCTTGCGAGGAAGCAGCCCAAGGGCAGGTAGTCTAATCTCGGTGGTGAAAACTTCCCAGCTGGGAAAAAGAGACATCGAGAGAGCTTTGCCATCGATCTAGTTTTTTGCTCTGTACCCAAAAGAAGCGTTCAACTCGAGCTTCAGAGGGTTTCTGCTTCAATGATACAAGGTTCATCTTGAGGGACGGATATTCCAAGACATCTAATTAATATTTGATTGGGCATTAAATAAGCATGAAACGTAAATACTAACAAAAAAATCTTTACTTAATGCCGTGTCCGTTTTTTATGCACGCACAAAACTGTCCTTCAAATGATACCGCCTGTAGACCAGAGCTCCAGAAATGCATGGATCAATATAAATACAATTTTTCAATCTCGGACCAATCTGGCAACTGCTAAACATCTTCTACAAAAACCTGGTCGGAAACCTTCGCTCGTGTGTGCTGCCAATCTGCAAAGTTGTACTACCTCTAATAGGATTAATTTAAAACACCCCTGTCCCTCTTCACCAGCTCGCAGGACCCTCGTTTATCGCATCAACCTACCGAAGTCAAGTGGTTTCCCTCCGGGGAGAAATCCGTTACTTTGCCAAAATGTGTGACGGCGGGCCGGGTGGGAACCACAAACAGAACCAAACATACGCAGCCGCCACACGGCACCACTGACCATTAGCTCGGGCGAAAGGAAATTCCGAAATCATCCTGGGAAATCTTATGTATTATCATCAGCATATTTTATATCGTCACGAAGCAAACATGCACGTGGCTCGGTTTCGACACGGTTTCCCATTCGAGCGACCCATTCGAACGATCCGGTTTGGGGGGGAAAAGCGCGGCGCAAAAATCGAGAACAACCGAGGAAACCCGATCGCAGCGCGCCGCACGCTTCACTTTGCATTCCTCTCTCCAGGAGGCGCCACATGACAGAGTCTCGGCGTATCGGTCCGCCTGGTCCAGATGGTGAAACGTTTTCTTCCTCATCGAAGCAAATCAAATTATTCACTTCCAATCCCACGCCGGGCGCCGGAAAATTGGCCGTTCAGAGGGCCCCTTGAAAAACCCATCCCGGATCCGGGCAGGCGTAAATCTGACGGAAAGGGAAGCTAAACATGCTGCCCCCTGCTTAGCGCCAGTTGTGCGAAGGGAAAGCTTTTTGTTCGTTCGTTCCTGGCCCGGGAAAGATTACACCCGGCCCGAATTCCAGGTTAAAAACCCTCCCGTCCGGTTTGCTCGATGCTCCAAGTATTCCTTTTTTGGAGATTTTTCATTTGCCGCCAGTCCTTGCCGGCGGGAGAGAAGTAAAAAAAACCCCTACGGTCAACAAGCCCGAGATGGCAAGTCATCATCATCTCAAAATGTTGCTTCGAGGATGAAAAGCCTCCCCCACCCCCTTGTTTGGAGCCAACAAACTATTCAACCTTTCGAAACTCAAGGATGCTGTCCCTTTTGTGTTGGTCCTTTTTCCGCCCCCACCCCCGAGAGAAATTGGAGTGTGGGGCGAGAGCGTCCTGCGGAACCTGCGGGATGGGAAATGCAGTTATTTTTGGGACCACTTTTTTGGGGCATCCCTGATTAGAATACGATATTTAGGCCCGGCCGTCTAACCGGTTTTCAACCTCCTTCAACGTCCTTCCAACTGCTTCCCCATCAGTCTAGGATCGTTTTGGCTAAGGTTGAAATCCACACACCCCTCTCCCAGGACACCTTTAAACCGCCGGTCCACCAAGGGTAAACCCGTGCGCTCGTCAGGAATGTGCACAAAGTGGATTATTCACTATTCTGAAGCTAAAAAAAAGTACAACCCTCACTCAAGTGAGATAGAGAGAGAGAGAGAGAGAGAGAGAGAGAGAGAAAAAGAGAGCGACAGGCGAACACATAGTTTTTGTACCGTACTCGACCGAAGCCAGGGCGGGATGTGTTAGTGATTTTGCACTTCCGACTCCGGTTAATTGGATAGTTAATCCCCAAATATTCAATGATCTGAGTAGCCCTCCGCCCGGCCCCCTGGCCGATGTTTAATTTCTCGTGGCAACATGAGCTTCCGAGAGGCGCCACGTTCAATCTGCGGACCATTTATTACCCCGCCGGGCCGGAAAGGATACCGACGGTTTGGATCCCGTTTAATCCACTCAAAAACCATTATTCTCCAGCATCAATTGTCAGGGGAGGATTAAAGCGTATTCAGCCTGTTTTAAATTCCTCTCGATAAAATTTTAATCAAATTAAGCTGGTGAGCCTACTCTGATACCTGTCGCGCTCTGTTTACCTCAGCATTGAACGATGTTGCATGCGTAGGCGGGTAATTTTGAGAGTTATGTATTTAGTAGTATTCGATTTTGGGCACTCGATTGTTGCTACCGAGTGGGGAATAATAATAATATTGCAAGTTTGCATAGAACAACAACACGCTGCAGTCTGATTCCGTTCGTCGGAAAATGTATCTTGATGATATTTGTTTTACCTTTCCCTTTATTCATAGAATCGGAGCAAGGGACCGGAAAGGCCTCTCCTTTTACTTGTATTGCTATGAATTGATATTCAAGGAACGGAATGACGAAGAGAGACACAGAGGGAGAGCGGGCGTTTTCCTTAAAAATAATTGAAACATCAAAAGAATTATTATACGATTGTGAAACGTCTCCAAGCGACCTTCGTCCTTCTGGAAAATATGGCCCCTATTCTGTGCCCCAGACATATTGGCCAACAATAGCCAATTACTTCGGTAGCTACAAGGAAATGATATCCCCAGCTGCTCCCTCCCCTTGAGGCCGTCCGTTCGATTCTACTCAAACAACCGGATTCGTAAGACAACCGCACCAGAACAAGAAACGTACCCCGAAGCCAAATAAATATCGGAAAATAAATCGGTTCTGTTTATTCGCCCGCCGTCTCCGCCCTG
>JAOEFI010000006.1:28384344-28398042 GCA_034621735.1 Anopheles plumbeus
GTTTTATCATAATGGCGTGACAAACACGTCAACGTTGCGGGGGGAAATAAAACAATTGATACTATATGGAGATCGAGCCACATTTCCCGTTTTTATCGTAATTTATGGCCATCCGTTTTTGGGCGACCGGTCTTGAAATATACTTCGATAGGAGTCATGCATTATGACTTCTCGAGAAAATGCGCGTGCAGTGCGTGTCGGTTGGGCAGGAAAGATTTCGCAAAATGGTTGACGCAAATAAACCGCGACTGGGGCTATGTGCGAACATTAAAAAGACATTACGAACAACAGGGCAAACTGACTGAACTCATTAAAAGTCTCCGATGCGCACAGGACTGGGTGGTTGGCGTGATAAAGGAATGAAAAATGGACTTGCCACAATGAAAGCACGTAAATTTGCATTTGCCGGTTGATGGTATAATTTATCAATTAACCGTACGTCAAATGGCAGAAACGATGGCAACAAAAAAATGCAGGCTGCCAAACGCGTTGCCAGACCGTTATTGCCGAGCCTACCAACTGCAAAAGCGGGGCGCGGTCTGTTTTTATTTAGTCTCGTGGACACTCCACCCCAAAAGCAGAAACCGGTATAATAAATGTTATTATCAGAAATAAATTTAATTAATACTCTAATTAATTGCACACAAACCGCGCGCGCGCGGCCCGGCCCGGATCATAGGACGCGAATTGAATGCACGGCTCATCATTTATGCCATTAAGCGGCGGGAAACCCACTCCTATCCGGCACACGTGTGCTATCTCCCGCACTCGAACCACGCACCCGACGATCCGCCCACACCGCCGGCAGGGACAGGCGGTCGAATCCGTATTGGATGCGAGCCAATAGACCGTTGCATCCGGTCCGTTGCAACTGAAGGAAGCCTGAACTGAACTAAAGGAAGCCAATTCTGAAGTTATTACTCTCTACTGTTGGGCGAATGGGCGAGCAATCCGAGGCAGTTCTCTAGCTTGGGCTTTTGCACTTCACCTGTTCGTCGTGCAGCGATTCCGTACGCTGTGTAAGGACCCTGATTTCGCATGCAAATGCTCGCTCCGTTGTGAACTGCAGGAGGACGGGTGCGGTCCTCCACACGGCATCCGGCAACCCTGGCAGCTATGAGCGTCAAGTCAATCAGTTTCCGATTACGATGCAGATGGTCAAATTAATAAACCATCTGCCCAATAGAGAGCTTCTCTTCACTCCAACCTGTCGGAACGATACTAGCAGAGGTCCGGTCACATTTGATCCCGATTCAAATTCTGGGCACAAATTCGGACCAAAATCATACATTTTTTATTGATGTCCCAGCAGTCAGTTCGCCACTCCGCCGGAACGTAGGGACACCGTGATGAGCCGGTTCGAGTGAAGACCACGTTGGTTCGGGCGACACGTCCCAAGCGTGCGAAACATGCCATCAGCAGATGCAACGTGTCCACGCAATGCGCAATTAAAATGTGCACACATTCTGTCCCGATCCTGCCCCGCTTCGATGACTGGTGGAATTTCCGAACACTCATCAAACAGAGTTAAAACGTGTTCGTGAACCGCGGCAGAAAAAGGTCGCCATGCAGGATCGGAAAAGCGCGATGATGATAATGTTTGCCATAGTTTGTCATGTGTCACGGAATTGGCCACCGTCCGGAAATTGATAACGGACGCAGTGATGTTTCCAGTTGACCTCTCGGCTGCAGTTGCCCCGGTTGTTGTATCCGCTGTTTGGCCAGCAGAGATGATGTGGTACGCCGTTTGACTTGTTTCCTTTTTTCCCGCACGATGTACACGTTCCTTTGGAACGTTTTTTGTTATGGGCATGTTTTTAGTTTTTTATTCAGCATATGTTATTTTTTTAATTAATGGCGATTTCTTTCATCCATTTTAACGAATGATTGTTCACAACTCTTGTGCTGAATAAATCAATAAATGTATTTTTTGTTTTCACCTAAAAAAGGTAACTCGCAAACAGTATGCGGGCGGAACCAGAGAAACGATAAGGCAAATAATTCTCCGTCTACTAACCACCTAACGGCGATCGGTTTTGCCTGAGCCTCGTTTGCCGGCGAACAGATGCTTCGGCATAAGATCCGGTATGTGTCGATCGCCTTCGCCCTTGCGCGAATACTTGGTGACTCTCTTGGCGATGTCGTGCTTGGCCATAACCTTTGCCTTCGCTTTGAGCTGTTAATGGGTAAATAAGAGGGAATTATTGGTACATCTTCAGTTCAATAAACAATCTTCGAAGAGCTTACCATAACATCCTTGATGCCAAGTTCGATTCCGGGTTGTTTCCGCTTGATCAGCTGTCCGGTGGCCTTGACAACCGCCGTCGACTCATGATCCTTCTTCGCCTTCTTCGGTCCACCGACGGCGGGCGCGAAGCTGCGCCGGAGTTGTACCTGGTTCTTGGTAAAGTTCGACTCCTCCGTACCGGACATGTCCAGGCCGAGGTTTTCCATTGTTTTCCGCAGATTGTCCGTCTTTCTGTCTCGCACCATCGCCTGCTTGTGCCGTGGCATGATTGGCCGACCGCTTTTCATAGTCAACTTGCGGGCGTCCTGTAGGTGGAATCGCTTCAGCCGGATCTGCTTGGCCATCTCGCGAATTTCGAGCAACGTTTCATCCAGATTGAGCGGCGGTGGATCATAGAATCCGGCCTCGAGCCGCATACCCTCCTCGCGTTCCAGTTCCTCTAGCCTCTCGAAAATGTCCGCATCGATGTAGTCGGCAATGTTGACGCCGTTGAGGAACTCTGGAATAATGTCTTCCCTTTCCTCCTCCGGTATCGTCAGGTAGTTCTTCTTCAAGTTCAGAATGTACTCGTCGCCCATCTCCTGCTCGATCTCCTTCTCGAGCTTACGCTGGCGTTTGGCGATCTTTGCTGCGTTTGCCGCCCTCGCCGCCAGAACGGCCTCGGGAATGCACGCAGGACGATCCTTTTCGTCGCGTTTTTCGGGCATCGCCACGTGAAGACGGTTCAGAACACCTTCCAATTTCTTCGTCTTCAGTTTCTGATCGACCCGATATCCCAACAGTCGTTCGCACGCTTCCAACCGTACCTCCGTAACGCCCTCTTCGGTGGCGGTGGACATTTCCAGAATCGGAATCAGCTCCCGGTCCTCGGACAGATCCTCGATGATCTTTTTCTTCTCGTCCGGCAGCTCATCAAACTTCAACACGTCGGTCTTGTTCAGCACCAACACTAGCGGCTTATTCGCGAACAGTGGCTTGATACTGTCGAACAGCTTCGCCTGCTCATCGATCGAGTGACCACACTGCTCCGACACGTCCATCACGTACAGTATGCAAGCCCGCAAGTGCGCCATCGCAGTGATGGCCTGCATTTCGATCACGTTCCGGTCCTCGAGTGGATGGTCGAGGATTCCGGGTGTATCGATTACCTGCCAGCGCAGGTACTTGTAGTCCATGTGACCGACGTAGAGGCTTTTCGTGGTGAACGCATATGGCTGTACGTCCACATCTGCACGCGTGACTTTGTTGAGGAAGCTGGATTTGCCCACGTTCGGAAAGCCGCAAACGATGATGGTACGGGTGTAGGGATCGATTGACGGCAAACGGGAAAGATGTTGACGGACTTCCTCGAGGTAGGTCAAATTCGATGCTTGACGCTTCATAATCGTTGCCATTCGGCCGAGAGCAGCTTTCTTAAGCTGCTTACAACGGTACAGCGAGTCACCGAATTTCAACAGACGAACGTAATCTTTTGCCACCCTGCAAAGATTTAAACAATTCCTATAATGACCACCGCGAGAATAAACGTCGTTGAAACTTACGTATCGATAAGATGCCGGGCCGTATTTAGCTGACCCAGGGCTAGTTTGTAATGATCTTTATCGTACAGCACGTTCATCAAATCCGCGTAGAATGGATGCACATCGTCGAGCTTCGGGAAGTCCTGTATGATCTGTGTCAGCCGGTCGTGAAAGTTCTGCTGCGTGAATTTCACCTTGCGCATGTAGAACGCACGAATGCGGCTGATTTTGTAGTGCTTGTGTACAACGGTAGGAGTTTTCCGCTGTGTCTTCGATAGCATAATATCGATGAAGGCCTGGAACAGAGCAGCATCATAATATTTAGAAACCGATGCAGAACGCACGAGTTATCACACCCGGAAGGGCGACAATAAACAACGCATATTTTAGCACGCAGATCATCGGTTTTCACCCTTACCTTTGCTGGCGGCACCACCATGATCTTTTTAAAGTTGTACAGACTCATTTTGATGAGTTTGTAGTTGCAATTTTTCACGAAAAGAAGAAAAATTCAACCACACACTACCCAGCACCGGATCAACACGCGGTGATGGAATTGGAAAGGAACGCATCTGACGTTTCCAATGTAGACGTCAGTAACATTGACACGTGCTGTCATCATTGGGAGATACTGACAGTTTAGAACATTTGTTCTAAAATAATTGAAAAAGTCGACATAGCCGACCAGCATTTTCAAAACCACCGTTAACATGACATCTTTCGTCAAAACCATTTCGGAATAAGAATTTAAAACATTCAATACAATGAAATGTCTTTTCATATTGCTAACAAGCTAACGAAAAACAATTTCTTTCAAATGCAAATCCACATACAATTTTGTCCGTTGTTATATTCACATTTATTGTAGTTTTACTTCCTAACCTTGTGCTTACTAGTTCATTCAGTACGTTGATACTTTGTTCGTTGCAGTGGTACTTGCTGTGATTTATTCTCATCTTATCCTGTCATCTATTAAATGTGTAAAATTCTGGTGACCCGCAACGAGACGCTCGCTAGTACGATTCATTAATATTGGCTACAGTAGTAAGTTTCGCTCCTCCGTTCTCGTTTCGTGAGCCAATACTCTTATTCTTAAAATACGACACAACCGCAATACGAGAGAGCATTTCCGGGAATGGGGACTGGCTGGGAGCGATTAAATAAATATAAAGGGATTAAAATTAGGGATATTTTTTACAGTGCATCTCAAAGTTGGCAGTTTTATCAGAAAGCAAAATCAACCCAAACCGGTTGAGTTCTTGAGCGAACCTAGTTGTCCTCACTAATCAAAGCGAACTGTGCGCGAGCGAAGAAACAGAATGATTCGTGTTCGGTACAGTTCGGTTTCGTTGGGCGGTGGAGTTGAAATGATTCAATCATATTGCAGTTGTGCGTTCTCCATTACTCTAACTGTCACTACCTCATGTTACAACAACTCTCTAAAGATTCGTGGAACCGCAGTTTTAGTGGAAAAGGTATCGCTAGAAAGCCATTTAACGCATGTATTCGGAACCACATATTCTAACTAACTAGAAACTGATAAAAGATAGGAAATTAGCTTGAAAGACTGTAAGAAGTACCCACCACCTGACTTAGATGTGGAAAGCAATTGTGTGTGTGTGTATGATCAGTTGATCGACAGCTCGATCGTGCTAAAAAGTAACAATTGAGACAGTTCCATGCTAGTGGCTCTAAATGCTAGTTAAACGAGGAGTTAGTTTCGCTTTCCAGAGGCTACAGGGACGAGTTTTTGACTACCCGTCCTGTCTGGCTGCCTCTGCGATATCAGCAAAGCAATCTGTTGAAAGGACAGAATCGATCAAAAAGAGATTGCTTCGGTAATACCTGAACTATCTTCTTAATTCTACCTGCGACACTGTTATTGTTAGAAACTAAGCGTCGTTGTCTATTTCTTGTTGAAAAACGTACTTTCGCCCAGTCGGTGCCTTTACGTTTCCATTGAAACTACTGTGATGGAAAATCTTAAAGGTTAGCTCTTTGCATGCTTCTCTCTCAAAGTAACGCCGGAAAACATTGAGCGAAGGGGACGAAATTCGTTCGAAAGTAGTGATCGTTTCGTTTAAAACGTTTGTAACATCGAGAGGCATCACAGAATGTACGCTTGTTCCATTTCCGTCCGGAACGGAGCGGAATCGATATTTCATAGTTTTTGTATGTTTTTTTTTTTTTGCTTTTTGTTTCGTCGAAATCAACCCACTACGGATTAGCTACTATGCGAGAAGGCAGTGTTCGTGTAGGGACCACTGTAGATAGAGCTGCCCGAGTTCGACACGGACTTGCTGCTGCGCCGGGCGACGATGCACATCACCGCCAGGACGACGGCCAACATCAGACAGAGACCGGCAATGGCTATGGCAACGGCGAAGCTACGCTGGGACACACAGATCGCGTCGTCCGGTGTCTGTGGAATGGGAGAGGGGAAACCTTCGATTAGTACCGACCGTTCCTGGTGCGCCATTTTAAAGGGCTCGCCACGTACCCTCTCCTTGAACACCGAATCGGCATCATCACTGATCACCTCAGCGTTCTCGTTGACGTGAAGTCCGGAGAAGACTTCAATCGTAGCCGGCTGTCCTTCTTCCTCCGTTTGACGCTTCGTGCGCCTGTTCTTGCTGGAGCAAGTCGGCGTCTGGATGGGGGGGTGGGATTAAAAGAGAAGCAACCCATTAGTGACATGATGTTCAAGATATCTGTCGGAGAGGTTTCATTTGCGTCCCCTGCTCACCTTGTGACAGTCGGGGCTGTCCAGGGCGCACAGCTTCACGTTACACTGGTAGTACACCGAGGACGTGTACGGGAACTTGTGCGCCGGGAAGGTGACCGTGGCCTTGCTCCTGTCGGCCGTGTACTCGAACGGGCCCAGAATTTCGTTGTCCAGCGGGCAGCCCTCGTCGTTGATTAGCTTCTGCTCGCCCCAGCCGAGTCCGTCGCGCACGAGACAGTCGGCCACGTGCAGTCCGAACTGCTCCTGCTGGTCGATGTTGATGACCAGCGTCAGCGGGTCGCCGATCTTCACGTTCTCCGCCAGCTTCTCGCCGGTGAAGATCTTCATATGGCAGGCCGGCATCGGCGTCGCGTCCTTCTCGTCGTCGCCGATCTTCGCCAGCTGGCCATCGTCCTTGCTGTCCATCGAGCGGCCGTGCTCGCGCCGGTCGCTGCCGCCCTCGGCGCTGGTCAGGGCCTGCGGCCGGCTGTCGCTCCGGTGGACGTTCTTCAAGGCCACCTCGCGGCTCTTGTAGCGGCAGCGTACGTGATAGCCCCGCCCCAGATCAGTGACCAGCTTGAGATGAGGCTGCAGAACGATCGTGTTGAAGAACTCGATCCCACCGTCATCCTGTGTGCGAAAAAGTGAAAACCAAGGTTTAGGTACGGGTCAACCCGGTTCACCTCAGACTTCGAACCGATCGGAACGGCTCGAGTGCTGCAGATCCACCAGGGCGTGGAAGGGAACACGCTACACGCGATGGGAGTAATCAAAAGGTACAGTACAGTAATGAGCTTCTGTAATTCGGTAATGAAGGTGTTCTCGTCTCTTCGTTCGCTCTCTACTCTCGGCTCTGTTTTACCTCCCTTCCCGCGGAAGTTCTTGCACTCGTGGAATCTTAATCAAAGCCCTCACAAACCTCAGCGGCCGCTCTCGCGAAACGTGCTCCCTGGACGAGCTGGTCGTGCGCAACTTTAATTAGCATCATTGCGGAAAGTAGCGTGCTGTGAAAGATGCAAAAACCGGACGAAAACAAAAAGCCCTCTCCGATTGAGGCCCCCTTTTTGTTTTAATGAACTCAAAACAATTCCATCATTAGCAATCAGACGGCGGCGCGGGGCCGGTGGGCGGTTCTACGATTTTCCATTGCTGCAATTTTCTTACGACTACGTACTGGTCGACCTGTACTGCTTCACCTTGCGGTGGGCGAATTCGGGAAAGGTGTAATAGTGAAAGGACAAAATTCTTTCTGGGAATGTCATAATCATCGTCCCGATTTGCCATCGTGACGTGACGCTTTGTGGTTCGAACTTGAACTGTAGAGCAACCTCAAGTGAAATGAATTTCTGGCCCCCGCCGACAGCATCGCAACAAAGTAGCTAACTGCACATTAAGTAATCACACAGATTCGCTCCTAACGACAAGGTCATGAACCTCGGAATGTTTTATCGTATTCAAATATTACAGGTTTCGTGTAAACGAACCCTCCGCCAATACGCCCCTTTTTTTCGAATCCGGCCAGACCCAGCCAGCCCTAACTGTACTCCATATTCCCCAAGCACGAATGGCCGGAATGACAGCAGCGAACAGTGGATCCCTGATAGTGGCCCCGCCCGCCGGACACCACACCACACCAGCCCCTTCCGGGAGCACAAGTGTGTTCTGGTTTTCGATCGGCTTATAAACGGTTCTTTTGATTCGTTTTCAATTAGATTCTCCTGCGCTGGGCTGGAAATTATTTCATCTCCCAGCGTTTAGAGTCGATTTTTCATCCGCCCCCGGGGCCGGCGAGGAAGCCACAGCAACGGCCAGGGCGGCCAGGGGTTGGTCTTGTGGTTGTGCTTTCGTGCACCGTCTTAAGTGATATAGAAAAAGAAAAAGGAACAACACACACATCACTCACTCGCAGGGCGGTGTTTGATGGGGTCCGTAAGAAGAAATCGATCAAACATCACCCTCCTCGAGGGAGACTCCTCGAAGGGGGTTGAAAAAACAACCGCGAAGAAACACATCCGAGGTGTTTCAGGTGTGAGAAATCAGGTTCGGCGAAATTAATTTAAAAATCTGTCGAATCATCGGCTCCAGATTCTGTTTCGTCTCGTTCCGTCTTGCGCCATCGAAATGGCAGGTCCCTCATCGCCCCCCGGGGGAAACACGTTGCCCTGGGCCCACTAGCACCGGGTTGGGCGAGATTTGATCAGAGTACGGTTTCGTCTGCTGCTATTGTTTCGGGGACCACCGTAGCCGTTCCGCTTAGCCGGACGCACTTGTCAATGGGAGAGTGCTGGAAATGGAGCCCGAAATTGAATTTACCGGTCAACCGCTGTGGCGGAATATTGCTCCGATCGCTTGAGGAAACGGACAAATCTTCTGACGATTATTTAGATGTACCCTTGTTGATTTGACGTTGGTTGAGTGGAACCCCCCCGGTTGGAGGGGCTTCCGCTGTTACGGTTCTGCACGCAACCGTCATATGCCAGATCGTCTCCGAGCTGGGAACTGAAACTGACAACCCGCAATGAAATGTTTTGGGAACGATGCGCCCTGGTGACGCTTGACGGAACAATGGCGACGACTTCCGGATGGTTTGAGCGGGAGCAACAGCTTCGGGCGCACGTTTACCGTTTTTCCGATGGCGACCGTTCTCAACCCGCTCACTCAACCGTTTCCCGGGCAGGCGGAAGACCCTGTGCTTCTCTGTGTGCGTCCCATAAAAATCCGTCCCAGAACAAGAGATTTCAGTAATTACTGCTTTGATAGGTGACTTCCGTGTTGGAAGTGGGCATGTTGACCCGCCAAAGCCCCCAAGTCATCATCATCATCAACACGATGAGGTGGAGCTTCTCGCCGTTTGTCGACATCGGAAGGAGGCTTCGGTTTTTATTTTTTCCGAGCGAAACCGCTGCCAAATTGCTTTTTAATCGTGTTCATTCATCCGATAAGAGAGATGAACTTTTTGAAAAAGTCAGTTTTAATTCCACTTTTGGTCAAGTACGATCGGGCGCGGGTTCACTGCCATCGGTTGTTGAAATGCTGCACTTCCACGGCCGGGGTGCATTGGAGTGCAAATTGTTACCCAATATCACGAACGCCACGCTACCTTATCGTATCAATAATTCATGTACACGACCGTACCGATTACAGGGTTTTCCGTTTCGGAAGCACTCACGCCTGGACATTATCCAATCGTGCCAGGTAACGCTCGGACTCCGAGGTGCTTCAGACTAGCTCGGCCCCAATCGCATCGCCGCAACCCCGAGATGCTTCCTTTCCAGCGGAGCGAATCGGAGAAAGTTTTCCACCCTCCGCTGCATGTTCGAAGCGCAAACTGTTGCTGCTGCTGCTGCTGCTGCTGTTCCTTCTACTGGCGGGGGTCTGTCTGCGTGTCGCGATTCAATCGAGCATGTTGGAATGGGACCTTTCACCAAAAAAACATGGAGGAACATTTTTCCGATCTCCAGCCAACCGTAAACGGGCGGTGATTCAATACCTCCACAAAGTGCGGCAATGTTTCAATCATCGAATCATCGAAGTCTCGTGTGACGAGGACACGAACGTCTCTCTGAAGCATGTTCGCTTTCGGCTGGGCTGGAAAGACCATTTGGTACTTCAAGGTCATCGACAATTTTGGCACCCGCGGAGTGCGGTGCGTCTACTTTCTCCACCGGCAACCATCACCATCGTCATCATCATCAGCGTCGACCACCGCCGGAATCGAAAGCGCGAGGATGGGAATCCAAAGCGTACCAACTACCGTTAGTTCGAGCTGACCCTCTTTTGTCGGCCGGGAGAGTCTCTTCTAGGCCAGACCAAAGGCTCCATCTACGTGGCAGGCCGAGCCGGCGATAGAAAGTACCGACCGATGTAACGATGATTCCGGGACGCCTTCTTCGTGGGACGCCGGGTACGTGTACGGTTTTTTCCCTGCGAGCCTCGGCGCAGAATTGAGGTTAGGTTGTGGCGTTGTGTTGGCCGTTTCCTACCCACTGCCGACACGCGAGAAGTCACGCGAGTCGAATGCCCACGACGATGGCGATGACGGGTCGTGGCACCATTTTGCAGAAGGGGAGGCTTTTTCGAACGCTGTTCCCGGAATCGACCCGGTCCGATGCCTACCGATCCCGAATCCGATCGAATCGAAAGCCCCGCGGGCCGGGACGAGACGCCGTTTCGGAGCGTTCCCAGTGTGGGACACTGTTGGTCGCTGTGCCACTTTACGATCAGGGCCCATTTGTTCCAGATTGGAAACCCAGCATTATCCCTCCAACACAACAGTCACGCCCGTTCACTCGACTACCGGGGGGAGGGAAAACGCACCCTCGCACGATGACTCCGGCGATGAGGCTAAGAATCGTGCCGAGGTCTACGTTGGCCGACTTCTGTCGTCTTCCTGGTGGATGTTGAACATGCTGACCGACGGAAGTCGATCGACATCGCCCCGGGTGTGTCAGACAGCGGTTAAGACCTACAGAAGGCGGGAATACACGTACGCGGCCAGGCCCCACGCTGCCATTATGCAGTCGGTAGCATTGTTGAAGAAATGAGGCCACCACGTCAGGGCCCCGGGCAGGTAAAAAGCCCACAAAGCGCACAGTTCAACGGAGACCCCATGACCAAATCGAGGCTGCCCTTTTTTTCCAATCTCCGTGGCCCTTTGGTGACAACGAGTTGCCCCGAGACCCGCGGAATGGATGCATGTTTACAGTTATTTGTGTACCGAAGTCCGCTGAACGAGTTATGCTGCCCTCTGGGGGTCTGGGGGCCGATCGTATCGATACTCGAGCACAACAGAGTCTTTGGGAGTCGATGGGAGCATTTAGTGAAATTATGCAACCATTAAGGGTAATATGTGTTGGTTTACATCTGGGCCTTATTAATGGCGCCATTTTATGCTGGAGGCCACCAAAGGCACCTCTCGCGACTGTGTGGTTCCCGTCATTCTCTCTCACCATCCCACACGCCCGTCCTCTCTTTCTCTCGACCACTTCTTCGAGTGAAGGCTAAAGTGCACAATTATCACAATTACACGGTTGCGTAAGTCAAACACAGGAAGTTTTCGGTGATCTTTTGCCAGCGATAGCTTTTCGCCATCGAGCGTGGAACGGATGGGATGAGGATGCGTTTTTTTTTTCTCCATTCCATGCCCTCCCAGCACTAGGTCAAGTTCTTCCAACATCGTTCGCGTGTACCGTTAGTTGGCGGGGTTGATTTTTTTTTTCTTCTCGACTACTATTTTCCCTTGGCTCCCGAGACAGACGTCGGGCCGAAAAGATCTCTCGTCGACATCGGGCGGGAATTTTCCCTGGACTCCATAAATATTGACGGAAACATGACAGCAATCGTGGAGGGCCCACGATGCCGGTGGAAGCCTTTCCACGAGTCAGTCCGCCTTTGCGACGGTTCCGACCGTTTTATAAGCCTCATCCGTCTGTGAAAAGCCACTCGGGCCGCCGCCGCTCACCGGAACTGCTGCGAACTGCGAGCGCGCGCCTCCAAAACGTTCGCGAAAGACGATCGAGCGCCGGTTCCCGTTGTGTGACCCTTTTTCTCGGTTTACGCTTTGCGTTTTTGTTTGCGCCATCCGATGCCGCCTTAAACCATTAAAAATTTCATTTCCGTCCCTGTGCGACAGTCGACTTTGATTCTACCGAAGGGACAGAGGGCACCGGCGGAGGAAGGTATGGCCGCTTCTTTGGCTGGAATTCGAGCCTTGGAATCTCCGGCAAGATATATGATGGAAAAGTCATTGAAGAAGACGCTCTCAAGCCGGGCGAAGGTGAAGAATTCTTACGCTGGTGTTATAAATAACAGTTGTATTGCAAATTTACAGGAACACAGGAAATTGGTAACAGAACGGAGAAGAACAGATTTTCGTAAATGACCACTTTGAAAGATCAAGGAATATAAATGGT
The DNA here is from genome assembly GCA_034621735.1 of Anopheles plumbeus. Taxonomy (NCBI): domain Eukaryota; kingdom Metazoa; phylum Arthropoda; class Insecta; order Diptera; family Culicidae; genus Anopheles; species Anopheles plumbeus. The sequence continues at coordinate 28,396,750 of JAOEFI010000006.1, forward strand.
TGCTCGCTTAGCAGCTGCTAAGAAATAAATCGCTAGAAAATGTTACTCTCACATTACATTTCACTTCGGTGTACAGTTATAGTTGTTGATTCTTTTCCAATTAAATGTAGAAGCAGTTTGCTTTCCGGTAATCGCCCAGTAGCCAGATACGGCTGCCGGGTACGCACTTCCGAAGGGTCAATGAAGCATAACTACCCTAACGCTTACGGGGGTAGCATCGACGAGCAAAATGGATTGTTTTGATGCTGGTGATAATTGAAAAATTAATAAGATTGTCCGACCATTACCTAGAACGGGCCGGGTTCTAGCGGCCGTGGCCACCATACGGCTAGTGAGATGTTTACACGCCAGGGCGCCCCCCGGGTGGATGATTAAATCCACCGTTACAACCGGCCCAGCTTTCCTTTTTCGGGATAAGAACATGACCCGTGCGAGCGAGCGGCAGCTCTTCCCGCTTCGTCCGGGGGGAATTAAATTTAACGCTCGTGTGAAATTTCGCTCGCTTGTTTTTTGTTTTATTTCGCCTACGGTTTGAAGGAAACGATAGTCAACAGTTTAAAACAGCGGCAGCGACTGTTAGACCCCGACTTCCACAAGCGGCCCAACGAACGAGGAACGCTCCTGTAGAGGATGGTAATTTTCTGCAATTATCTTCCGGATCTGTGGCATGTTTTCCCGCCCCCCCCGGGGGGCCTCGTTCCCGACCCATTTTCCTGTCCTGTCGCACGCGCACCATACGGTGCCAATGTCACGCAACATTGTGGCGAAAACCCTTCCGCCGATCGCTCGTGGCAAACTTGGGAAAAGGGCCAGTAAAGAACCGATGTGAGAGAAACACCTCATTTCGTTCGCTTAGTAAGAAAAGAGACTACTGCTTCCGGTGGTGCGCCATGAGAAAAACGGGAGACCCCATTTCATGTGTCCCATTACCGGGGGACTAATTTCCAGTCAAATCAAATGGAAAATGACTCCCCATTCAAACGGATTCCCGACCACTTCCCGAGTCGGGAGCGTCGCGAGAATAGAAGAATGGAATCGACAGGCATCTCTACCGCGCGGGCCACCCTTCTAGGGGTTGTCAATTTTCCGACCCAGTTACGCTTGTTGTGCCCGTGGGTTCCCGGATTCCCAGGAACCGGGAAAAAAACCAAGCAGCCCGAGCGGGACTTTGAGTAAGCGGGACTAGTGCGAAAACGGTAGCAGCAACCCACGGGAGGGAACCGCCGTTCGCTCGACCGCTGCGTTGGGTTTGATAAAGATCAAGATTTGGAAGCAAAAAAAAGGCACCACCCC
>JAOEFI010000006.1:28401410-28447147 GCA_034621735.1 Anopheles plumbeus
GGGGGGGGGGTTGGGATGACGAAACATCCCCGGACCCTTGAAAATGGTGGAGCAATCTTTTTCGATCATTTATTTTCCAGACTTTCGTCATCACTCTTCGTCAAGTGTTTCAATGCCTTCTTTCGGAGCGCTAGAAATGTTTGACTCCCACTGTGTGAATGGAATACATCAATATTTCATAAAGCACAAAATCGAAACACTTCTCTTATTTTAAATTTTAATTGTAGGTAAACCACAAAAAAAACATGACGTTCCAATTCGATCGAACGTAGAGAAGAGTAAAACGATCACGTCCGCAATACCGACTTAGAGCATCCGCTCTAAGACCCACGCTCAAAACCGAACCGAGAGTTTTCGAGTACCTTTTTTTATTATTCGAAGAGGTAATAATTCGTGTTGCCATTCTTTTTCGAAAACCCGACCCATTGCCGAACAATCGATGATTTATTACGATGACCGGCGGTGGTCCGTGCATGAATCAAACAAACCAACTAGAAACTAACATTGTAAGGAAACAGGAAGTGTCTGCCCGCGGGTGGGTGCTACACTTTTTTTTTCCTTCCTTCTATTCTGTCAATTAGTTTTGTTTCTTTTTTTCCCGCCGACGCCGTCTCATTTAGGGCATTTTTTATTCTTGTGGCAAAACAGCAAAAAAAAAAAGCGGAGCGAATCGCTTCGCAGAGCACGCTGCAGAGTGGATGCGCCGTCGGAAAAGGTGTTATTATACCATAAACGCACCTTTTGACGCCGTACCAAAAAGCGCCAAACTATGCGGAAACGAAAGACTACAACGCTCATCTTCCATGCGGTGAAGCAAGCGACGAACCTCGGTATTTCTTGCTCGGCGCTCCGGCGCCTCACCGCGGCGTGTAAGTGAGTTCCGCTTAGCGTTGATGTCATCGCGGGTTTTTCCACCGATCGTACGAAAAAGTATGCGATGATCTCTGGCACGGGGCGGTGACGGGATCGTTTCTTGTGTGCTTGTGTTCTTCTCTAATCTAATCATCGGCGGCACTAAGCACAACCGGGTGCCGTTTTCGTGAAACTGGCACAGGAAGTGTGTGTGTGTGTGTGTGTGCGGTGGGCACCCTACTGCAGCTTAAATAGCTCCCGTTCTAACAGTGGAAGCCATTTGAGATCGGCCGAACCGCCTTTTCCGTGTAACATGCCACCGGCAGTCTGGCAGGCGATCTGTAACGAAGAGGCCCTCTTGGGCGTATGTAGAGCATTGCGAACCGGTACCACATGTTGCTGGGCTCGGTGTGCGCATATGCATGAGAGCATGCCTCCGTCTTCCCGGTGGGATCATTTCACCATATATTAGGCAACAGTGCTATCTTTCGATTCGGTGCATAACGCTCATCAATGCAGATATGCCTTTCATTAGAATCACATTATTAGCCGTTCTGAGCTGATTCGCCTCCATCCGCCTCCAACTGTTTATGCGCACGAACCGGAAAAAAAAGGAGCGGGAAAAAGCGCTTCACTCTTGCAATGTGGTGTTAGTGCCACCTTCTACGGCCACTTTTTGCTGTTCGATGTTTTCTATGAAAATATTTCCCATTCTATTTGCCTCGGTCCGCCTGTCGGCGTTTGTTGGCCGATGCGGAAAAACATGAACAAAATCAACATTCCAACGGACGACATATGGGGCCGCACAGCCCCTTCTTCGTAGGGGTTGTACCGCCATTCCAGCATCGCTCGTACGCGACATTCTTTCGCAAAGCGTTCGATTGAAACCGCGGACCGGGTTGAAGAAAAAAACACAAGGCATGTTTCTGGTTCACTAACAAGCGCGGAGGATTCGCGCGAGCCGCCAACATTTTGTATGACCGCAGTGATGAAAATAAAAACCGCCGCGCCTCGTTTGGCAGCCCAAGCCGTCATTTGCTGGCTGGAAAAGTGTACCACGCACGAGGAACCTGATATGTTTTCGCACCAAAGAAAGAACCAGAAATCCATCGATACTTTTATGTCCTGGAAGTGTCTATTTTCTTCACTCGTAAACCGCAAACCATGTCACGGATCATTCTCAGTATGACAAGCCATCCAGGCCACGGCACGTTTATCCCATTCCGCGGCCCTCAAGGGCAACGGCAGGCGAAAGAAAAAGGGCCACTCGGTGGCGTAGCATCCAGCACGGGGGCGCATCATTGCTTCCGATGCGATCGTATTTGCATATCCGCAGTGACATTGACATCGCTCCAAACGCGCGGATGATAAACATCTTACCCCGCCGGGGGCCATTTGATAGGGTTGATCGATGCGTGAGTGTGTTGCGCAACGGATCGCCTCGGACGCCGCCGCCGCCGGAGTGAACGTTTTCCCCATCCCCATTGTCATGCGTACTGTGTGGGTCGCTGAAGGGCGACCTCTAAACCAGTGTGCCATTAATATCCGGGACCAGGTTTGACGCAAGCCACCCCCGCGCCACGTCAACGAGATCCCCTTATGATGTCAGGCATCGATGGAGGAGGTGGCTTAGATCGGTCTGCCGCCTAGAACCTCTCCACTTGGCGCAATCCAAACCGGGCGCGCGTGGGCATCGACCCCTTCCAAATATGACCCTCACCCACCAGAACGAAATGGGAAACGAAAAACCCGTCAAACCAGATTGCTGGCCAAACGCTTCTAGACCTTTAGAACGAGACCCTGGGGACACGTTACTCCGCTTCGTACTTACCGTCTCCACGGGCATCGTGTTGCAGCTCTTCAGTGGCAGCTTGTACCGCAGCGGGCCCTCCTGCTCGTGGTACTCGGTGAGGCAGGTCGAATTTTTCGCCAACCCCTTCGGGTACACCATCCCGCTGAACTGGCCGTTCAGGTTGGCCGGTGCATCCTTGATGGTGATCAGCATCCAGCCCGTTTGGCATTGTATCCGTATGGTCGGTTCCTTGCTGAGTATCGTCGCCGAGCCTGTAAAAAGGGATAAAAGATTGGCGACACATCAGTGGTCCGCTCGATACGTTGTTGGTGGCCATTCCCCAGCTCCCCACCCTCCCTTTGTTGGCAGTCAATGACCTTTTTACTACCCACTCCCGAGTGTCGAAGCCGGCCCTCGGGTGGCCCGTGTCTCCGTGGCCACGCTTTCAGTCGCTTCTCGTGACGATATTAATCTTCCTCGAAGACATCGCCGAAGATGGCATGATCTTGCATGATCGTTTGGCAAACTTGAGACACGGGTATGCTCCGACAACTTTACGGTAAGCACGGTTCGGTCAGCTGCAAATGCGACATGGTTCATTCCAGCTTTTTTTTTTAAGGCGAAGAAAAAGACAAACACGTACCAAACCACATCAAAAGTTCTTTCTGGTTCGTTCTTCCTTTCATTGCGCTCTTCCTCGCCCGACTGCCTTCCTGTCTCGGCGAAGATCTTCATGCCATAAACCCTCGCAAGGTTTCGATGAACGAAGCGATCGTTTGCGGCTTTATTGCTCCCATTTATTTTAATGTCCAAGCAGTTATTGTACCACTCGAAACATGGTCGCCCGATATCGAAGCCAATACCTTCTTCTCGTCGCAGGTGGGTTTCCGTTTCGTCCCGCTGTCGGGATCTACGGGCACTCCATTACGTACAGTCGCCTGCTGCGGACATTCTGCCACAAGAGCCTCGGCGACGTTGGCGTGCGGCAGAACGAATTGCCAAACGAAGCTTGGAATGCCATTTCTTTTTAGCGATTCTGCCCTCGGGGACACCGCCCGGCGGCGATTGCCCCTTGTTCCCCCAAACATTTGGCCACACAAAACCCGGCGAATATATCACACATTCGCGCCGTGCCACTGTCATTGACCGCCGACTCTGGACAAAGTTCAACGAACGTTCTACACGAATATTGAATTACCTTACAGAGGTGTGTACTTGCCGACTCTCTCTCTCTCTCTACCACGCTCTTTGTGTATCCACGTTTCCTCCTGTAGGTGTCTTTCCATTAAACGACCGTTTTCCTGTTTTGTTTTGGACCGTCTTCCGCCCAGAAAACGGGCCGCTGGAGAGGTTGGAAAAATGTGTAATTTCGCAACGGCTTACCAAGGTACGGGCCGAGTGCAGCTACGGTCAGAGGGAATCTCATCGTCATTATTTGCACCTTCCGTGGCTGGGAGAAAATGTGAAATAGCCAACTGGACAGATTTACGCGTTTAATTACAGCCTCTCGGTGGCCGGACTCTGGCCACGTTGCTGTTAGGTTGGTAAATTTATTCTTTTCAATTTCATCCAGCGGTTTAGTTCAAGGGTGCGTCTAATTGAATGTTGTAGTGGAAAAGGAACCAATCTAATCGATGAACCGTTTTGTAAATTGAAGCTAAAGAACTGTTCTCGGCAATAGAAGCTATGAAGTCTCTTCTCTAAATAACTACACTTCTCAACATTGTACTAAAACATTACATTCTACAGTTGATCTCTAACATTGATTCATTATTTATAATACCATTTGAATTTACTTAGAAACCCCTTGAAACGATAATAGGTTTGACATGATTTATGATAATTCATTTCGTAAAGATTTATTCTACCTTCTACCTTAGAAACATGCTGGGATAATGTAGAATCTTTGTCCATCGTCCGTCTACGATTTTACTACCGTTTCAGTTATTTACGACACCAAGCTAACGGGTTCTGCTGCAATTCGGCGAAACCAGGGGATGTATTCCACTAAGGAGGCGGGAATGGATGATTCCGACAAAATTGTTGTTCCCAGCATGTTCTGGAAACAAGAAATCTCTTCGAAGAACTGGAAGCTTTATGTCTTCCCTTCCTCTTTTCAACGATTTGCAAGCACTTTCACATGTGCAGCGTACCCCAGAAGCTGGAAAACTGCTTGGAGGCTCACTTTGATCCCACTCCTGTGCCGTTGCGCATTAATTGCCTCAGCTTCAGAACAACAGCATATGAGAACGCCCCAGAAATACATTCTCCGTCGGTATTCCACCGCCCATTCCCGGACCACGGGAATGCGACCCAGGAGGAACCGGGAAGTGATCCGAAACGTCCGTAATAGATCGTTAAAAGTGGAAGCTACTTTGAATGAGCAGCGCAGCAGTGCGCCGCAGATGCAGCTGCCGCTTCGGCGGGGCCACAAGTGCCAAGTCGAGTATTGATTTATGCGCCCGGAGCCGGAAAACGGCGGCTCCAGTTTTCTAACGGTAACGGTTTTCCGAGTGGTTTCGAGAGGCGGCACAGAGCACACCAGGAAGTTTTCTGCTCCGCCGCTCGCTGCAGCACTTGAGTGGAGATAATGCGCCTCCGCGCGGAGGATTGGAAAAATGCAGCTCGAAATACCACGTGCAGAGGCTATGTCTAATGAGTTGAATACCATAGCCCGAATGCGTATTCCCTTTGAGACCACTGACGGGTTGTCTAATGCGCGATGCATGTCAGCTAATATTTACAAACCCCAACTAAATCAAAAGTGAGTCTGAAGACTGACAAACATAAACCTTCCGACGTTTATTTGACTTATTGGAAGTGTTTGTCTGCATCCCTCCAGCGTTCGTACTGACCAACAGTTACATCATCCTGGGTGAAAGATTTGTCACACACGCGTTGAAATACTCCCAAACCGAGTTTCGTCAATACACACAGAGCTGCAAACAATTACGGGATACTTACGCTTCATAGATGGAATCTGCGCGCCATGTGTGAAAGTTGTTATTGTCTGTGGAGAAAGAAAGTGAAAAAGAGAGGGAGAGACAGAAAAAAAAGTAAACGGTTAGTCCCGGAACGTACAAACGGTTAAAATCTGCCAACTAACAGATTATATGTGGTCGGGTGAGAGGAATAAATATTCCCGGGTCTGGCGGAGAAAAAAACACAATCGACGTTCCCGGAACCGACCCCTCGCTGAGGGTCCAAGGTGAGCTGCGGCTGAAGAGATACAAGATAGGACGGAGGCTACGGAAAAAACAAATGCGTGATCGTGCACATTTTTCAACTTGTCACTCGGGAATCGTTCCGCGATCGCGACTTTTGGTACCGGGAAATCTCCCGCCAACATCGCCACGGGACGATCGCATCGGCCGCTCGTGTGAGCAACATTCGATTGTTTTGGGTGGAGATTGGACAGTGACGAATTTGCGTGCCAAAGAAACGCTGCGGAGAAGCATGATCCGTGGACTCCACTCGTAGGGCTCAGTACGCCCAACGCTACAGAGGAGAATTATGCTTTTAACATGCTGCAACTCCATCGCCCAGTTGTGGTTATGTATTTTGAAAGTTGAAAAACAACTTCTGTCTTGCAGCGAACGTCCACCAGGAGGGGAAATAGCCCGGGACCGGAGGAAGGAAAAGGGCACTCGCTGGTCGAGCAGTGAGCGGCAACAACCGATCGAACGACCACAAGCAACAACGCGGCAAAGAAGTGGAGGCTGCTACTCCTGCTGGACACCCTGCAACTCACGTTGGAACGCCCGTTGTGGAGCCGTCGTGTCGTGCACGGTCGCACAGGGCGGTGTCATGCTCTTTATGGGTTCTCGTGTCTCGAGACTAGACCGAACCGATACTTATCGGTCTTGAAGTTCACGACGACGATGGCAGCGGCGGCGGCGGCTAACGCCCGTTTTAAAAAAAAAATAAGAGAACCGTCCCGGCCGTCCGATTCGATCTTGGCGCAGAGTGGGCACAATGTTGGGACCTTCGGCGTGACAGTCCGGACGTAATCATGGGGCGCAGCTGTTCGGGGCTGTGGTGCGCTTTCAACTTTGTAAAGGCCGCTTCTATTCTATGGGCTTACGTCCGCCGATCGGAATGTGCTTAAAGTAAAGCCCCCACTCCACGCCGGGCAGAGACTTATCGTATGTGAGTGGCGTTTTTCACGAAGATATGTCAAAGTACCAAGCGAAGGGCCAGCTAACGGGACCTTTTCTCCCTATCCAGACATTGGAACACGGGGCCCTACGGTTCTGGGTCAACCGTAGAGCCCGCTGGATTATATGCCGTAGGACTGTGGGGCCACAGGGACCACAACGCACCACGAGGCCAAATGCAACGATCACGACTTCCTTCGCAGGGCCGGGGCAAATTAAAATAATAATAATGAAGAGAAGAGAAACAAATTGTCGGTGGTAGTGGCGCGAGGCGACTCGTTCGCGCGAAGGCATCCTAATTTTCTCTCCAGAACTCGAAATAAACATCGTCTCTTCGCCGAGGTGTTGTCCGTGAAGCGCCTCTGAATGTATAATTTCACGCAGGTCCAGTCCGTCGTAGCAGGAGCGACACTCGACCATCGCCGGGTTGTTTCACATGGTGGTCATGTTTGTCCAATTTTCATCACCCGGACACATACGCTCGCGGGCAGGCGTCAAGGGAAAGGTCATCCCCGGCCACGACAGTCTGCTGCATGCAGCAGGTCCGTTTCGAGCCATCCGCCATCCATTGTTGTGGACGTAAACGGTGAAAATTACGCCATCCCATGTAATTGCACTTCCCGGTTGCACCGACGCTGGAGTGAGAAAACAGCCAAGAACCGCGGCGTCTTGGCCGTCGGAGCGTGGACCGCTGCCACCAGGGAACAGTTAGAATAATGAACACATGTATGACTCATCACATTTTTGCAACATGCGCGCCTCCCTGGACAATGGCCGGTGGGCAGCTGTGGACGTTGGTATGAAGCAACCTTCGAAAACCCTTTCCCTTCCCGGGAGGGGTGGTTCTTGGTTCCCTCCACTCGAAGAAGCACACGTTCTTGGCAACAACAATAGCAACAGCTGGACTTGCGGGAGATCCGACTGTGCTAATAGCGCGCCACGTGGGCAGAAGGCCCACGCCAGCGCACCAAAAGGGCCAGACGATGAGCTGGACAACCGGGCCACTGGCCTCAATGGACGGACGGAGGCCAGCTGTTCACTTACGTAATGGAACAATGTAGCCAATTTGCATCGACGGCTCCTACTACGCATGCCTCAACCCGGGCCTCAACCTCTCCACTCTACTCGTTCGGAGTATAATGACTTGATCTTTGCGCATCGCAGCACCTCACACGTGAAGATACAATGTGTCCCTGGAAGGCTGCATGGCCTCGGGGGATCTTTTTGTTTTGTTTTTTTTTTTTTGCTGAACTATTGCTCCATCGCCGAGTGCACTCACTGAGATGTTCTCCCGCGATTTCAAGTACTCCGTCCCTCCACGCTTGAGTACAACAATAATACTGCCGGACGCCTTCCGCTGGGAAGAACTGAGAACTCATTACACCACATGCTCAGCTCTCTGCACGACAGGTTGGGAGCAACCCTTCCCCCACAGCATGCGCATACAATTATGCGCAACCTAGGTGCGCCGCAGATTCACCGCTGGATATTGAAACGCTATCATTGGGAGAGCATTTCCATCAGTAGCCTTCCCTGCCACTACTGTAGCGATCCCTGGTGGGCGCTAATGGAAGTGTGATCGGTAGAAGCGTACATGATCCAGCCGCAGGCACCACATCAAAGCAACCGTGGGGCTAATTTAGACGTTCGCCCTAATCTGCCTTGTAGGTTACAGTTCAATGGAAGCCAAAAGAATCAACACGCCCTGTTATGAAGCCCTAGCATCGTATGGTCATTAACAACATTGGATCACTCTTTGGCAGAATTTGTTCGCTATCTCGTGACGTGCGTCGTAAAGCAAACAGTTTGCCCGAAATTCGCCAACATTCCATTCCGCGTTGATAAATATCTCAACTGAAGCGAGCCCGGCTGGCCAAAGCAGAATCGAATGTTCCTGTCACGAAAGAATGGCGAGTTGGCCGACGAGCGATGCCCAAAATCACAACGACGTCGTGGAGTTGAAGCAGAGTGCTCAATCTTCTCCATCTTTTGAGATCGAGCGGGGCATTAACACGGGGCACTGGTCGTGATGCCCTACTTACGAACAGGTTCCGACGCCGGTGTCGAAATCTTCCGCCGAATTCGAGCGTAGGATTGCTGGAACCGGTGCAAAAGATTTTGCAACGTAATCATCTGGTCACAGGGGGTTGCCGGATCGAATGAAGACTCTAGCTGGCAGTTAGAGCCGTCAGAAGGGTTCGCCGAACGGGCAGGCTATAAAACTGTTTCCATTTTAACCTTGCCCTTGCAAGAATGAACATGGACGCAGTCGCCGTGTCATTTACATATCCCAACCGGGTCCTTCTGGATGGCAGAGAACGATCTAACAACTTCACAATCTCGCCAGAGCACCGTTGGATCTTCAGAGTCACACACACACACACACACACACTCGTCAGCAAGTGGCATTCCATCAGGGGGCCCTCGAAGGCTGACAGTGACGTGCCGCGTGAAGCACAACCGTAACCCGGCCGATCAGCTCCACTGAACCTTTCTTTTGCATGTCCTTTGTTTTTCTTTTCCTTTTTTTTTTTTTTTGGTTTGCAAATCAACGTTACGTCACGCGATGCTTGAGACGTTATGCCTGGAGAGAGATAGACAGAGTGGCCGCCTCTTGGGGCTCCCGAAACGGCCCCCACCATCGTCGCCCCGTTTCTAAACGAGTTTCCAATCCTAGTCCGGGACTGATCATTATCATCGATGCGAATGCTCGAGTCGTTGCAGTCGGTAGTACAAAGTGATTGGATGATGATGGTGCCCTGAACGACGGACGGACCCGGATGGGAAGTGGCCTGGCGTCCTCGCGGTTGTTATCCCCGCAACTGGTTCGCCTACCGAACGGGACAACTTTTGCACGTTTACTGTTACACCTGCGCCCGCCGACGATGACGCCGACGACGACGACGGGTGAAGACGGCCCCATGGAGCCCGGGTGGCATCTTGGTGATGGGCTTGCCTTAATTGACGTGCGCAGTTACTCGCGATCGATTTCGTCTCGAACACGCAACCGGAAATTAAAATAAACCCGGTATTTGTGGCTCGCGATCTGAGGGGAGTCTGATGAATTTCCAAATCTGTGCCAACGGCACTCTCGGCACACCAAGCTTCCGGTGGAATCTTTCATCGCTACGCACGTCATCTGCTACTTACCAAAACGTATAGTATCGTGCTAACTATCGAGTGAGTCTCCATTGTGATTTCATTGATGTGTGTCTAAAGAAGAGAGAAAGAAGAGAAGAAAAGGTGATTAAAACTTCGATTCAACATGAATTTAAATACCGTATAAAACAATGTGAGAAAGGAAGTCAACGAATTTGTCTCGGAAAGAAAGTTTCAGTCAATCGGTTTGGCTTGATTAGGTTCGCAACCCTCGAGGCCCCGTATCGGGTGTTGGATCTACGATTTGCGATAGAGGAAATGGTTTTCCATTCCATCCCGATTTGAAAAAAGAGGCGAAAAGAGCAACCTTAAATAATGGAAAATCCACGATCGGACAGGTACATTTCCAAACCAAGGTCTGGTAGAAGTGATTTTAAATCGATTATTTATTTATGGCACGCCGTTTTACCCTGTTCAGACGATCATGTGAACTATTGATCACTTTGATGATCAACCCCCCAGGAGAGAAAATATGAATAACTTTGCATTTGCATGAAACCGAGGGGAGAAATTTCGCCCGTAAGATGTATCCCGTCTGCTCCCGAGCAAAAACTGGTTTGCCAATTTGTGCACTCCTTTGTGTTCGACAAGTTGGGATGAGATCATCGAAAAAATTTCACTCAAACCTCCGCAGCCAAATTGCGAAAGAAAGCTGCGAAAGGAATAAAACCCGTATTGAATAACGATTGTCATCATCGCCGGCCAACGTCGTCGTCGTGCCGACCGATATGGCGGTATGAGACGGAAACCGAATTCGACTCTCGACTGCTGGAAAACGAAGCGGTTCCTGCGGAACGGGAACGGGACGGAACGGAACCGGTTCGATGCGATCGGCCGACGGACCACCTTCCCTCTCGTGGTGCGCTACATTCGGATGTAGGAAATAGGAAACGCATCGCTGGCATTTCTTTTCCCATTTCCCATCGCCCGTACGGTGGGTCGGGTGAGAGAGTGGGCAAGAGACGGCGGGGTTCCAACGAGCCGGAAAAACAGGCAATAGCGCATACACGATGTATGGGTATGTGGATTTTTCATTCCGCACTTCCGTTTTTCCGCATTTTGTAAACACAACCAGCAGGGGGGCGTTCAATCTTCCACCGGTTACGGTTGGCATCTTTCTCCCTTCCTTGCCAATCTCCACCCCCCCCCCCCTTCCACTCTCTTTCTCTCTCTCTCTTTCTGGAGACGAAGGTGTGGATTTTTATGCAAAAATGCGCACGTCTGGTGATGCAGGCGGCATCCAACATGCTTTCACCCCGACCACCTCGGGCGGTTGGCCTTTTTGGTTGCTGGTTTCATTTTCTTTTACCTATTCCCCGCCCGTGCGTGCGTGAGTGAGCTGCGTGCTGCGGGATGCCGCATTGACGTAATAGCGAGAAGAAACGCAAACCAAAGCAATGAGAGCAACGGTGCGTTCGGGGTTACGTCTTCCCCGGGCTCATCTCGGCGTCTGAAGGATCGCGATGGATCGATCAGCTCATCAGCAGCCAACTATTTGCTCGGAACGGAAGTGAATGTAGGTGACGCTAGTGGGTTGTGGAAATGCTCGGGTGCAACTATTACTGATGCGAAACGAGACGAACAAACGTTCGTTCAAGCCGCCCGAAACGCAACCGGCTTAAAAACACGAGATGTACGCAGTTGCGTTCACATAATTTCCATCGGAAGGAGAGCGCCTTTTTAAACACAATTTATTTAAAACCACCCTCTCTAATCTTCTAATGACACGCTCCGTGGCGTCACAGTACGTGCTTTGTGCCACGCCAGAAATCAATTATTGTCTTCCAGTGAACCACCCCCGACGGACGTAGGTACCGAGCATGAAATTATTTCCTGCTAATTTATTATATTTTTTTTAAATATAAATTGCACCCCACCCTGCGCGCCTGGAGAACAAAAAAGACTTCCACCAAGGCAGGTCATAAGGTTCGTGGCGAGGTTCACCCAAGAACGTGTCGTCATATAATTGATGAGCTCTGGACTGAAGCGGATGGAAAAAGAACATCACATTTCTTAATACGACCGATAAATCATCGCTTAGAGACGCTGAAGACTGAAGATCGGCTGAATCAGAAGTAGAAGGCAACGCAACATCGCTCCGCCATTTTGCCGACCCGTGGTCGTGTCTTTCGTGGCTAGTTGACCTCGCACAATCAGACCAAGCTACGGTCCAAAGCTGGTAAACCTTCTTGCGGGACCTCTACAAGCAGCTCGGGCACGATCTACAACACGATTTGCGGGTCTAAAAATGTTTTGGACGCTATTGGAAGGACTGGACTTCAACTCTAGCCGAGTGAACAACTAGCGTTTACTTAAGCGCCCTCAAAGAAAAAACATCATGCTGTAACCTCAAGTTACCTTAAACGGTCGCCGGCGATAGCGTGTCATGGAGCCGTCGCATGCAGCTGCGCCAGACATGCCCCGGCCGACAGACCCTTGGATGATGAACGCAAGGAGTCGAGTTGCGCGAGTAGTATTTAGTTGCGCAGTTTTCTTCTTTCGCTGGCGTCTGTGTCCGTGGCGTATGAAAATTAGCTCACGGTATGTGCGCGCCAGTTTAGTAGACACCGCCCTGTGGAAATTCATGAATAATACAAAACCCGCGCAGCCAATGATTAGGCCCAAACGTTGTCTGCCAGAGACCATACATCATCATGCATCATTCATACTTTGAGGCTCCCAAAGGGGAGAGAGAGGTTTTCGTACCGATCGGTCATACCTATCCGTTCCGTGTGACGCCACGGTGTAGTCGTAAATTTTTAGTCTCCTGTCCTCCCACCACAAACACACGAATACTGATCAACGTATCCGCCATCGTTGGGTAGGGGAGGTGTTTTTACATATTTTTCGCAGCTTCATCGACAAGATTTGCAACATCCTCATTAATAACGAAATTAGCAATGGCTGAAAAATGATAAATTTGCATTCGCAACGATAGAAAATGTCGTCCACTTCAGCGCGCGTGGGTGGCGTGGCGCAACTTGAAAGTCAACCACTTTTGCTCTTGCAACAACCTTAAAGCTGAAGATTAACTTTTGCTTCCCTCGTGCATTAGTTTTAAAAACCACTCCAGCAGTGAATTCCGCAACCGGCTGGCCGAGTGTATGTGTGCCGGGTGATGTAGTAGAAAAATACCCAGCGCCGAATGCAACACGAACGATTGCACTTGTGTGATGCATTGAGGGTGCGGCCGGCACCCGGAGATGTGCGAAAGATTTACGGATGCGTGAAAGTGAAAGGAGTTAATGACTGGAACCGGCCGGTCGGTCGGTCGGTGTGTATGGCCTCGTGGACGACGGACGACGCCAAAAGCGCCTCGTTTCTAAGCAGCAAATTGTTTCACCTGTACAGAAATCGAAAACAATTCGCTGCTGATTTGTTGCGCCTTCGTTCGCATTACCATTTTGCGCCGGAGAAAGGTAACAAAGATGTCCAGCCAACTAATTCCGTTACGTAAGTCGTCATGTTTTCACCATTTAAGTCAACCGTCGGCAGCGGCTGCTGCTTTACGTGATTCCTTTGTCGCAAGGCGATACGATATGAGACGTGCTTGCATCATCGAGGGCTTCTACAGTTGAGTTCTGCCCGTTTTGTAAGCGATTTGCTTATGTCACCTCCACCGTCGTCGTCTTGCGATCGTTAAACAACGACATTTAGGGAATGTGGACACTTTTCAATCGGCGAAATATAATATTTATGAAACCCGCCCAATGAAGGATATTGAAGATGAACGTTCTCCTAGTGAACAATGGCATAAAATGTGGACCCGAAAACACCTTCAAGGAGCTTGGCATAACAAAAAAAGCTTTGCTAGAATAACCCAAACTTGGACCAGCCTAAATTGAGAGATCATCCCGCCCGTAGCAAAAGACGCACACAAATTAAACACAACGATCCAAGCCGATTATCCAACACTCTGCAGCGAAGTTCATCACCGAAAAGGCCACACCGTACCCATCGCTGTGTAATGGCCACGAGACACTTGTCCACTTACTGTTAAAGATCAATTGTGCTTTTCTTGGTCCGAAAAACGACTCCCCCCACCCCCTTTCAGCTAGCCAATTATTGACATTTTCCTCCCATCTCCCGTGGTGAGTTTGTTATTCCAAGGGGTCCGCCAAAGGAAGGAAAACAACAGTACTAAACTGAAACGGCTTAAATTGCCGTGCGAAAGCCGCTACCAGTCACCAATTTAGCGGTTCTGATCATCCGTCTTCGCTAGCTTGCCGGCGCCCTGCTCGGGCCGATCTTTCCCCTGCGGGCCGCAAGGGCTGCGTTCAATGTCAATTTAAAAAATAATTATGATGTGATTTTGCCACGAGATGAGATAATCGCGGCGTCCTCCACGCCGGGAGTTCGCGCAAGAAGATGCTCGTGCCCGCGTGCTCGTGCTCGAGCGCACTTCCACAGCCTTAATTGTCGTCGCACCAGCACGCTGCCGCCAAGTTTTGTAGACAAAAGATCAACCACCAAACCCATTAGGGAACGGCGGCGCGATGTCGGGAGTCTGCTCTGCGCCAGTGGCCGCTGATCTCGGAGTCGTTTGATCCCCGCGTGCGTAATGTAATGACATTGTTCGCATGGGCGGCAGAGTGAACTATTGCAGCGAGATGGGGTCTTCCTTCAAGACCTATTTATATCGCGACGCAGCCACACTGACGGAATGATCAACAAAGAAGGAGATTTTGCGATGAACTTTAGTTTCTGTTGCCTTTCACATACACTCAGGAGGATGTTTGAGTGCGGGCAAAGTCGTTTTGTTTTCTACGCCTGAAGCTTATGAAGTTCTCTGACCGTCAGGAAAAGAAAGGCAGCCTTCCGTCTGTCGTGCCACAAGAAATACGATCGCTTGAAAACTATGATTCCAAATCAACCTTCCAGCCGTCGTCCGTTCCTACCGATACTCGATAAGATCCGGATGAATTCAACTCCTCTTAGGAAGGCTTCGTCGTCCGGGCGGCATGTTGCAGGTTGTTTTTTTTTTTTTGCACCCAAGATTTATGACATCACCGTCGCGACGTTGACGCTGATGGATTGATCAGCATCGGACGGCGTTCGGGTTTCGTTCCGCCTGCCTCCCGATCCGCCCGGACAGGATGACTCGGCTGCATAATTACGGCCCGCGCATGGGGCGGCGGACGGGCGCGGTGCATAAATGGCGAGCATAAATTTCCGGAAACCGTCCTGGTGCCTCGCGTACGTGCCCGCGTCTAACAGTACCATGGCAGCATTAATCGATCGGCGAACGCCGGCCGATACGTTGATTAATGCGCGACCACCTTCCCCGGCCAGAAGTGTCCAGGGCCCTTCCGGGAATGGCGTCGCGTTCTACAATTAGCATTCTTTCCTCCGGCACTAAATTGTGCCATTGGGGGGTCGGGAGGTGCGTTTGGCGTGAAAAGATTCCCGTTTGATTTCAACCCTACTACACCTTTTGGATCTTCCCTTTTTTTTTTTTTTTTTGTTCGGCCGGATCCGCGTGCTAATCACACGACGAGCGTGATCATCGTCAACAAATAACAATATATGTGTCCACAAGCAGCGACTCGAGCGAGCAAGAAAGCGAAAAAGAAGCAGCGGTAAAAAATGGCACACAAACATAACAGCTTCCTTTTGTGGGGTTGATTTTAAAATAACGATGATGATGACATAATTGCTGATCTCATCGAGTGATGCCGAAGCAATCGCTCCTTTTCTCCTCCTCCCTCCCGACCCGAGGACCTCGTCGCTTGAATCATCGTCATGATTAGCAGCACATTAATCATGTTGATCACTTTCCTACAAATTGGATGCTGATTCGGCGCGATAAACGTTTATTATCCATACCAGGCGGCCAAAATTGGTTGCCCTTTTTCGGTGGAACAAAACAGCAAACACTTGCGGCGAGGGCTGCGACTGTGGTTGAATTATTTGCTCACCTTAACACACTTCATAATCAGCTCGTAGGAAAAGATTTCAGCCAGCAGATAATCTGGTCGCCTGTTTTTCGCTTTTCCATCCTCTCTACCTCTCTCTTTCGGTGAATCACCTTTTCGGCACAGTTGACTTGCGTAATCGAGCGACATACGCATCGAAAGAGGGCCATTTAATTGAACCGTTCGAGGCAGCCAATTGCAGGCTGCACAGGAAAAAAAAAAGCGCGTGACCAACACCCTGATAGTCGAACTGGCAAAAGAACTGCAGCTCTCATGTCGGTATTTAAGTTTTTCTTTCATACTCACCGACCAGGTGGAGCATCTGACCTCGCCGCACGAACAACAAGCGTAATACCCACCCACCCCCGGAGCGAAAGGTGAAGTGTCAAGAAACAAAATCGTGCGTCCCCGAAAAGTAGGTCGCCTTTTGATGACTTTACACGAAAGTAACGGAGCAAAAAAAAAAACTCAACGCTTCACGCTCCGCAAAGTGGCAAAGTCCGCCGATGACCTTCTCGGTGAGGCATTCAAGTTTTTTTTTTTTTGTCTCGCTTTTCGTCTTGTCGCCCGCTTGGAAAGGGATTAAATTAGGTCTCAATATCAATCACCTGTCCCGTTTGGTGTCGATTTATTAGTCCACCGTTGCGCGTCGAAATAGCAAAATGGGTTTAACAAACAGAAAAAAAAAACCTAAAAGAACCAACCACTTAAAGGAGGGGGCTAATCTTTACGCCGTAAGGGTGAGAACTTCTGGTCTAATTAATTCCGTTAGGTTTCTTTGTGCAGCAGCACCGTTGGGACAGTTATTTGAGCAAGCTGGGGATGACCGGGAAAGGGTTATTCCCCCCCCCCTCCCCCTGTTTGTGAGGGGGAAAATATTCTCCTGATTTGAATCAGTCCGCAGCGCAGGCCAAACCGCGGGAATGGGAAATGGTGACTCTTCAAAATAATCATCCACCAAGTACCAAGACGGGCGGGGCGAGGGTTTTCTTCCCCATCCCGATCTGTAGATCACATGCAAGAGACAAGAGGAAAAAAAACATACCATGCCCAACTGGCAAAACGACTTCGCTAGACGAAATTATGATCGCCAAGACGATACGCTGGCTCCCTTCGCAGTGATCCGGTGATTGTATGTTAATTGCAAACAAGAGGTACATAAAATGGGCCCCCACCTATCGGACGATCGCGCCCGGGCCCTCTACCGACCGTGGCGAATTGTGCTGTGGACCCTTCGGATCGATCGCGCTGAATCGGCCATAAATTTCAATGAAAGGAACGTTGTTAAGTAGGCGCTCGGGCGTGTTTGGAGTGTGCCAATGGAGAAGAAGAAAAGCCAACCTGATCCCGCGATTAGCCCAGCCTTTCAATGGGGAATAATCGTCTGCGTGTTGGCTTAATAAAAAAAAAATGCCCACAAAAACCCCGGCAAAATTCCTTATTCTAACTGTATCGGGACGGGCGCGAGGCGAGATGCTGTTGACGAGAGTGGGCACCAAGGGTAAATTAAAGGAGTTTTCCGGTAGCTTGATGCTTGCTGGGGCCTTCGTGAAACGTGTGTGTGTGTTTGTGTGTGTTCGACTCGCGCGTGCGTCCTAACAAAACCGTTGTGCCCAAAATTGACCGCAAAAGTAGATCAATGGGATACAATGAAGGAGAACAGTTAGAGGGCCTGCATTCGAGCATTCAAGATCGTTCGAGCTGGTTCGAACTAAGGATCGTTCTTACCTCGACGACAACCTGCCACGTTGAAGAAGAACTTTTTTGTTCATTGTTGCCCCATTGTGTTTGTTTACCTAGATAAAAGAAGTGGAGTCGCTTTCCAAAACCTTTCTTCCAGCAGAAGAAGTTTTGTTGGACCAAGAAAACACAACGTTATTAAGCCGTTAATGCACAGCTTAATGTGAACATTCTTGGCTCCTCTAGCATAGGCTATCTTTTTCAACCGGTCCAAACACCGACTCGCCGTCTAACGCATCTTCGTGATTTCTCGACAACGGCAATGGTTTGTGTGCAGCATAAAAGAAAACCCCTGGCCCGATGGCGGAAGCGTAGCGAGTGGGCATTAGCATAATATTGTACTTATCTCCTCGTCCGTCGTCGAATTCCGACGATCGCACGTGCAGCCGAAGAAATTAATTGATAAGTCTTCCGTTAGTCGCGTTGGAAGTGTCACGATAGACTACGGACATAAGTTGTCATCAAACGCGGGCAATGCGGTAATGCGATAGGACTTATCGGAGTAAAAATGCCTTAGGAATGGACAACCGCTACAAGCTCGGTTTCAACACCGAGTTCGATAGGGCTCGATAGTTTATGTTCGGCGCTAGCAGGAACGTGGAAGAGACTCGACATTTCGAATGGTATAATTATAAGGCTCGCTTTTGACTCCGGACCTGAGCTCCGTTCTCGGTCGGGGCTTCCATTCTAATTGATTTTATCTTTTCGATGTTGCCCTCGTTTCGGACACTCAGCCGGACGCGGCGATTCATTAAAAATTCAAATGTTTGCCAATTGTTACATTCCTCCCCGCGGGTCGCAAGTTGCTGCGTGCTTCGTCTTCTACCTCCGGCGGCGGTGGCAGGATGCCAAAGGTTTAGAGTATTTTACAATTTCAATCTTCAAAAAGATTCGCCCGATCGCGCCGGACGGATGCGTGAAACAATCGTCCCGGAGACGACCGCCGCCGGCACGGGGAGTAAATTATTAGTTTAGGTAGCTGCGATTCCGGGATCTCCATGGAGAGTCTCCTTCCCCCCTCCCCTTCGCTCCCTTGAGCCGTGCAATGTAAACCAGCATTTTTCCAATTTGCAGCACTAGCAATTCGCCTTCCGCGTTGAACCGACGCCAAGGCAAGAAGGTTGTGTTAACCTGGCGTAGAAACTGGGCCACCGCACACCCTAATGAGCATTCGGGCCGCCACATAAGAACAGCCTTTCTCATCCCCACGCTCAGCTTTCTACCGGGGGCACGCTTCCAATAATAATCGGCCGATCAGAGCGCGGCTAGGGTTTTCCTTTGATTTCTGAAGCTTTTCGCGAAGAGCTGCGGTCGATCGAATCGCGATTTTGAGCGTGTGTGTGCGACTCGTGACCGACCTTCGCCAATCGGCAGACAATGGCCTGACCGCCCGGCGCTCCTCAATCGACCGACCGACCGACCAAGCGCGATGATCTGGCTCTGGATCTTGCCGTCTTCGGGTTTATCGTTAATTTGAACTGACCCATTTTTCCATCCCCCCGGATCGCACACAAAAAAGACGGGAGAAGGCAGCGAATGAAGGTGATGAATTTCTTCTCCACGGCCCAATCGAATCGAAACGACCGATCGGTGTGAATAAAACTATTTTCCACGATCGCCAATTGATCACGAGAGAGCGAGTGAGAGAGAGAGAGAGACACGGCCGATCGATGGACACAGAAACAATAATTAACTGCGAACCTCCAGTCTTCGATCGGTCGTCCACGACTTGACCGAACGATTCGGCAGGAAGATGCGTCGAGGTGATTCAAAGATTGCTCTGTCCTCGTTGATTTCTGTCCTAATGTGGGTTGAAAACATGTGTAGAAAGTTTCTCTATTCCTCTCCCATCGGGTGGTATTGAATTCGAATCGAAAGTAAACTGACCGGTGCAGGAAGATAGAAAAAGTTTCGTTGTGTTTTGAGACGTTCAAACTCTTACAAGATGCAGCAATTTTTGGATCTGATTTCCCGTAAGAGTGCAATACACTTTGGTGGGTGTTAAAACACCCGTAAAGTATGGCCGCTACAGCCTCGCACCTTATGGTACGGTTGACTAACAGAACATTGTTCCCGTGAAAGCATTCCCGGCTTCTCAAGGTCCCGCAGGAACCATTCCACCCAAAAGGTAAATCGAAGAAAGCTAATGCAGAAGCCACCACAACGCATCTGGCGAGTTCTTTCACGCGCACGATCCTGCAGACGGCGCTGGCAAACATAGCGGTACCGCGGGCCAGCGCGCCAGCAACATATTGGGAAATCGAAATTCAATTTATTTTCCATTTGTGCCCGTGCTGTTCGAGTGGTCCCGGCTTTTATGCTGCTCGCACGCACCGCTCCGCGTCTCGGTCGCCTAATGCTCGCTCGAGAGCCGTACGAGAAAAGTACGTTTGCTTTCAATGACCTCGGCCCGGCGTACGCCAATGTAACGGATTCTGTACGACGGAGTCCGACGATGGAACAGACGTGGTGGAGCTCGGTGTGGATTTTTGGGGTCGGCGCTTCTCTTCGCCGCGTGTACTTTTTCCGGTGCGCACCAGAGATTTCTTCGGCGAGTGTGTACAAGCGTTTATGAATTGCTGAATTCAGGCTACAGCGTTCTGGTTTCGTTTTATCTGGTCCTCGGTCAGTTGTTCATTGGCAGCTTTTCCAGTTCGAGATTTATGTTAACACATTGTTGAAAAACCGGTATGCGCTGGCAACCACTTATCATATATGCACTACTACACGCCGCCATCGATGAAATCATACACATGTTAAAAGTCTCCAATCTACTAAGCCTCTGCGCTAACAAGGGTGTGAAATAAACCACTTTTGTTTCATCTGGAAAATGAAAAAATAAATCCCCAATGGAAAACTTCATGCAATTTGTTTGCTCCAAAACAATAATGAACGTAATTCGCAACACCTACTTTTGGCGTCCGGTAAGTGCTGCCATCGCGGACCCAAGATCCGAGAGGGCGCTGAGTTTGTTTCCGACCGTAATGAAATAAACGCAATCAACATCCATCTGAGCCGCAGCAAGAGCTAGAGATCTCTGTGTGACCCGCTGTTTGCGTGTATGAGTGTGTGGGTACGTCGTGCGTGCAAATCGAGTAATTGAGTGCGTTCTTACGTTTGTGTGCTTGGGCTTCCACACGGCCCACGTATGTGAATAAAACACATTGCATGATCTAAGCTTTTTCTTCTATCGTAACGCGTTCGTCGAGAGGTCACAGACCACAGAAACGTAGCTCCGATCTCTCGCGCTTGCCATGATGGCCACGTCGCGATTCCAATGCTCCTCCATCTGACGGAAGTCAGCTGTCTTGCGTGGGCGCACGTGAACGGCAACACTCCGTCGAAGCTACAACGTACGCCTCCGCACGCCCGGCGTTGAAGTCTTTCGTTTGAGTGCGACTTCAAGTATAGCGATGACATCATGCTTGTAGCTGGAGGAGCAGCGGCAACCCTCACGCTCGCACCGAGTTGAAGGTTAATCGCGTGTGTGCTGAGGCCGCCGGCCGTAATGTCACGTCGACGGCGGCAGAGACGGCGGATTCCAATGGCGGACGCGATGATTGAGTAAGCAGAAGGTCCGACCAGAAAATGGAACGTTACGTACGCCGACTTTCGCGAGGGGTTTTTGTCGATTTATCCCCTATACCCTACGAGGGAGGTACGAGGGAGTTCTCGAAGTACACACGATCGTTTGTTAAGAATAAAGCTGCCTTCGATCAACTCTAAATCCCTCCCGAGATCGTTCCATCATCTGAGTCACGCATACACATTGCACTGTGCAATGAATTACTCTATTATTCTACAACCCCTAAATGGCTCGGCGTACAGTTTATGCCTCACGTATAGCCGAGTTTCAGCTAGCCTTCTTTTTATTAATAATTCGTGCACGCAAATTTCGCACACCTCGCCCGAACTTCACGACTTTGCAATTACACCTCTAGCACCTGGTGTCTGGAATTAGTCGTTTTTTTCTTCTCCTCTGTTTGAGTCAAAGAAGAGTTGTTCGCAGCCATTTTTTCTCCCTCGACCTTGCCCTGCACGAACAAGTGTTGCTCCACCAGAACCCGCGGTGTACAGTGTTCAAAACAGTATATCGTTTTATTTCCCTGCGCTTTGAAGGCTTAAGGGAAAAGTTCATGGGAACGTGAACGCGCTCCATGAATGAAGAACCTTTTAAGAGTGAAGGATGTTTTGCCTTTTTTTTCTCCCCTGCGCAGCTGTACAGCATTACATAACCTTTATTTTTTATCTCCAAGAGCCCAGGTTGGCTTCGCTCGATAACAATTAATATTCTGCGGAAATCTTGCGCACCGGAACCCATGCACCATTCTTTTCTTTATTCCATGCCTACTGACTTCCCTGCGCGCCCGGATATGGGAACCAGCTAACGGGGAACCGGGGTTAAGTAGAGCGAGGAAAGTGATGGCAAAGCTCCAGATTTGCTTAAGTGATGGAACAAACCAAAAACTCCCACAGGAGCCGCTGCCGCCACCTACGGGCTCCGGGAAAGCCGTTATGAAAAGCGTTATAGAGCGCGATGGATTGATGGAACGAACAAACCATTTGTGTGCAACGATTGGAAGCGCTGCGATCACTTGAACGAAGGGGTCTATGGCGCGAGGTTGTTTCCTTCGGAAACGGATAACAAAATACAGCAACAAATAAATATTTGAAGTGAAAAATTCGACGGTTCGACCTTCAACCTAACATCCACAGTTTAACACGCCGTGGTTCGAATTCCAATTCATTGCGCAAAATGATCGCATCCGGAAGTTTAGCAAAACAACAGCCCGTAATTACGACCTATCGACTATCCCTCAGACAAGTTTCACTTGCTAGAACCGATCGAAGTCGTGCCAACGTGGCTTGAGATCATCCTCAGGTCACGAAAAAAGATCCTCAGCAAGGGCATCAATATTTCAATTATTAACAAGCGTGACGGTGTGCTTTAAAGAGCGCTGTCGACGCAAAGCCAAATGGCAAAGTCCCGTCTGTCAGTCAATCGATAAAGAAGAAACAGTTTATATACTGAAGCGATTTCATCTGCCGTCTCTTGCCGCGATCTTTTGTGGACAAAATCTTTTAGGAAACCCGAGTAACAGTTAGGTCGTATAAAAGGGTGATCAACTCTGGACTCAGCTCGACAAGACAAGTCTTTGAGTAGCCCGCAATTCATTTCCAGCGTACTTACCGTCGACTTTTTCGAGGTTATGTAACGTCGCCTTTGTCGTCGTCGCTACCAATTCGTCGGTTCTGGTTCGTTGCTCCTTCCGATGGCAACAAATGGTCTGATCGTTGAACGCCTGCACGGAGGCCAAGACGTCGGCCAAATCCTGTTTGCGTTGTATCCCTTTACACTTCGCTCGCTCGTGTAGACGTAATGCACATGCAGTATGCAGCAGCACCCTCCTTTCCTCTGCTCTCCCAGTTGGCCTTGCAGCACAACGCACAACGTTCACTCTTTTCCAAAACTTTATTCCTTCTGCCCACTTGTCAGCCTCATCCTCCTTTTTGACATCCGAAGCCGAATCGATCCACGAACACTCGCACACGGGACAAAGAAGTGCGATCACCTCACTGCACGCATCTTGTTACACTATTGCATTTCGTTACCACTGCACCACACGGGAAGAGAAACAAACAAACGAAAAACACGCCAACGTTAAAGAAGCGGAAGATGAAGGGAAATTAAAATTCTGCCACCCAGGTGAAGAATCCCTCAGGTGAAGTTCCGTCACTCGAGTCACAGACGAACCGGTACGGATCGTGGCGGCGGCGGCGGCGAAGGGAAAACGCACGAAGAGAAGCGGGGAAGGCGTATCTCTTGGACACGATCTTTGTCGGAGCGCGGCGCTGGCAATCGTCAAAGGCACTACGAACACACACACAGGGTCGCGCTCTGGACGCGGCGGAACACAGAACTCCGCCTGCACGTTGACGGATAATGCTGCGTGAAAATGCTTAATTCCTTTTTTATTTATTCTTCCATTTCCTCTCGCCGATCCCGACCGCCCGATCCCGATTGTGTCTCTCGCCACCGATCGCGGTGCACCACACCACGCACGGGCAAAGGACTCGATCTTGGTGGGTGTTTCTGTTTCGGTTTTCAATGTTACCAGCGGGTGCCAAATGCTGAGCAGGAATAAATTTTCCTGCACGATGAAAGCAAGCTTGGCAAATACCAAAAACGGCTATGTAAAAATCGAAAAGAAAACAAACACACGATCGAAAACAACAAACTAAAGCACCCCGCCGAGGGAAGCTAGAAGCACAAGAAACCCCCAACGGATGAAACACAGAAATGAAAACAGAGAAGAAATGAAGCTAAACCCCACTCCGAACAAAAGTCACTGCAGCCACTTCAAGCACCAGACGAGGCGGGAGAATGAAGGGAAAAACTACTGATCCCGACGAACGGACGAAGGGGCGAGCGATCGTTCGGTGACGAAACGAGAACGCGGCGGATTCCGCTAAAAGCGTGCGCCAGAAAAGCGCACCACGGGGCCACGGGACGACGACTTACTATACCGCTACGAGGCTACGGACCGACTGAGCCCGGTGCGTTTGCTTCGGTAACTTCAACGCGGCCGCAGACCGGAATACCTTGAAAATGTTGCGCCCGTCTGTGTTGGCGGCTGCGTACGCTTCTTACGGCGCGCCGTGGGTGAAAAGTAATGGAACAGTGCTCACGTTTGTGAGTTTTACTCTCTTCACGGGGTGTTTATTCGAAAAGGGCCACACATTGAAATTCAACTTCTCAACGAAATAACCATCAAAAACTGTGTTTCCGAATGTTTGTCAAATAAAAGTATTGGAACAAAGATAAACTTCCTCTAGCCTGCTGCGATGCCCTCTCGGCGATCACGATTCGGTCTCTTTCTTCCACCATTACATTACGCCATCTCTTTCCGTCGGCCATGCATCGCACCGCTGTGTTGGTGATGCTTTCATGCTCACAATATGGTGCTGGCCGGCCAGCACACAACTGTTGAACATGTTGACTCCGTGCTTGCCGTGTGCAGCTAGAAGAAGGGCGCCTCTGTGTTGGTGTGCAGCGCAAGATCAGCGGGATCGCGCATAGTGGGCTTTATTTAATTTGTATCTTTTGCTTCGCAGGTTCAGTTTTCGTCCGTTAAGCGAGAATAATTTAATTGAATAATTTTGTGGGTCATGCACAGTTCATTGGAACGTAACGCGATGTTTTGCACGGGGGAAAATGGCGTTCATTCGTATTTATCGATTCTAGCACAACATTGTGCAGTTGGATTGTGCAGTTGGCACACATGTGATGGAAGTGAAAACTTTTAATGCAGAAATTTCCTCCAAAAACACTTACCTTCAACTTCCACTAGCTCGGAGGAACAAAAACAACCCCTAAAATCGGTCATCGGCTCCAACACGTTCAAATTCATTTCAAGTAAATCATGAATATGCAACCACGACATTTAACGCTTCGATTTCATGTTCTAAATATTCGAATATACTTCTTCAAGGTAGCAACCGCGGTCGCAATCATCACACATCGTTGTTGCCTCCATCGCACGACGAACCGCCGAAGCCGAAGGGTAGTCTAGCAAAAACAAAAGTGACCTTAATTCGGCCGGCCCGGTGGTGATTAGGAAACTTTTTCCCTCATTTACTTTCATCCTGCTGCCAACCCCGTGGGCCATCGGGGGGCCACGGCATGCAAACTCCGTCGATCATTATGACTTCCTGGGAAACAAAAAAAAACCACACCGATCCTGCAGGTGAAGACAACAACGCGCCGGGTGTGTTGTTGAATACGGTTGAAGTGGTGAAAAGATAGACGAACATCATGCTCGGAGGAAATCGAACATGGAACCTGCTCGAAACATAATCAGCGCAGAAGTAAAAGTGTCCTCATTCCCCCCGCGCACGCCCGAAAAATGGGTCACCACCAATCGAGCGCGGCGCACACAGTGTGGCCATTTGGAAACCGCGCATCCCCATTCGACCCGCGCTATCAGTCCGCGGCCTCTGTGTGGCCTCAAAATGCGTCTCGCGTTCGCGGCCTCCGCGCGAGCGAGGGAGCTTGCGCGTGCACATATTCGTGCATCCATTGCTCCACACCGCGATGCAGCGGGAGACCGACGTGTGCAACGCAAACACACAAACGCGCGCAACCGATTTTTCAACATGGCGCGCAGTTGGCGCGCTGACGACGGTGTGTGGCTGTGGAAACCGGACTTGCGCGGCGTGTCGTCACAAACACCAACGCCAGAGATTGCGCGAGGAGGAGAGCAATGCGGTGAGAAGAATGGAGCCGGTGGGGCCCAATGTGGAGCCGGGAATGAAATGCAGCAGCGTGCAGTCTCGGCCAAGAATGCGCAAGAATGTGCAACAAAGACAATCGCTCTCTCGCGCTCGCGGGGGTGGTTGAAAGCACAGTAGTGGCGGGGCGAGTGACAATGGAGGAATTGTAAAATGCACCGCGAAGCAGCGGAGGACACGACGACCAACAAGAAAGCCCGCTGCGCGCCGACAATGATCGGATAGCACGAGTTGTGCGCTTTTCTGCGTCTTATTTCCGTTTTTCCTGTTTCGCCTCGCATTTCGTTGTGCGGAAAAGCGCCCGCCACGAAATGCAGTCGGTGCGATCGATAGCGCGATGGGGCCCCACACTAAATGCATATGTGTGCAACGCGCACCCGCTGCAATTGATTCGATGCAGGAAGGAACGAACTCCTCCTTCGACCGGTTCTTGCACTCGGGCCTTCGTCGGAATGTGCAAAGCCGCCCAAGTCTCGCGAATTGTCGTTCCGGTCGGGGCGAATGATTAACCGACGACTCATGCCTTCTCCTTTCCCCGATCATCCCCATCGCCCGCACTAGCCTCTGCCCTTTCAGGGTGTGACCTTTTCCCCGGCGTGTGGGCAGCCGTTCAGGATGAAGCGTAGTTAACCGGCTCGAGTGAACACACTTGGCGATTACGAAGGGAACTGTGTTATTTTATTGTCCGCTCCGATCTAACATCGAGGCGAGGAAAAGTTCTCCACCCACTGCGCCTGCATTCTTCTCTGCATCACTGCAGCGTCACCGGCGAGGGTGCGGCCGCCTCGTCCAGATGCCGAAAGTAGTCCTTCTCGAAGTCGTTCATCAGCTTCGACTGCTCCTGGTTGAAGTTCTGCTTCTTCATCTGGTCGACGCTCAGCAGCAGCTTCTTGTAGTCGGCCAGCACCTCGGTGCGCTGCTTCCGGAGCTGCTTGATCTGCTTCTCGTACGTCAGCCGCTCCTGCCTGGCGGCGTCTCGCGTTTCCTGCAGAATCATTGTAAAGTAGAATACGAATACATTTTTGAAACAAAATTCCAACAATGATGTGCATTTTAGCGGAAGATTTTGACCAATTTATCATCGGCAAAGGTTTGGCTCGTGGAATTTTTCATACCTGCGGAATTATTCAAAAATATTCTATGCTACCTTAAATCTATTCTACCAATTGAGAAACATAACAAACCGGTACCTTTTCCGAGTCGTTCACAATGCTCAGCTTGATGCGGAGACTTTCGACCTCCTCCTGCGCCTTGAACAGCCGCTTCTCCTGCGTCTGATTGAGCTGCGCCAAATTACGGATCTCCGACCGGGCGCCAAACAGTTCCTTCGCGGCGCCATTCAACTGGGCGTCCTTTTCCTGGAATCAAACGATTCGGCATTGTTGCTGCCTTCATCCTCCTTCTGCCTGCTTGCTTACCTTTATCATTTTGTCCAGCTCCAGGTTCCGCTCCTCGAACTTCTTCACCATCCGCTCGAGGGCACTGTTCTTCGTCAGCAGCTGCTCCTTGAGCGCCTCGAGCTGCTTCAAACGGTCCAGCGCCAAGTGGAGATCCTTGACATTCGCCTCGTTCTGCTTCTGGCTCGTTTCCAGCTCCGTCTGAAGGATGGCCACTTTCGACTTGAGGAACCTGTTCGCGACCAGCCAAAAAATTAAAGGTCACTGGCTGTTCTCGCTTGTGCCGAATTAACATATGCTGCGGCTGCGCCCCGCTGCGCCCCTCCTCCTTTTCTCACTTGATCAAACCGTCCGAGCTGATGTTTTTCTTCTCGAGCACCTTCGGCACGACGTCGGCCATGTTTTTGCTCAAGTTGCGCGCCGTCGCCGCCGCCGATGTCGCCGACTTGCTGCCGATGAACGTCCCGGGCGGTGCGCCGCCGCCGCCTCCCGCCACCCGTTGCCCGTTGCTCACCGTGCGCTCCACCGAGACGGTCGTGACCTTCACCAGCTGCAGCTGTTGGTTGCTGCTGCTGTTGTTGCTGCTCGATCGGCTATGCTCTTCCTTGATCGCATCGCACCGAATCTCGGTGAGGGTCGTCGTCGTCGAGGGCGCCTGCCGCTGCTGGCAGCCGAACGACTCCTTCTCCCCGCTCACCCTGGCGAAGATCACCGCGGCGGATCGCTCCGGTTCGGCTTCCGGTGGCTCGGCGGAACCGGTTCCGGCGTCGTTCTCCTTATCCGTCGTTTCAATCGAGCCACCCAGCTCGGACGAAGAGGACTCGTCGCCATCGAAGGACTGCTGGCGTTGCGGATCGCCCGCCACCCCCACGACCGCACCCGTCGTATTGTTCAGCTTCTTCATCCCGTGCCTCATGCGGCGCTTCGTCGTCATCCAGCCAACGTTCTCGTTCAGCTCGAACAGGCCCCGTGACTTGGCGTTTATCTCCTCGTTCATCCGGAACAGGACGCGTTCCCGCTCCAGCAGCACCGGATCCATTTCTACGCGAACTGTGTGCGAACGGGGGAAAACTGTTACCCGAAATCGAAGCGAGCCAAATTACCATACACAACTCGAATCACGATGGACAAAAGGGCCACCCTTTCGATGCTGCCAAGCGGCCTTTCTTCAACTAGAGAGGGTCAACCAAGCGTGGACTGGTTCAACGCAGGCCGTGTCGGCCGCTAGAATTTTCCGTGTCGTCGCGCGCGCGGTGAAAAGTTCGGTCTGAAGCCGTTGCTCGAAAGCCGGCGTCCGTTCGCAGTAGAGAGTTGGCTTGGTTTGCGTTACCACGGGTTACCGAACCATGCGACGGTGTTGCCAGGGGAGACAGTTTTCCGCGTAAAGCACCGGCAGCATATAATGGGACGGACGGGTGGTGGACAACAACCAGCCGTTGTTTATGCCGCCAAACATTTTGGGAGCGCAACCTGTTGATGGTACGGCTGGCGGCGTCCATTGGGACGTCCGTGTTTCCAGTGTTGCGTGCCAGCGTCTCTGATGACATCGGAACATACACTCGAATTGCCAATTGGGGTGATGTGTTGGAAAATCGGACTCACATTTTCCGTTCTAGATATGGGAGTGCAGGCAAGACATCGATGTTTGGCTCATTGCCAACCGGCGTGAAAAATTGATAAACCATGTTTTATTTTGATGCGGAAGGTAATGATTAACAATGTTTCAAACATCCGCAGTTTTCAGGAACAGAATAATTTTTTTTAATGTTATATTATTAGAAAATAGAATGAAAATGATTTAAAAATATATTATGATTATTAGTATTTTCTTCTCTTACTATATTATACTCCCCATGAACACGATAACGCCTGTCGTCAAGAAGTCATGTCTTATCGTTATCTTTGAACAGCTTGTCACTGATTGCACCTAAAGTGCTCCACGCGAAGGTGATTTAATGTGGCAGTCGTCGGCAGTTAAAAGTGAACGTCGAATGTGGCTGGAGAAAGTGGCATTGTGTTGGAAATTGCATTATTTTTAACGACCGGGAAGGATCAATAAAATCATGATTCGGTTATCCGACGGTTTTCTTCTGTGGATACTTACGAAACTGTTCCTTGCCGGTGCGCAGATTGATCTGACGAACAATTACGTCTGCACGGAGGATTTCTGCGACGTTAGTAACGCACGCCGCTCGAGCACTCGAGAGTATAACCATCGCCGTGTTACCCCTTTGGCTTGCCCTTCCGTAGAACTATCGCGAGAACAACCCCTGCGACACACTGAAGGCGGCCTGCCGGGCGCAGAACTCAACCCACAATGGCGTCATCTTTCCGTCCACAACGCCCTGCTCCTGTTGCCGGACCTGTGTGGAGAATCTGAAGCTCGGGGACGACTGTTCCGTGGGCGGACTGGGCTATCCGGTGCCGGGAAGCATCTGCGGACCGGGACTGTACTGCAAGGTGGCCGAAGGCGATGAACATCCCACCTGTCACCCGAGTGAGTATCGTCAATCGGTTTCGCCACAGAGCGTCGCTTTGAACGATCGTCTTCTCCAGTGCTGGAGTCTAGCAAATGCTTCACGGCGCAGAATAACTACGACGAGCAGCGACAGGCCGGCCTCATAGGACACTTGATGCAGCGGCCAGAGTGTGACGGCGATGGGAACTTTCGGCCAGTGCGCTGCATCCCTGGACAGACGTAATTCCTGCCATTCTTCGAACATAATGTTGCACTCGGCTGATGGGTTTTTTTGTTTTGTTCTTCTACTTTGTGGAATTCCTCATCGCAGATGCTTCTGCGTCGATGAAGATGGCCAGCGGATTTTTGGCGAAACCGTCCACACCGCTAACATACAGATATCGATGAGATGTGGTAGCGTAACGAAAGACTGAACCCAACACCGAAGGCTCAAGACGATCAGGAAGAATGTATCTTTGATCTTTCAGAGTGCTCCCGACTGGCGGCAAAGGCTCGCAAGCTACTGAACTCCCAATACCCGGTGCTGACGTCGCGCTGTGACTCGAAAGGTTCGTTCGACCAGTTGCAGTGTGTCGATGAAATGTGCGTGTGTGTGGATATGCACAGCGGGCGGCCAACGTCGGATCTCCGTAACGTTACCCGCGGGCTTTCCAGTCTGCCGTGCTGTAAGTAAGATGGAGATATGACTAGCGGGCCGCAAATGGAATCGTGTCCGTTTGTAAACTTCCATTTCAGTCGATAAGCGACTGCACGAAAACGCCACCTACCTGCGGGACTGCGAAAACGTGAAGCTCGCCCAAATCTACGACATCCGCGAGTACGCCACGAACGACTTCAACGTGCTGGAGTTCGAACGTGACGTCTGTCAACCGGACGGGTTCTACGATCGCATTCAGCTGCACCCGACCGGCGGCTACCGGTACTGCTCGGATAAGGACGGGGCCATGATCGAGGACTTTCGGGCTCCGCTGAACACGCGCCTTGCCGCGACCATGAACTGCAGTAGGTGACCGGACTCCGGTCCCAACCAGTGCGAGCCTTGAAAATGAACCGCCGTAACCTACCGCCGCTCCTCTACGTTACGACTTCGTTCCTTTGCAGAGTGCGCCAAGGCGAGGAAGCTGCTGCTCGACAGCAAAAGCCTGGAGATTCCGCAGTGCTGTCCGAACGGAAGCTACAAGAGTTTGGCCTGTCGGCGCGGGGAGTGCTACTGCGTCGACGAGGACGGCACCCAGGTCGGGGTGGAGCGACCGGAAAAGGACAAATCGAAGCTACCGTGCTACAACGGAGGCGACTATTGTCCACTCGCTTGAGCTTGAAGCGATAAAGGGGGAGATAGTTGCGAACGTGCATTCTTGTGTTGTTTGTTGAATTTCAATGAATTGTGTTTGTGTCGTAAATTTTGAAACGTGTCAAACAACAGCGTATGCTTCACCCGGAGCTCCGGGAAATCGATCAATAAATATCACTTTGATGCAACCGGCTGGCTGTTGCAGGAGTAAACAACGATAAGATCGTTCGAAACATGTGTTTTTGCACACGTTCAGCTGCGTACGATCACAACGAAAAGAATGTGTACTTACCCATTGGCACGACAAACTTAATGAAGTGGACGCAAACTTTTGGAATGTTCACACTTTTCTTTACAATCTTCATACTTAAATAAAGCTTAGTTCAAATGGCACAAAACAAAACACCTAAGAATACGACTTTCAATACCACAAAACGGTGGTGGCCTCGCTAATACGCCGTCTCGTTCAGGGGCCTCGCCCAGTCCGGAAACGTCGCCAACTCCGGATAGATAACGCTGCCCCAGGTCGGAAACATGGCCCAGCTGATGAGCAGCGTGAATATCGACGGGCCGATGCCGGCGACGGCCATATCCTTGATGCGAATGTTGCCCACCCCGGCCACGATTGCGTTCGGTGGCGTCCCGACCGGCAGGTGGAACGAGAAGCTGCACACCATCGCCACCGGAAACATGAGGTACAGCGGGTGAATTTCAATCGCGATGGCCTGCGGTTGCGCGGGGACAAACGAAACCATAATTAGTGGACACTGTCGAGCGGGTGTACCTGTTCCCCTCCGGGCAGCATGCTTACCACTTCCGCCAGCACCGGCAGCACCACGTTGCAGATTGCCACGTTCGAGGTGAACTCGGTGAGAAACTCGCCGACCAGGCACAGGACGAACAGAAGCAGTAGCGGCGGGAGGACCTTCAGCCCCGCCAGCGATTGGCCAAGTAGGGCAGACATGCCGGAAGTGCGGCCACCCTCGGCGAGGGCGAACCCACCGCCCAGCAGGAAGAGCAAACTCCACGGGGTCTTCTGGTTGATGAAGCGCCATGTGATCAGTCCGGGCGAAGCTCTCCGTGGTAAACGTCCTATTGGAGAGAGAGAAAGAGATGGGAAGAGACATACAAAACCCAACGTAAACATAGGAAAGCTTTCAAAAAACGCTTGAAAGCTAATAACTCTAAGCGTTTTGCCGACAGCGCCATCTAGTAGATAGTTCATGCAACTACTAAACTGCCAATTTGAATTAACAATTTAAAAATTTTGAAAAATTTGTATTATGGACAACAACAATACTTATGGTCATTCTACACTTTTTTAAATTATAACT
Organism: Anopheles plumbeus; assembly: GCA_034621735.1. Taxonomy (NCBI): domain Eukaryota; kingdom Metazoa; phylum Arthropoda; class Insecta; order Diptera; family Culicidae; genus Anopheles; species Anopheles plumbeus. The sequence goes on from JAOEFI010000006.1 coordinate 28,433,819, forward strand.
CACCCCCTCCTTTGCTGAAGAAAGACAGACAGCTCCAATCGGCGGGCACGATGAACAGCATGATGACGACGAAAATGGCGGGAGTCGCGTCTTTGATTTTACTGCCGAGTGAACACGTGACGGGGGGAAAATTTAACTTTCGGCCCATTTTGTCTGCGAGAAGCGAAAGAACTTACACATTCGGTAGTAAGTCAGCCCAGCCCATCATGAAACCCGGTTCACGCGTGAAGTACAACACGACGGAGAGAACGAAGAAAAATGCTACGCCTATCTCATGCGAACTCATCGGTCCCAGCTCCCGGTACCGATTTTCGATGACTCGCTTCGCCACGGCCTCCCCCTCCGGGCCAATGTTTGCCGCACGTGCCTCGGCACTGTCCGGTCTAGTGGAGAGAGAATCAAGTCTAGTGAATGGCAGAATGTCGGAGAAGTCACAAACTCGTTACCTGAACATTCCCATGAACAGCCACTGCAGGTAGACCCAGTTGAGGAAGGTGAACATCAGCATGCCCGGTACGTTGTAGAACATGAACGAGGGAAAATCGATGCCGGGTGCCTCCGGAAACCGACTCTCGTAGATTCCCTTCAGCGTAAGGTTAACGCCCGATCCGACGATTGTTCCGACGCCACCGCACGTGGCCGCGAAGGCCGTGCCAATGTAGTAGCAGAGCGTTATCTTCGTGGGCCGAGGGAGCCTGCAAGTGAACAGGCGAATGAGGACGGAAATGCGGTTTACCTTAACTGACTCAATGCATCCGACAGGATATCCCCCTGGCAGCTGGCTTACTCTTCTTCCTGATCCGAGCGCCCCTCGATGGACTTTGGCTTTTCGTTGATTTCACACAGTCCTTGCTGAAACGGGTGAGATCCGGATAGAGGTGGTTATGGAGTTCTTAAGAAGCAAAGGGGACATTGACCCTACGTACCGCTTCCAACTCTTCCAGCACGGCCTGCACAATCGGGCACATCATCGCGACGGTGGCCGTGTTGGAGATCCACATCGACACGAACATCGTCACCACGGTCAGGCCCAACGTCAGCCTCCGCTGGCTGCATCCGATCACAGAGATCACCTTCAGCGCGACCCGCTTGTGCAGATTGCAGTACTCCACCGCGAGCGCCATCACGATGCCACCGATGAACATCAGCATCGTGTCCTTCATGTACATCATGCACGTCCTGTTGGTGTCCAGGATGCCCATCATGGGGAACAGCACGATCGGCAGCATGGAGGTGACCGGCAGGGGGAGCGCTTCCGTGATCCAGAACATGGCCATCACCAGCACAATGTACATGCACCGGAACGGGGGCGAAGTGTCGACCAGAAACACCATCCCGGCCAGACAGGGCACCAGCAGAACCAGCAGCGTCTTCCAGTACACACCCATGAACAACCACATCCGCCGGGCACATCCTTCCGGTGATTGCGTCCTGCAACCGATCAAGACATCACTTATCTTTCAACAAAGCGGCACGCGACTCGCACGATCCAAATTCGTCCGCGAACCACCACCACCAACCTGTTGGTCGCCGAAATACTCACATTCTTTGATCCAACTGCAGCGTTAGCTGCTCTTTGCTAAGCACCGCCGTTTCCACCATATTGCCCCCACTCTGTGCGGCCACTTCCGTAAATCGCCGCCACTACAATTTTTCAATTAACAACCGTCCCGGAGCGGCCCGGGAACATCTAAGATTGTTCCGAGGGGGAACCACACTTGCCAGCACACGAACCGGACCACGACTGATAATAGGTCTATCGCCGAAAGTAGTGACCCTTTGAGACGCACGAGTGATGAAGGCACTTTTTTTCTTGCTCTATATTATTATATTCTTTCTGTGTCACTGTACTACCGGCGCGGTGTAGTGCTGCTACCGGACTGCCAACTAAGTCAACTTCGGTTTCGGACGCAGTTGGCGTGTCTCTCTCACGTGCGCGCCTTGCGCAACCCTGGCAACCTTCGATCGAACAACGGTCTCCTGCGATCGCCGGAAGCAGAATGAGACGCTTCGCTGTTGCGAGTCGCACTAAAAAGCATCCTTTTGATACGGCGAAGTACCGACGCGAGTGTGAAACAGCTTGAAGCACGATCATATCGCTGGCTTTCGTCGCGTTCACAGCTGATCATCGTTTTAACGCACGGGCGGAACAAATAGTTCTTGGTTCGTAGCAGAACAACGAAATCATTCTTCTCTTACATTGTACAACTGTTTCCTTATGGAACCGAAAATTGGAACCAAACTGAACGTAGAGTGTTGAGCTCTCCTTCACCCTTTAGCAGACGGAATCTTATCATCACTGGAAAGCAAACCGAATGACCTGAATTTGAAAACTATTATAAGGTTAAGTGCAATCTATCCTTCGGAGCATCGCGTCGGCTCCATCATTCAGTTCCGCTTAGCTCAGTGTGCGATAACTGATACCAAGGCACACTCCAATTCGATCGAAGATTAGTTGATAGGATTATTTGAAACAGCAACATAAAAAGTTGGTTTCGAAGAACTTTCAAGCCTACCCTCTACATCCTATCAAGCGAGTCTTCCTGTCGATTGTTCTCGTGACAAACCACCGAAAACGTCGATTATGATGCAAGATCGCCTAGACTTAATCTTTCCAAACGAGTTCAACGGCATGCCGCGCCATTCGGTGCCATTCTATTTCAGTAGTAACCCTGACTCAGCTATAAAATATATGACGTTGTTTTACTGTTTCGTTTATTAGTTTACCCACATTTTCGAATACGAATGCGTCATTAGTTTGCCGAATCAAAACGGGATCCTCGGTTGGGTTTGTTTTTTTTTTTTCATTCTGTAATACTTCACAAACAAGATGCGCCGCTAATACCGTACACCGGAACACCACCGCCCTGTGGGAGGAGGGGACAAGACGATGCACACAGCGAGGATCACGGATCGTGCCACGCGCACGTTGCAAGCGCCCAAAGGGCGACCAATCAAAACGGGAAGCACGTTTACGGGTCGTTAAATGGCATTGGCAAGGAACCGGGCGGAGTGTAGAACGCGACCGTGCTAATGTGAGGATAGGTTCAGGCACGTCGCCACCTATGCTTTGTATGATGGTTGTCCCCACCGATTTACCTTCAATAATTCGGTTCGGCATTGAATGTTGCCGCTGATCGTTAGGCGCGAATTGTACGTTTGTTTAAGAAAGCTGTTTTCGGCATTGCGTCGGACGACAGTTGATCCCCAGTTGCGCTCCTGCGTGAAGTGTTTAAGAAGGTGATTTTTAAAATACAATTAAGGACCGCATCCGTTCTGCTGTTCAATTAATGGAAACATATTTTAAAGCGCCATTCGAAAAAAATTCAGTGTGTTAAGTTTGTGCGGCATGCCTGCTTTGACACTAGAACGTAGTAAATATTGTTGAAATCCCCACACGCTGCATGTTACATGCTTCCGCGAGGGGTGTTGTGAAGTGTTAACTTATTTACCAAACAGCACGGGTAAAAGGCCATTGTTTGTAAACGAGGAAATTTCAATTTGTACTAACGATAATATTGATAGCCATCGGCGAATCTTGAACCTTGCTCCCCATTCATGTTGTTTAGTACAATCCTCGGGTTTTTGTTTTCCATTATTGTTTAAAAACTCTGAACGCAAAATCACAGATTGTGTAGACATGTACCAAGCTACAGCTCAGGGACGATCACGATCATGAACATTCAAGAAATGTCTCAAAAGAACGCGTTAAGGTTAAGCGCCTTGTAGAAGCGCGATAAGGTTGCTGTTGTAACATTCGACGCACATTAAGTCATCTTTTGAAGATCAACGCTTCGTGATGATCAATGAAATATACTCACGTCTTACCTACTCGTAAATTCATTCAACGGGTGACGGGCACGATCGTTAAAAGCGACATTTAAAATTAAAACCACGAAGTTAACAGTAATTGTATATTTAATTAATGTCTCTACGTTCTAGTTTCTCTACTGCGTTTGCATATTTTTCGTATTCTTTTTTTTTCTTTTCGTTTTTTAACATATAAACAATTATGTACGAAGGCATCCGTTTCGTCTTGAAAATGTCATACGAGAGAACAAAATAGCGAACCGTTCTCACAGTCACGATTGTTCGCTCGTTTTGTATTGTACGGTTGTTTGTTATCCTTGCCTCAGCGTGCATCCAACCTGCTTAAGTTGTGACACACTATGGAAGACTAACACGAAATTGCACATTGATGCAAGCTGCCCCTCCACTCCACCGCGAGAGCATAACCATAATGTTCCCCTATCTCGGTGCATGGGCACCTATCGGCAGCAATTAAGTGTTTACTTGTGGGTGATAACATGAAATAAAAATGGCGAAAATAACTTTAAAGTACATCTGTTTCCTTTGTTCCAAAGCAATGTGTCAACTTGTGCTAAACTGATCAGTTAACGAAATGCCTCAAAAAGCTTAGCTCTCGCGGACGGCAAAGCGAACCAGTGACCATTTTGTTTGCTCGGCTGTTTGGTCGTTTGGTTATTCTATAAAATGCACTTTTGATTCAGTGTGCCTTCAATTTCCCTAATCGCATTTTCATCACTTTTGGCACACGGTTTCTTGGTAAGAAACTGTAACAAAAAACTCATGATTGGATTTATCTTTTCCTAAGCTGGAGTTCTTCTCACAAGGTATGATGCCCTTTAATGCCTCCTTAGTTTAGAGTTGCGTTCACTATGACCGGCCGAGCCCAGTCTGGGAACGTCGCCAGCTCCGGGTACACCACGGCACCCCACGTCGGAAAACTGGCCCAGATGACGAGCAACGTGAAAATCGACGGGCCGATGCCGGCGACGGCCATATCCTTAATAGCAATGTTACCAACGCCAGCGACGATCGCGTTCGGTGGCGTTCCCACTGGCATGTGGAAAGCGAAGCTGCACGACATAGCCGCCGGGAACATCAGGTAGAGGGGGTGAATCTCAATCGCAATAGCCTGCAATGTGGAAAACGGTTTAATTGTTACGTCTCGTGTCCATGTTTCCTTCCCTCCTTACCATTTCGGCCAGCACAGGAAGCATAACGTTGCAAATGGCCACGTTCGAGGTGAACTCAGTCAGGATTTGGGCCGTGAGGCACACGACAAACAGTAGCAACAGCGGTGGAAGGGTTTTCAGTCCTGCGAGCGACTGGCCCAGCAGCGCCGACATTCCAGACACCTTGCCACCTTCAGCCAGCGCAAAACCACCGCCAAGCAGAAAGATTAGGCTCCACGGGACTTTCTGGTTGATGAACTTCCACGTAATCAGTCCTGGAGTCGCTTCCGTTGGGAGGCGTCCTGGAAAAGAAGAAAGAGAATTGTTAGAATAATGGGATATTTTATTGGGATGCTGATAACAGAAACAATTTACGATCCTCAATCGGTGTCAGTGGACATGCCGGTGATATCCCTTTCGATAAATGTCTCACCTGGATTGCTGCGACAGAATTTCAAGCAGCGCCAGTTGGCAGGAATCATGAACAGAACAATGACAATGAACATGGCCGGCGTCGCATCCTTGATCTTACTGAAAAGTGAACAGAAAGGTAGTGTGTCATACAGTAAATCCGTCTCTCCAATTCGCCGAAATTATGATATCACATACACTGTGTTCAAAACGTCAGCCCATCCGGTGATGAATCCTGGCTGACGGGTGAAGAACAACACGACGGCAACGACGAATAGGAAGGCGACACTTTTCTCGTGCGACGTCATCGGACCCAGCTCCTTGTAGCGCATCTCAATAACACGCTTAGCGACCGTTTCGCCTTCCACTCCGATGTCGGCAGCCTTGGCTTCGGCGCTGTTCGGTCTGATATTGGGCGAAGGAACAATGTGTTAAGAAACATTGGACTGCAAGCGGTCAAGGACCACGGTCACGTTAGCTACCTGAACATTCCCATGTACAGCCACTGCAGGTAGACCCAGGTGAGGAACGTGTACAGCAGCATGCCGGGCACGTTGTAGAACATGAACTTCGGGAAGTCGATACCGGGTGCGGTCGGGAAGCGTCCTTCGTAGATACCCTTGAAAGTTAGGTTAACACCCGAACCGACAATCGTACCGCATCCGCCGAGGGTTGATGCGTACGCCGCACCGAGGAAGTAACAGAGAGTCGTTTTGGTCGGTCGAGCTGGCCTACGATGGAAGAACGGTCACGCGGATGCGGATTAATGAGAGTTTAAAATTGTTTCCAGGGAAAAGATGCTTGCAACTCACTCGTCGTTCACCTTCTCCTTGCCCAGCATGCCCTCCTCTTCGCCCGTCTTCCTCCTACGTTCGTACATCTGGCAGAGCCCTTGCTGGAAAGGTGACAAACGAACGAAAGATCACTGATCGGTTCTCCGAATCATACGTCAAATAAAGTCACGCAGTTAAGGCGTTGATCTTACCGATTCCAGTTCCTCCAGGACGGCTTGCATAATCGGACACATCATCGCGACGGCTGCGGTGTTCGAGATCCACATCGACACGAACATCGTCACCACCGTCAGCCCAAAGTTAAGCCTCCGCTGGCTGCATCCGATCACGGAGATCACCTTCAGCGCGACTCGCTTGTGCAGGTTGCAGAACTCCACCGCCAGCGCGATGATAATACCACCGATGAACATGAGCATCGTCTCCTTCATGTACATCATGCAGGTTCGGTCGGTTTCGAGCACTCCCAGCATGGGGAACAGCACGATAGGCAACATGGACGTCACAGGCAGGGGCAGAGCTTCAGTCACCCAGTACTGCGTCATGATCAGCACCACGAACATGCACCGGTAGGCCGCGGTGGTGTCGATGAGAAACACGAGGCTGGCGAGCATCGGGGCAAGGATGACCACCATCGATCGCCAGTAAGCGCCGATGAACTTCGTCGTTCTCCGGCCGCAGCCGATCCGTGGAGCCGCCATCGCTTCGCTACAAAGAAAGCACAAACAAGAAAGTCAATTAAGCAGTCAATCTCTAGACCTGCGGTTCAATTAGTTACAATGAAGGAAAAGGGGTTACTTACACTGTCACCGCATCCTCCAGGGCTTTCTGGTCGGCCATTTTACTTCAAACGGAGCCCCTAGCTGACCATATGATTGAACACTAACAGACTCTGCAAGCAAACAAAGCGACACCACGATTGAAGTAACGATAAGTAACGACCATCGAAGGCCCAGCGACTTCTTCCGTCTATCGATCCATGTGCCGCCAAACGGGCGGGCTATGCACACGAAATGCACTTTCTAATTACAACCCCCTAACTACGAGCAGTATACCCCAATTACTATGTAATCGTCACGAACGGCAGCTAGAACGGTTGAAGGTCGCCTCCCGTGCCGGACGATAAGATACAGTTACCGAAACGCGCTGACCAGAATGGGATTCGGAGCGCACCCGTCCTCTAAGGACATTGCCCTTGAAACGCTCTAGGTTATAAGTCCGCTCCCGACTGTTTGAACGAACTCGCCCTGTGTGCGTGAGTGAGTTGGGTGAAAGGTTATCGGACTACATTTGAATTTGAACAGTTTCGCGTGGTCGCGACGAACAATTTAAATGTTTTCCTTGACTCCGGGTTTAAAAGAAAGTTCAATGCTGAACGAAAACAAGTCATTGCCATTGCGGATGTTTCAAAATGGAACAATTCGTTGTATTCCGTAAGTCGATTACGTATTACGTAACATAATGAATTTCCACTTCCAAAGTAGAATACAATCTTGTCTATTGTAGATGTGTCCCACGGTTTAAAAATAACAAAAGTGACTCGCACTCGGATACACGCGTTTCCGCTTTGCTTGACGAGGCAGATGTAATTACGTTGATCATTTACTTTGTCAAAAAAACAACACCATGAACAAGTTCTATGCGTCAACTCAACAACTCCTCCTCTTCTGATTCCCACCCTTCTATCATTTGCACAGTAAACGTATTCCATTGCGATTCGTCAACAGTCTGCCATCAAGAACAAGAATCGTCGTTGCCATCTGGTATCACGACAAATGATTTTGCAGTTTGATCACATATGTATAAGAATCATATGTGTAATCCTATAAGTTTGTCAAGCTTTGTGGTAGGATTGCCAATTTGTGTGTTGGTAAAACTCACTGGACTGAAGGCATGAACGACAATGAAATATCTTTAAACACATGCACATGGTTCCTGGCGCTTGTTGCCGGAGCAAACCTGTTTCATGTTCCATCTGCATGTCGCATCGATTCGAGGCAGACGACTACAGCGACACTGAACTTGACCACACTAGTGACGTGAGAGGGGAGTACTAAAGTCCAACAGCAAAGTCAAAAACCAGTTCTTCGCGGCGCTCAAGAGCAACGGCTGTTGATTTTTTATTCTTATTTGCATGGTAATGAAATCCACGAGCCTCCACGTTCGGGCGCCTGCCATACCGATCCGTTCCTTATTCATCCATTCTTCATTCTTCCACAGGCGCCAGCGGCGCCGAGAAATGCTTTTGCGAATTCGCGAAACTGGTTTAGGGTATGGGTTTATTGAAATCGAAAGTAAATGAATGGAGCAAGATCTCTTGCATATTCTTTCCCAGTATCGAAGAAATGCCGTAACATTCCATGCGTGCCACAGGTAGGTTGGTAGATGCGAGGAAACTACACTATCTGACATACAATTTACGGTCCAGACCTACTCCAAGTAGGTACTCTAATCGTTCTTGGCATTATTTATGAGTAGGAAATTAAACTGTCCAATGCGCCAACGAACAGGAATGGAAGCAAAATGTGCGACGAAAAAGGTTCCAGATATTGCTGGACGAACTCGATGGCGATAGCGCTTATCAGCTGCACCAGCATGGCGGACCCCCTCGATAGACGCAGATGCCAGGGGTGTTGTTGATTTCTGGATTCGAAACGTCTAGTAAAGATGCTGGAAACATTGTGCGCAGAGGTGATGACATAAGAGCCCCTGGGACTTACACTATTTGAACTAGAATACTTTAAACAAGTACGTTCGTTCTTTCCAAGCACACTTTCACTCGTAAATCTGGATTTTTGCTGGAGATTAACTTGAGGGATCGGAGGGATGTTGATAAAGGCAAAGCGGTACGTGTTTCCGAAGCATTACACCGTGTTTAATTTGGAGTTATCATGCTTAAGCGCTTTTCTTTATCGTGATCATGATTTAGGGGACACAGCTTATCTAACGATCAGCTAAAAATATATATTGTAGCGGAACCCTGCCACACAACGGTAAGCACATTGAACCTTGCCTTATTCCTTTGGTTAGCCAATATGAATGGACATTGTCCTCATGGTGCATGGTCAAAGCTTGACAGCCAATATTGACACTGAAAATCTGTTTTCGGATACCGGCAACAGATCCTGCAACGTCCACACTCCACACGGAGCTATTGTTGGGCGAATGGCGTGCAGCAGCCGCTAAAAATATTCATCCTTGCCATGACCATCAGAAGGAAAATATTTGAAAAAGAAAAACACCAAGATCATTCCCGTTTTGCCCGCGAAGTACGTTCTAGGCCGGGTCGAACCGGGCGCCAAAAAGCGTTAATTGACGTAAATTTTGCTCCATCATCCGTCTCTGCCGAACACATGCCGAACACACGTCGATATCGACCCGCCCCCGTTCCGACTCCGATGTGGGAAGTCGTGTTGGGTGCAAAGGTCGTCTCAAGCCAGATTACGCAACCGTTTTGTTTTGGTACCACTCCACCGAAAAACAAACATTCGGAAAAAGTGTGAATCGTTTTCAGATCACATCAGTCAATAGTCTTAGTCCCCGTCCAAACCGGTATCGGGAAGAATTCGAAGGGCTACCTAGAGACCCAGATGGGAGCAGCACCACTTCTCGCGCCATGTGACAGAGGATGTCGGTTTTTCCCAAACCATGTTCCCCATGGTTTGGCGACACACTGCAGACCGTCTGATCTTGAACGATGTTAGAGACCTGTTCTAATTTTAGGGCACAACCGGTATCGAGGACGCTACCCGACCGGCTCGACCGTGCGTGAAACTTATCTTTCGCCCCAAACGGGTCGGAAGGAAGGAAGGAAGCGCCACTGCCCTTGCCGTTTGGTCCACTAACTAGCGCGCGCGTCAATAATCACGTGTAGTGCGCGAGTGAACCTGATCTACCCCGTATTGCGTCATTCCGCAGGCGACGCGTGATGCGTTTTTTGGGGCAACATGTTTTTTTTTCACCCTATTTGTTACAACGACTTCAGTTCATTTATCTCCACACACGCAGCCTTATCTCAAATATTGACCGAAGACGAGCCGCCGTCGAATAGACAAAGTCCGAAAACATAGGTGGCATCATCTTGATGAGTAAGTCATGCCTGCGCAATGAAGAATCCGAAGGCAACAACTGCAAAACCAGGAGAAGATACACTCCCAGTATGTTTGCCGTTTTCCATCGTTCCAGTTGGCGGCAGCTTCGATCGAATGGACACACGGACCATCGTGAAGACGCGCTACGTGATCGAGCGCATGTACCAAGACGCTCGCGATTGCGCGTTCACTGGCTTCCAACATTGCGCCGTTGCACTTTGGCGTCTTTGCAATTTGTAAGATTCCGTCCGCGTAAAACTGGTTCCAGAATAATTATCCAAACCCATGTATTGTTGGGCAGCATTGAAAATACCCCTTTTTTAACCCAACAAGGGCTATGTTGCTGTTGTTGTTGTTCGTTCGTCGGGCCCAAAACGAATACAGAGATAACGATGGAATGGGTGCTTCATTTTGTTTGCACAGTTGGGGTGAGATTTTCTCGCTAGTTCGTGTATTCATATTTAATGTCGTTGAAGTTACATTTGCCGGGAGTGTTCAAAAGCCGTGCCTGATGTGGCGACGATCCTACTTTTCCACCCTCGGTAGTATGACTTAATTACTTAGAACAAACTTGCCAAATAGAAAAGCACACAAAATCCAGTTGTGTTACTACGAGGAATACACCCAACACAATCCGATAAAACCGGTATTGAGGTCCGGTTCGTACGTTGGACACGAAACGTGCCCTTTTTTTGCTGGGGCTTGCATAGTTCTTCCGGTCAACCGTTAGTCGCTATCTGACCCCAGATAAACTATCACATGGTGCGGTCCGATAAATCGATCGGCCCTGAGTTTCTGCAGCACGCACTGTCGCGAGCGGGTCATCTTTCGGTGGAGGTCTGGGGGACTGGGCGCCAAAACATCATGGCCCACCGGTTTACGTCCACCCGCGTTCTCCTGCTCGCGTCGTCCTGCCGCAAGGTGACACATTACAGGCGGCGATGAGCGGTAACGGTTATGTAACGTACAACCGGCAGTCCTACATCACAGTTCTTTCCGTTCTACCGGCCACCGTGAAGCGGACGACGACAGCAACGATCGCACCATGCCGACTTCGCTGAACCGTTGCGGTCAGAGATCATCGCGCGGGCTATCAAATTCCCGGCACTGTATTCTCGCCGCGAAATGTGCCACGACGCCTGATAACGGCGGCCGATTGGGTGATTGAGGGGCCGAGAATAAACAAGCACCAGCATCCATCAGTCCGCGCACTGTCAATTCCTTTCCGAACATTTAAACAACCGAACGAGCACAGCTCATCAACAACGCACACGATGAAAACAACACCGAGGCGGTGGTGCACTGCAGGCACTCGGTGCAGGTCTGCACTGTAAAAGCCCCTCCACGGCGAGAACAACGAAACGAAACACGTTAACGTTAATCGACTTTAATTGTAGTGGAGAGGCTCTGTGGCTGTGGCCAATGCGAGTTTATGGACTCCTGGTAGATTCCACTATCCACGTCCGGACAAAGAATCGTCGACGCCGCAGTTTCACAGCTACAGTGCTGGACGTAGTTATAAAACAATCTTTGTCCCGATCATACCAGCTGAGTGTGGAGGGTTTAAATCCCCCAGATACTTTTACCGGTTCTCCTATGCCTCTATGTTCTACTGATGCTCCGCGTTCCATCATGCGGTAAGAGTTTTTCTTTCTCTCTTTACGATCGCTTTCGTTTTTCTTGCGTCTCACACATTTCTCCAACAGCGGTGAATGACGCGTACGAGAACGCTGATCGGTCCACCGCGGGAGGAAAGCCGGACGAAGATATTTTTATCTTGCCTCAGAAGATGAAGCTATTTTTACTAGCCCTTGCCTGCATCTCTCTCTGGCTAAACGCTGCCTAAGCTTCGTGGCCGATATAATAGGGAACAAACCATCAGCATCATCCCATATTGGACCCTTGCCCACGCATTCCAAGCCTGCTCCCACCACAGATCGTTTTCCCATTTTCTGAACCGCTCCGACAAAAATGTTCATATTCACGCTGAGCCGAGGTTTCAAGGTTGTTGTCGGAATGGTTCTAGTTTTCATGCCATATCGACGGCTGTTCACAGACACAACCGAGCACTTTGAGCCACGCGCGCGAGGCAAGAACAGGAAGCCTAAGTAGAATGTGTTGACGATATGAAACCGATAAGCAAAGGTTCTTCGAATGCTGCCGTCTGGAAACAAACGAGCGAGCCGCATAATAACACTTGTACACCACGCATTTACTACACCCACTAGCTCTTGCTCCCTCTCTCTCTGTCGTACCTTCCTCCTCTTGTTTTCGCTTTTGCCTGCCCTTCTTCTGCTCTTCCAGGCTGCAATTGCAACTGCAACTGCGGCACTTTTCACACACTCACTCACACACGCGCGCACGCTCCAGAGCGCACGTTCGGATTCCGGGACCGCAGCCGGCTGGTATAAGCCGCCCGTCTGCCTTCTCTCGGGAGGACTGGGAAACAGACGCACAAGCGCTCGCAACCGTCCGCAACAAACAGTCGAGCCGGACTGAAACTGCAGGCCTGTTCTGCTGCTGCGGCAACTCGACCCCCCCCGTGTGCGCGATGTCGCTGCGCACCGCGCTTAACGGACGTGCGGGCCGGGCCACGCATACCGACACATCAGCGCGGTTCCAACAAGAACGCGCTAGCGCCGGCGGAATCAGCGTTATGTTATCGGCAAGGGGTGGCTTTTGTCGCCGCGTCTTCTTGCCGCGAGTCTCGCTCAAAGGAATCCGCAAGAAGATACGCACGCCGCTGCCGACGGCGACGACTCCAGCTGTTTGCCAGAGACGACGCGCACAGGGAAAGAAGACGACGTGAGGGCATCATAATGACGAAACAATGGTAATTCTTCACGAAATGTCTCATGATTCGTGACGCAATGATAGGTCTAACAGAAGTTGTATATTCCTTTAGACGCCACTTTGCACAAAGTTTGGCATTGTGCATTGTACACATACACAAGCTCAAGTTCAGAACGAACTTCATTAGTTATGCTAACGACAATTGTTCGATTTCAAACGAAAAGAATAGATGTTGAACGAATGCAAATCCGTTGCTCCTACTTA
>JAOEFI010000006.1:28465968-28496424 GCA_034621735.1 Anopheles plumbeus
GGTGCAGCAGTAGCTTTGACTGGTCCTCCGGCCCCGATCACTCGAAGCCATTAGGCGACGGAAAAGAAATCACCTTCTGAATGGATCTTTCCGAACGATGTACAAAAAAAAATCAGTCAACCCCGGAGGGCTTTCCGGTGAATGGTCAACGTTTCTCCCAGTCGGTCATCGGTTTAAAGTCGTCGCCGATAAGTCCCCGAACTCAAACCGCGGGTGGCGCTTGTCTTTCCTGTTGCACCACCGCTGGTTGAACGTCCCCAGCTGTCTTCGAGCGGGGCGGAAAATGGTCCGTCCAGCCGCCTCCAGCTTGACACACCGAGCAAATCAATTCACCAGCGGCGTTTGTCTAATTGTAGTTCCGGGAAGGAAAAATTGAGCCGAGCAGCGTGGGGCCAATTACTGACGTGCCGTCCGTCGCCAGCCGTGCCTCGCGCAAAATGTGTCATCCGAGATCTCCTTGAAGGGTTTCGGAGTCGCCAAGGATGGATGAAATGTGGGTCTTGGGTGCTACACGCTTGATGTCAAACTACAAACCTCGTCTGCGACGCGCCGTGTTGAGGAACCGAAACAACGCACATCGATGGAACCATTCCGAGACTCACGACCCACTCGAGACGATGGCACACGAGGGCACCCGACGATGGAGTCAAGTTTTACCGTTTCGAGGGCAGCTCGATATTCAAATGACAACGACAGCGGCGACCTGCCCCTCGAACGCCACCATCAGCTTGCATCCATTGGTTCTCCGTTTTCCAATTTCCGTTATCAACAATTAGCCGCCGGTTGCTGGTGCTGCTGTCCGAGTATGGATGCGTCGTTGCACCAACTGCACTGTTGCAGGCTGGTTAGGAATGGTCCATCCAAGGACCCGGCCCGGTCCTGGCCGGGCTGGTGACCATGTGACGGTTTTTCCGCCGCTTTTCTTCGCCATTTCTGCTGCACGCCGTGCTGAGCTGGATGATAATTGTTATCGATAATTAGGCAGCAATTTCCACTTCACGTCTGTCAGTGTGGTGTTCATATTTTCATTTGTGCTCTTTTTTCCCCACCTTTGCTTCCCTCTTTCCCTTGTCTCCTCTATCTGTCTCTTTCTAGATTTTTTTGCCTCCAAACTTTGCCGTCTTCGGGCTCCGGACAACATGCAACACAGCAGGCCGGGACATACATACAGCAGCAAACGTGAGGCACACAAGGCTGGATGATGAGGCACGCTGCACAACTGCGCCTGGTCCTCTCGGGGTTGCTTAGTTTTTCCACTTATTTTGCATTCAAATGGTACCCATTGATACCGACCCGATGCGTTCTTCGAGGACTTCGAGACCGTTTTTCTTCGCTGTCACGCTGTTTGAAGGCGCAATTGGAGGGCCGCTTGATGGTTGGATGTCAAGGAGGACGATTTTTCAACCCTGTCATAAATGGGAAAATAATTGAGCGATGTGCAAACCGGGAGAAGTGCGGAGCAGTGTGGAGCTATGGAGCAAGAGTGAAGATGGCGATTTTGAAATAAGCTCTAAGGGTTTACTTGTCATAATTACCAACCTTTAAATAAGGAAATACATAGACCTCCTCATCCTGAATGCCTCACATCGCCACATGGGTGGGAAATGTAGATGTGTATGGAAATAGATGCGACATGTAAACGCCAGCCCTTCTGAGGACTACTGTTACGAAATGAATATTTTAAACCAATTGCTATATCCTCAGCTCCACGACAGAAAATAATAGTTTTCATTGATTTGTCTTCCTCGGCGCGTCGAATAAAACTGCCAATGCGCCAACATGCTCGGCTTTCCTAATGAAGTTGATATCGCACGGCACCACCGTGACCTGCTTATTAGTGTCACTTTTAGTTAAATCCCATTCGCTAATCGAATGCCTTGGGTTCCGCCGGGTTTCCCATTCTTTCTGCACGCCGTTTTATTTCACTTCATCTTTACTTCGGCCGCATTTTGTCGGTTGGAGAAGGAAAAATCCTTCGCCCGCCAGTGAAAGTAATAATTACTGTGAGAATCGTAATGAATGGTACGGCACGCTCGGGAAATTATAGAAATCAAACTGTACTGCATAATGCAGCTGCACCCACGCGTGTGTGTGCATCGGCCCCCGGACCGTTTTCCAGCTCTGGCTGACTGGTCGGCTGGATGGCTTCATTTTTCCCCGACAATCGACATCTACAAGCTGGAAACCGTTCTATTCTGTTTGGACGGAAAAGGACTGCAGCAGTCGCAAGGATTACCGGCGCGATGGCCACATATCGAGATCATACATGTTATAGAACTGCAGCCCAAATACAGAAATGCATCCCGAAAGAAAATCCGTTTTCGCGGCCGCGGGCAATACCTTGCTTGGCCTGCTACGCGCACACATTCCCACTAAAGTGGCCAGCTTGACGTACCGGCCAGCGCATCGAGGAGACATAAATCCATCACCCCCGGCCAGCGTCCCTCCCGCCCTCGCCAGTATCCGGTATGTAATTTTTCCGCGCGTAGCGTGATTTATTGAAAAGTTTAGCCAACCGGCACCACCGGGCCAGGGTGCGGGCACCACGGGGAGTGGTCGGGGTGTGTAGGTTTCCTTCGCCGAGGTATGGGGTTTTTTTCTCTCTTCATTTTCGTTTACATTCTTTAGATTTCCCACCGTCTCTCGTGCGTCGTCGACGTCGTCATCGTTGCGGGCGTCTCCGTTCCTTAGCCTCGACCCTCCTTCACTCCCTCGGAACTGTTTGAAGCCGTCCCCCGTTGCACTGGGAGGGAGGATCAAGTGCATTTGCGGAGGTGGAGTGCCCCCGGTGCGGTGTATGTTGCTGGCACCCGCGCCCTCCGCCTCAGCTGGCCCAGGGAACGCACGGACTGGATGGGTAAAATGTGTTATTGATTTATGCATCAGATCGACCAGAGTGCGGCAGAGGATGTGAGAGCGACTGCGGTGGGTCTGGAAGGAGGAAGGGAGGAATGGAGGAGAAACAAAGTTATTTTTCATTCGTGTCGTAAAATTTGCATATTCATAAATTTTGCATTCGCCCGCTAAAATAGATTGAACGCTTGCGCCAAGAACGTTGTTGCCGCAGCCGCAGCAGAATTGTGCCGCTTTCTTTGAAACACTGGAAACCCGAACACCATTTTGCAGGGGGCCACTCACATGGGAGCGAGAAGAAGAGGGCAAAGGTGAACAAGGAGAGTGAATGGAAGCGAGGAGGTGGGGAGCGGTGCAGCTCATGCATTTTGAGCGCATTTGAGGCTAGCCACAATGGCGTACTTTGAAAGCATAATAAACATAAAAACAAATCCGTTTTTTTTTGTTCCGTCGACATGTTGCAAAGATAACCCCGTTTAGTTTTTTGCAGAATTCCTTTCAGGGATGAAGTGTGGTGGAACTCAATGTGGAGTACACATAGTATTTGATGTTTTCTTTACACATATTTTCGCATGTCGCATCCCAACATAGAGTAGTATAATAATTGGAAAGTTTTGTTCCACTACTTCTTAATAATTGAAAAAGACCTACCGGAAGCAGGATAATCAATGTTGCACATGTGGTTGTTGCTCGATGCAGAACAACACAAACTCTCGCCTAACAATAACATAACAACAGCTCTCGTCTCTCGAATTAGGCCATTTTCCCCTATGCCCTCCTCCACCAAGGCTTGTTTGCGATGTTTCCGCGCCCGCTCCTTTCTATCGAAAGCTCGGCGTGGGGAGGTTGGGAAATTAGGCAAAAGCTTCTCCGCGAGTAAACAAAGCGCCACCTCACCTTCAGCGCCGGTGGCTCGGAAAACGCACACGGACGGTTTGCCAACGCTGTGCCGGTGCTTCGAGGCGAGGTATTGAATCATTAACCCATTATCAAATCACCTCCAAATTACAGTGTTTTATTGAAAACTACGGTAATTTGATCTTATTTTCACTTAATAATCGCGCCTAATTTGTAACTGCTTCCTCGCTGCGCTGCGGCCTCCATTCGCGACGTCGGATGAGCCCCCCGAATGGGCTTCCTTTCTTCCTTGTGTCGGAAGTGAAGAACCGGGCTGCCGGAGAACCCGAATAATGCTGGCGTTGGCCTCAAGCCACCGCAAGGCGGTCGGTCCGCGCTGCCGTCTGCCGTCGATGGACCGTGGCTTAGACCAGCGGGGCTACCAATTGGTGTAGTAAAGCTGGCGACACCGAAACCACCTGTTACGTCTCATCCAGGATCCGGTGGGCCACGTCAAGGGGTTCCCAGGTCGGGCCGAAAATCGTCATCAGCAGCACAGGGCACAGGGCAAATACCAATATCGTGATCGTCAACGTCGTTACTTTTATTATTCCTTAATAACAATAATCATTATGATCATCAATATCATAAAGAGTCATTATGTACTTAGCACATATTTAAACACAAACCGCACAGAGTTGCGCTCTAGCCAGGCGACGAACGCGGCCAGAGTTGGGCCCAAGCCCTCAGCTTAAGATCGACCGGCCGTGCACCGGCAAGCTGGCGTGTTTTCCTCGAATATCTCGGTGCCGATCAGTCCGTCCGTCGGAGTTCCGAAGCCGGTGTCAACCCGCATCCTAGCCTCGCCGACCTGCCTCGCCTTGTAGGTTCGATCGATCTATCCGAAACCGAAAACTAACCGCGAACGATCGCGAGCGATCGCAGTCCTCCGATAAGGGTGCCATAAATCAAACCGCGCGGTCCAACCCCTTTCTTTGCGACGTGGAGCGAGCAAAAGAGTGAACTGAGACTGAGTGATTCCGTCCGAGAGCGGAACCACGAACACGTCCTCGCGCGTCGGGCCACATGCTCCAGGATTCTTTCCGAAGGACTGTCCACCAAGGGTTCAGGACACACAACCACCAGATTGATTGATTGATATTGATCCAAAGTTTTTAATGAAAAATTCTCCCCCAAACGGCTCCAGCTCTCCAGCGCCCTTCGAATCACCGTCGAATGTAGAACTCCGGTAAACGAGTGGAAGGACGAAGGACGTACGTCTCGTGAGAGAACCGATGCCGACTGCTGCGCTAATATAGTGCTTTTCGTATAAAACTACAATATATTTTATTGATGGCCGCCCGTAAATCATGGCAACCTGTCCGAGGTTCTAATTGCAATGCAGGAATGATTCACGAGACAGGATCGTCGCCGCGTCCGAACCGCAGGAACACGGCACGTCGAGGTGGGCGGAAGAGTGACCGGTTTTCAAGGATCGATTTGATACTGGCAAATAACATTTGTCATGTTTGTGATTGATTTCTCAATAGTGGTTGAATTTTTCGCCTTTCCGAAGCTCGCGGGGACGATGAGAGGGCGGAGTTCTTGTATGGAAAGGTGGAGTATCCTTGCAGACAATTTATATGCAAGGCCAACGACGAGGGAGGATTCCGAGCAGCGAAAACCCTAATCGAAATTCCAGAACGTCGGAAAACGATATTTATTTGCATGGTTTTCTTGCCATTTCTTATAAAACAATTATTTTAAAAGTTTTCGCTTCGGCATCATATTTTGGAAATTTCCCTACATTTATTCTCGCCGTGTTACATTGTAAACCTGGCACTCAGATGTCGATCTCACAGCTTGTTTAAAATGTGTCGTCGACGTTTCGCGGACGGAAATACATCCTTCCCTCTCACTCGCTCGCCATTTGTTGGCTTTCGCATTGCTGCTGCTGCTGTTTCTGACAAAAGCTTGTCAATCGAGTCAATTGGGTATGAAATGCAATTATGGAATACGAATCTACCTTTTTGTCGTTTTTCTTTTTTGTCGTTTTTCTTTTTTGTCGTTTGGTTTGATTCGCTGCTGCACTCACTGATGCACCCTGGCTCGGGCAGTTGATTCCGATGCAATTTACAATTACATCTGTGCGGGGTTTTTCTGTTCTTCCCTTTCGCATTTTGCATTTGGTTTTCCATTTTCCGATGCATCGACAGCCCCGACGCTGATGGTGACCCGGCGGTGATTTTCCACGACGCTGTGTTTCAGCGATTCACGTTTTTTCTTCTTCTCCAATGACCAGTTATACGCCCTGTTGACATGAATCGTTGACGAGATGCAACTATGCACGCACTGCAAGCGTTCGGTGCATTTAACCTTTCTTTTTTTTTTGTTCCCCTCAATGACACCAGGCACCGGTCGGTTGCGTTTTTCGATAATTTAATTTAATGAAATGCATTAACTGCAATAAAACGCGCATTACTATGATTGTGCAATTAGTTGTGCACTATCAAGCGCACTTGCGGGCGGCACGCGCGTTGCATTTTTCCCTCCTCATTTGCATGCACCCACGACGAGTTTCACTGAAGGAAGAATGTAGACAAACTTGATGGTGCCGGTGCCGTGCGGCCGAAAGGAGAACATTCCCGGCATGTTGCAAGATTGGTGAGATTTGTCGGGTGAAATGCAATGTTTATTATTTTATGGGCCCCGTCGCAAAGGGGGAGGCGCATCCCATGGGGATGCAGTTTTACGTTACCACTAATGTGTGGAAGCCGAGGTCTCAATCGTAGAAACGTTTGTCTTTTGCCCGACTTCCCATTCCGAGCAGCGAGGATGCTCCTTGACGATTCACCATGAATAAGTAACTCCCTCAGCGACTGCGGCCGGGAAAGCGTGTATGGAGAGCCGTCATGTTTATGTAATTATTGCGGTAGGTCATAAGGGGCCGGGCAATAGGCGCCGCGTCTTGAAGACGGGCAGAAGGTCTTCCCCCTTTTTCCGACAGGGGAACGGAATCGAAATTGATTTGTTCCGACACGTTTAGTGGTTGTTACTTTCTCGCCTGCGCCGCACCGCAAATCATCGGGTAATTTAACGCTGGCTTGGATTCAATTAATTACAACACTTGTTCTTGCCCGGAGGGCAGAGGGTTTTCTTTCCGGCCAGCAAATGTTAGGCCAGTGCAAGTGAACGAGAGTTTTAATTTGAATCGCAAGTATTTCCGTGACATTCAGAATAGTAGCAGTAGTTAAATGGGGATTTTTCATACATATATTTATTGAATTTCAACATAAGTTTTTTTTTCAAATGGCTATACTTTAAGTTTATCGTTCCGAGAGATTTATTTCATTGAAACAATTGCCATACTTTAGAAAACCGTTTGCCACATTTGAAAGACAGCAACCCTTTATTCGTGAAAAATATTACATATTTACACGCATTCACATTTACGTTGAACTGTATTAGTACATGGGGTGGAAATCATGGCAATCTTACTTTCGCAGTCTTACTTGGCTTGGCCGCACCCACCAATGCAGTTGGGAGATGCACCGAGTGCATTCTATCTTCCATTTCCGATCTGCAACACGAGCAAAATGTGGCAGTTGGAAAAGCGTTTGTTGAAATGAAAATCTATGACCCATAACTCGCACCGAACCTACGCCAATGCATCCACCCTGATTGTGAGATTGTGAGTTCGGTTTGGCGCAAATTTTCTCCCGATTTGCCGATATCGTAAAAGTATCTTTTCAATCTCGACCCCATTAGAAGTTTCCCGCGCCGGTCGGGACGGCATTTTACGAGGTACACGTATGCATATACATCAACATCAACGAAGGTTTCGGGCGAAGAACATGCGAACGCTTTCCGAAGCTCGTCCATCAGGAGGGTGGAAGAAAGCGAAGGCACCATAAGCCACTGCAGCTTACGGCCCTCACACCCCCCATTAGGGAGGATATTGTGCATGGCGAATGTGCGCATTCCACGAAACGACAGAGCACGACGAGCCGGTGCTGCAGCTTGGCCCGTAACGAGTGTGTGTCCTGCAGGGCTGAAGGGCTCAGAAAAAGCGTGCATGTGCATTTCTGCAGTTGTGTTTTTCTTCCCTTTGCCATTGCTGCCTGCGAGTCTTTTGCCTTCCGAAACCTCCGTGAAGAGTTCCCCAAGAACTGAGGCACGATAGCGGGCAGAACGCGAAGGGAAAAAGAGCTTTGCTTTGCGTTCGTGCTTTCGCGTTTGCAGAATGCATAAATTGTTCGACGTACGGCTCCACTGGGGGAGGACTTGGCGGGTCGTTTCTTGGAGGCTTGCTGGTCCCCGAGGGATCGACGAATCCTTTTCGCGCCCGAAGGACTCACCACCCGGCGTCGCCTGCCGACCGTTTCGCCCGCCCTTCGCTGACTGCCTGTCCGACTGTCTGTCTATCTATCTGTCCGCCTGTCGAGCCCGCTCGACTTTGAACGCCCTTGCCTTCGCCGCTGCGCTGAAAGATGCATAAGAAGCGGGGCATTAAAAATACATAAATTCAACCGGACGATGCATCCGGGGGAGCCGTGGAGTTTGGCGCAAGTTTTCCACCGATCCCTGCACGGAAAAGGGTCAGCGGAAGAGATGGGCACACGTGTGTGTGTGTGTGTGTGTGTGTGGCGGCACTGAAACCCCAATTGGCTGAGAGGTGATTCTAACCATCATGGGGCATTCCGGTTCTCTCGTGTGGTTTTGACGTGGCGTTGGCATGGCGAACCTCTTGGCCTGCTGCGAGAAGCGACCGCTCGGACTTTGTCGGCCGGGTCAGGTCGCACCGCGGTGCCTCGTCAAGCTGAGGCACAGGCTGAGAGTTTGTCCTGCTGCTGCCGGAACATTCCGGTTTTTGCAGCGACTACGAAGTCGCTCGGCGTCTTATCTATCAACCTTCGTTAGCGAGGGGTGACTCGATAAGTGCTTATCGCAAGGATAAGAACAGATGAAATCCCTGCTTTAGAAGTTGTTGGTGCAATTGAGTCTTCAATGCTTTGAAAAGAAAGAATTCAGAGTGATTTTAGTCGGAGTGGGAAAATCAAAAAACCGATTATTCGCTTTGTAACTTTCCTTCCTCCTTGGCGCAAACTAAAGGAACTGCTGCATTCACCCTGCGTACTTGATAAAATATTATCCACCATCCATTCGTGCTGCTTTGGATTCTACACGTTCAACTTCCAGTGAAGCAAAAAAAAGTGTTCCATGGGAAGCAGGGCAAAAGGTGGTCGAAGTGGGTAGAAACGCGCGCGCGGTTCGGTGCTCGGTTCCGTGCTCCGTAGCATTGGCAGCGGCTGGAATATAAATCAAGCGTGTGTCCGTTCGAAGGCGAAGAAGCTAAACTCGCCGAAGCCCTTCTTCGCCCTGCAATCGGACGGCCCAACAAGGATGGTGAAAAATTCAAAAAGAGATCGATCTGAGAACGTCCGATTGCGGCTCGCTTCGGAGCTGGCGGAAGACCGTGCAGGGCAGGCGCGGCAGGAGTGGTCAGTTGGGGGTATATGTTAGCACAAAAAAAAGGGAACGGTGCGCCCTGCAAGATTCAACGGCAGAACATCGACACAACTTCACTGCAGTGGACGTCTGGTGTGGTGCGCTTCAAAGAAGGTGCCGTCGCCGTGAGTGGTGGGTGAAGCGAGAGAACAAGAAGGATGGCAACCGTGGGCCAAGTAAAAGACACGGACGTTCTCACATGAGCCACTGCGAGCTGCATTCGAACAAACAATGATATACAACCAAACAAAAAAAAAACCTCTCGCATATGAACCCGGACTCCGAAAGCCAAGCAAAAACCGACAGAAATAAGTTATTCATTCCGTCGGTGCTGGGAGCTTTCCATCTTTTCACCTCCTTTCCGTGTGCCATCGTGGTGGGAAGGGGGATGGTTGGCGGTGCCGGTTGTCCTTTGCAACGCCGAGCCGGGTCGCTCGCTTCGCGGGTATTTCAAAATGGCTGCAGCGCAAGAGCAAAAGAGCAAAGCGCGAACGAAAAAGGCGCAAAAGGCGAAGCATTCGAACTCTCCCACGCCAAACCGACCCCACAAACCGATCGACCGTCTGCGCCGGGGCGATGCAATATATGTTCCGAGGACACCGGTGACGGTGGTGGTGGTGGTGGTGGTGGGGGTGATGCTGAGTTGGGTTTTCTGTATCTGATGATGAGGCGACGACCATAACGACGCAAATGGCGGTGATGCTGGTAATATCTCTTTTTGTTCCGATGCTTCTCCCCATCTCGGTGTGCTATGGTTTCGCGAGATGCAGGCTGGCGTGTGCTTTGTGTGGGTCTTTTTTCTTCTCCTCGCTTGCGGCGTGTTTCGCTGCCTTTTGGTGTACGTTTGTTTGATGTCCCTTCCCTTGAACCACCGACACCCCCCCCGCCCCCCGATTTTCCACCGCGCAACCCGTTCGAGCTTGCACCTCGGACGCACCTTGGAGTCAGGTCCGGGCGGAGTTTGTGATTGGTGCAAGTCGATGCGGCAGAGTGGGAGCAGTCCTCGATTCGTCTCGATCGGATCGCGGGTTGTGTGTTGGCGGATTCGATTTTTTTTTCCTGTCCGTCGCCATGCGGTTTAAAATGGCGTATGGAGAACCGCAATGGCATTTTTTTTCCTTCGGTGGATGCTTTTGGAGAAAATATCACATTTGTTTTACCTTCGTAATGTTTTGCTTCACTTTTAAGTCGCGCGAGGCAGTATGGGAAAATATTAACTTAACTAGTTCCCCACAGTTCACATACCAAAGTAACAAACAAGTCTTGTATTTTTACTACAAAAGTGCATAGCACTAATACCAAAATTCCGCCCCTTCGATCTGTCCCGTGCGATCAGAAATGCATGATGGGCCTCATTAGTGTATCTATGAATAATTGAGCCCACAACTCGTCGACTTCGACTACGACCCGGGCCGACCCGCGCATCTTCCAACTCCGCATCCGCCCCTTCGTCGTCCTGACCGCGCGCCCCGTCGCACGGCGAGTAATGACATTCGCGCGAACGGAGCTCGAGGGCTCACGATTTTCGCGCTGCAATCCATCTTCGTGCGGACCCGCGACCGATCCATTGCGCCATTGTCGTCGTCGAACGTGAACGTCATTAAAACTAATAAAAATTAAAATGCGAAAAGGGAAAAAACGGAAAGTCGGTAGGAAGGAAAAATGGTCGACGGAAGGTTGAAGCCGTGGTGGAAAACCGCCGGCGGAACGGGTGGAGAAACTCGACGAAACGGCACACGAGCACGAAGAAACGAATAAATAATTTAAAATAAACCTATAATTGAGCAAGGTCGTTCGAGCCACGCTCTGGCGTCACCAGCGATGCAACTCGCCGTTGCATTACGATGCAATTGCACTGCGGAGGGAAACCCCCGTCAAATGAGCCGGGTTTTGTTTTGTTTTTTTTTTATATTCGGAAAAGCAATAACGAACCCTCGCCATTGCGATCGCGATCGTGTCATCCCTTGATGCAATGGCCAATTATTGATTCGCCGTTCGATGTCGCAGTTTTTGAGTCTCTCAGGAGGTAAGGAAGGAGACTTGATTTTTTTCTTGTTCAAACTACGCTCCTTCTGTCCGACAAACCTTAGGTTGGCTACGTCTTTGTGTATGTCTGTTTCTCGGTGTCAGAAAGAAAAGAAGAAAAAAAAACTATGGGAATTTCGCATCTTGCCGTAATTGACGGGAACACCATAGCCTCACGAGCGTAAGAAGGTCCTGCTTGGGTGTGTTGTTTTCCCTACCTCGGCCGGTCTCGTATTTCTTCTTGATTGTTTCTATGTATGTTTTTCTTCCAAATTTTTTCCCAAACGACTTGCGCGACATGCGAGACATGCATTTCCAGTATCATCACCGGAATGCTCAATGCATCTTCGCCGATGCCATTTCCGAGAACTGCCCCAAACCCCATAATCTCCACCTGAGCACCGGGTGGAGGGATGCAGCGGGGACAGGGGCAGGAATCTTTATGCCATTTTTCATTCTTTGACAGATTGCAAATCCTCATCGTTTCGCATCTCTGTGAGCCAGGAGATCCGGTTCTGGTGCTTCGGTTTGTCCATAAATGGTTTCCTTCGTTCAAATGGTACCATCTCCAAGTCGCGGCCTGGTGTTTGTCTGCTGTTCTTGGAAGCAAACGAGTTTGATAAATCTCTTCGGTTTGTGCGTGCGATTGTAGAATTCAGCGAATGATTTGATTACGTTTTTTATTGCCTTCAAATTGTAATATTGCACTTTGGACCACCGAACTGTGAAATGTTTCTTTAAAGTTGTGTAGAAGTTTTTATTTCTAACTTCTTTCCTGGCCCAACTGCTTCTGCTCAAGCAACATGTTTCAACGTCCATTTACTCTCCCTTTTCCTTCCACTATACGAAGCTGCTTCGCACAGTTGCAGTCTTTTACTTTTTCTGCAACCCCGGTGCAACGTTATCAGACACATTTTCCACTTTTCGGCACATTTATCTTTCGGGTGTTTGCATTTGGGTCGCTGGAGCAGTGTAACATGTTCTCGTGGGGTGCGTTTGTTTCTTGTTCGCTTTTTTTGCGCTGCGTTTTTTTTTTCATGTTGTTCGAAATGAAAACGTATCATTAGCGTGTGCAGGCAGGGAGTGGGGATCAAATCAGGGTACATGACGCTCGGGACGCAGATCCGGGAGAAAAAATTGCCATTTTCGGGAACTCCAAATGATGGGAAAGGCGAACGCATTTTCGTCCCGTTGGTTCGACGCGCGCTGCGATCCTGGAAAGATCATTCATTTTACCCCCTCATCCCCCCCCCCCTCCTCACCACACTGTGTCCTTCCGAGGGCTCGAATGTCGGACGTCGGTGGCGAAAAGAAAGGGATGTCTCGTTGGAGAGCGAACAACAGTGTTGCGTTAGAAAATTCGCAACCCGACAACAACTGAGACACGCCAGGCAAGGACTAAGGATGTGCGCGGATCCAACGACAGGGCCGAAACGGCACACCCGACCTTGACGGGACGGACCCAAGGGTATAATTTAACTGCAATTAATAATCGGTTAGGCAGTTATGAAGAAGTCGTCCTCTTCCCCGATCGCTTACACTCCCTAGGCAACCCTGGAGCTGCTGCTTGGTGCACATTATGGAAATCTGAATCCGAACGCCATTTTGTTGTGCCATACGGTGCGGAATATGTTGAATTAATGTACAATCAACATCGTAGCAGAAGAACTGGAAAAGTAAAGCAGTCATTTTGAAAATTTGTTGACCACAGGAGACATTGATGCGTCGGGATTTTAGCCTCTCCGGTCAACTTCGAGCTCCTCCAGCGGATGTCTTTCGTGTGCGGGATGGAGTGTCAGTGAACAAATATATTCTCACGCCAATTTCGTGACGTTTCGTTTTCCACTCGAGCATGGTTTTGGTTGTTGCGTTTTAACGCTTCCTGCAGCCTGCAGCCCTCTTACCGACTGATCACATCGCGTTATCTGATTTTCTTGGCACTTGGTTTCAGTTTCACCCTGGGAGTAGTCTTGGGGTGAAGTTCTTTTTTTCTTCGCAGTTTCCTCTTGGTGTTCCTGTCTTCCACCAAAGCTGTCCGAAGGGCGGAGGATGTCCGAAAAGTGTTGGTCGTCTCGCCGAGCGAACGTATTCTAACTCTCCGGTGCGAAGGCGAAGGGGCCGCCTGGTGGAGGGCACAGAGGACGAACACTTTCCGGTTTTCCAGTTGTCAATGTTGGCGTACGATGGCGTGGGGACGTGCAGTTGCACCGACTGACTGTGGCTGGTCAATGTCAGCGGTTGAAGCAAAACGAAGGTGCGTCGGAGGTGGAGGAAAAGTGGAAAAGGAGGAAACAAACACGAACGGCTACGCTAAGGCCAGCCTTCGGCCAATCAATCTAGGTACGTTGAGTGTTGGAGCGTTTTGGCACGAATCTTGACAGGGCCGCTGCTGATGAAGGGGGATGGGGTACGTCTGACCGGTGGGAGGGCTATTGATGGCACCCTCCGGTTGTGCGCGAGTTGACCAGACAGCTTAAGTGTCTGCCAGTGAAACTTCCGATCCCCGGCCGGGCCAACCACAGCGGACCGAGCCGAAGGTCAAGACGGAGCCGGTCGGAGAAAAATGCACAAATCGCTCCAAGATTCAGACAACTCTGGCCTTGGGGCAAAGCGCTGTCTGCCAGCTATCGAGAGCCACATCTTTGCTTTCGTTTGTCTGAGAATGGACGACGAGGGATATGCTAAACGTACTCAACATGTTGTGGTCGGTTCCAATAGCAATAGAGTTCTGCTAAAGGTATCGAAAATGTAATAAAATTCGATTTTGGTGATATATTTATCACACTGTGTAAAGACACTATGTCCACGGCTGCTTGATTTTCCTAAAGGTATTCAATTAGCTAAGATTATACGGCCGGAGTCTTCTTCATAACTCTTAGTAGACCTAACGGAGTATGTGTCGGAGTGATAACATACATTGTGTGCCTCACAACATCAACGACCAACAAGAACACCCTCCTTTTCCAGTACGATCGTGAAATTATTATCCATCATTGATGATGAGCTGAAAATCCGCTTCGCCGGCAACGCCAACACCCGGGCTGTGGCGGGAACTGTGGCTAATTCCGGGTTATCCGCGTTTCCGTCGTTTTTTCACTCGCCCCACCCCCTTTCGCCGGTCACGGCCCGCGGTCGGTGCTCATTGCTTAATCACAGCATGTTTGTTTACATCGATTTATCACCAACCGAAAGATAGATTATCATCGCTTAAGTACCTTAATTTCACTTTAATCACCCGCTAATTTAATTGTCCAACGCTGCGGTGTCCCCCGGCCGGCACCATCGACTATGTTCGAGCATATAGTATGCAGAGCCGTCGGGTCGTGGTCGTTGGGGTTTTGCAAAAAATGTTCTCTCTCTGGATAAGATTCGAGTAGAAGACGAACTCGCAGACACTAAGTATGAAATATACAGCGAACGATAAAATGATTTTTAATCCTAATATTTAATTTTTTCCAAAAATATTGCAAGTTTTGTGCAAATGCATTCAAAACAGGTTCGAGCCTCCGCTTAGCCGTGACACCTACCTTATGAGCGCAGACGCGAACTCCAACATAACGAGCGCCATCTAGCGGTACACAAGATCTCTTCAGTGCGAAATTTATTAATTTTTGGTACGAGGAAAAGTAGGACAGAGCATCTTCGTCCTGCGAGCACCATAGCCGATAATTTAATTGATCACGCTTTACAGATAGTAAACGATAATCTTCCAAAAACAATTGGGAAACGAGCTGATCGTATCCATGCCTAATTTATAGTGGCAAACTTGTATCTACGATTTTATGCTAACGTCGAACGAAGTTAGATGAGAAAAAAAGAACCAGAACTTCATGTTGCACACCAAGAATCTGTCAGATTTTCCAGAAGAAACGAGGCAGAAAAGAAGAAACCAACTGCGACACAAACACAACTGCTCTTCTCCGTGTGTGCGTTTGTTCTCAGCTGCAAGCGAAAACGACGCCTCCTTTTTTGCGTTCAAAGACGATGGCGTTAGTCGGAGCAGGACGAACAGAGTGTCGATCGTAGAACGCAAACGAGCTGCTACTCTTTCTCTCCTGCACGCTCCGTCGACCTCTAGCCTTCTCTCGTGCTGGAGCTCGTTCTCTCTTTCTCTCCACATGCGCACGATAGACAATGAAAAGATGGCCGCATGCTGGAGCACATGGCTCCGGCTTTGGGTCATCGCAATAATGAGCCCGGTTTTCGGTCGGTACTGCGTGGCCCTGCAAACGCGCGACCCGACCGTCCGTTTTGCGGATCCCTCGGAAGCGTTCCCGAAGCGCCAAATGGGCTGCAATGGTTACGGTACCGGAACAGCACCCGGGCCGAGAGTGGATTAGATCGCCGACGACGAAGGGGCCAAGTGGCGGCCGCACACAAAACTCACGAGGGCAAACGAAATCGAAACTTTAATTTAATGTTAATGATACACTCGCGGCCGGCGCTCTGCTCAGACAGTTTAAAATATATTAATTAGAGAAGCGAAAATAAATGTGATTATTGTTATTGTTGTGACTCGGGCCCGGCAGTGGCAGGGTAACGATGCTGTTGCAGCCCTCTTTCTCTGCGCCGCGGAAAGAAATGACCGGAATTAAACTGCTGTGAAAAATGAAAAGATGTCCATTGCGGTAACGTCCGAGGCGATTGCTGGGGGCTCGGTTTGTTTGTTTACTTGTTTGATTGTTTGATCGTTTTATGGTCTGTCCATCATCCGTTCCTTGGGCGGCTTACGGGGGGAGGGTTTGTCGTGGGAGTGAATGAAAGGAATTATTGTTTTCCCGAACCGTCCGATATGCTGTTCCCAGGCTGTTTAGCTGTGAGGAGACGCTTTTCTTGTTTACTTGGCTTTGAGAGCAAGTATCTGTCTCCTCGGAAAAGTACTCTGTACTATAACAATTCATTCGCTGTGTAAATAGCTTGCATTACATTACAACACAAATTCTTGTTTACTTTTGTAGTTATGTTTAATGATGTAATTTGATGTAATCAGAACTTAAAACATTTAGAAATCAAACCTACAGGCATTATTTTCTGGAAGCTTTCAGGCGAAAATTCCCGAGAAAAATGCAACCATTAATCTCCCCCCGCCTACAGGAAGTGTCTTCCGAATTTTCCATCGCAGTCGGCAGCTTTTCACCATCGCGAGTGCATCCCATTGTCTCTCGGTTGCACGATGCACAGCTCCTTATCAGCCTCTCTCCGGTCAGCTTCGTCTCACAAGGCGTCAGGTGCCTTTATCAACGATCGTCGATCGCCGATTGCTTATCGGATGCCTGTTCATTGTTGTGTTTTGCTTCATTTTTCTCGGCCTTATCCGTTTATTAATTGAACGGTCGTGTAATTGCTATTGACGGCTAGCGTGCGCGCTCTTGACGCTGGGAGTACCGCGACCCGGGCCATAATGGAGCCGATGAAAAGCGGTCTGTAGAAGAGGTGGGGAGATGGGAAGACGGCCGAGCTTGGGATTGCTTCGCAGTACATGAGCACAGGGGGGAAGGGCACAGGGCGAGCGTTGTGATTGAAGAAACATGACCGACAGATCGGACGACTCCATCGCGAGCCCTTTCGACCCGGCTGGGGCGGTGGCTTCCTGCGCACCTGATCAGCATTCCATCGAAGCTTGGAGCGAACTACACACGGCACAGAACACAACGCTTCAATACGGTAACATCGTGTGCTGTACGAGAACCATGTTGGATTTACCAGGAATTCAAACCGGATTTGTGCGAAGTTGTTTTTTTCTTCCTTAATCTCCCCCTAATTAGCGACTGATGAAACCTTTTTTTTATTTTGGGAATTAAAACGGTGGCGTGGAGATAAAGGGGATTAATGCCATCGCATAAATAGAACCCACTTGACTCGAGCATTGGAATCAAAACAATCAACCAATCAATATTATCAAACTCCAGTTCAATCACAACATTTCGGGTGTGTTAATCTTTAATCGGCCCTCGATAATGTTGCCATCTTGAAGTGCAATCCATCGTTGCCTTGGCGACTGAAGCACTTTTGAAAAATAATGCCATTTGCTTCGTGCGCCGCTTTTCCAACGAGTGCGTCACAATCCAATCGACACCAGCGGAACGTTTGCGGATCCTTGCCAACGGGAGCGAGCATCCCCTGTCGTCGGGAAATGCGGCCGGGAAAAATCAAGCCCCCTTCGGAACGTGCTCGGTTTCGGGCCACAATAGATTTCCTCCGTCGAATTACGCCACGCAACGGCGCTGGCTTGAGTGATTGCACCAAAGTGGCCCTCACCCCAGAAACCCACCGGCAACCACCGGGCGAACCGAACGAAACCGCCGAGCGAAAACATCATCACCGTCAGCAACATTGTGCGTTCTGAAGACGTAATAGAACAATAAACCACTTAATATTTTTTGGAGAGCAGTTGGTCGAGAGGGCGGTTCTGCGGAAGACGCTTCCGGTTCGCGCGGGGTGGTTTGATTCATACACCTTCCTCTTTTTTTTGCTGTTCGTCTACCCGTTTTTGCTCCTCCCGGTCCGGAACGTTCATCCGATTCATTCTATTCACCGTTTACTTCCTATTCGAATTTTCTCCCGCTCTACACCGCCCTCATAGGAGCCCACAGGAAGAAGAGAAGAAGGAGAAGCGGAGAAAAAAAGAAAAACTCCCCGTCACAAATGCTACACCGGATTGGGAATTCACGGTTCTCTTCTCAGTCTTGGGGCTTCGGGAGGAAACGGTGGAATGTAGTCGACGCTAGAAAGCAGACAAAAAAATAAAATGATACAAAAAAACCCACGCATTGTTTCCACCAAACGAAAGAGTTTTCCGCCCGGCTCCCACGGACCGGAGACTTTTTACGCCCGTTTCCGTGAAAACGGGCAGAGTGCACTGTATGTGTGTGTGTGTACTCAAGTCGTTGTGGGGATGCGAAAAATTCCGTTCTGATACGAGCGAACCTTTTTCAACATTTTCTTCAATCTCTTCATGTTGGTATAATAGTCGAAGGTATGTGAATCGAAAAAGTCAAACAGTCTTACATATGTGTGTAAAGGATCAAAAAAATCCTTGGAAAACAAGTGTAAAAATGTTGGAAATTGTATGACTTATCGAAACCCGTTATAAATTTGAATCACTTCATCGGCCTTGTATCGAAAAGATAGTGAAAAAGGAACAGGTTAACTTCTTCACCCAAATCTACACTTTATACAAGCTTTTATTGAAGCAAAAAAAATCTCACATTCCACTCATAGCAGAACTAAAAATATTGAAATCACGCAAGCGTTGAAAAGAATTCGAATTGGATTGAGGTGATGGATTCATTCCTGTATTTTTTGTTCTCAGCTCCCAACTGACTCCTCTTGAGCTCCTTGCGTGGCAGGGAAACTACGGCGAGGAAGAACGGCAAGAACAAAAACGCCTGCCTCAAATTATACATCTTCTGGCCGACGACGACGACGACGACGACGATTCCGCCATTTGCCTCCGGAAGGGATTCCGTGCAGCTAATCGCTCTCGTCCTGAAAACTGTGTGGCATTCTCGTATGGATACAGTTTTTGAAATGCGTCTGGAAACCGTCCGGCGGATTATGAATCGAAAACTGTGTGGAACCGATTCCGCTCCCATCTTGGTTGAACTTTTTTTTGTGTGTGAGCCTTCTCTTTGTTCCACCGGGCTGTCTGCAATGGCTCTTCGTGTTGAGCGTTTGTTGTGTTTTATTTATTTGTGTTTCTTACCATTTACAAAAATGTTTTCTCCCAGGAAATGAATTAGCCGCTGGGAATGTGGAATAGAGTTGGCGGAACATCCGGTTAACTGCCGCTTCAAGCAGACAGCATACTGGTAAAGACTGGGGACAGAATATGCACCGTGTCAAGAAAACGGACGTGAAACATTCAAATTGCAACTCAAAACTTTCGACGGGAAAAATATATGAATAATTGTGTTTATAAACACATAAGGGAAAAATGCGGGAATAAGAATACTAAACATTCACTTCAGTTTTGATTATTTTAGTTTGCCCACTGTGTTTGAGACAGGTAGTTCGACCTGCTACTGGTAGGATAGGTCAATGTCCCAATTTTGCAGAATTGGAGGAGGAATTTGATTCTACTTTGTGTTTGTTTCATCTTACTCGACTTTGAAGCGCTTCTTTCGACAAAATTCTGCGCGTAAGTCGGTAGGTTTATTGTTTCAGTAGCAAAATTCCAACAATGCGAGCAACGAAACGCGGTACGGAGCTACCACCGGTTCCAAAAATCGAAGCGAAACAAATGACATGTAAGAGAGAAACAGAATATCCCCGAAAAAGAATGATACACATTTTCCGCTCGGCGTCTTACCTTCGACTGCATTCGGCCGCCTTCCGGGGGCAGCATCTTCGGCAATTGAATCGAAGCAACAACAAAAAAAGTCACATTGCAACTGCTCCGAACCGGTTCGAAAGGGTGAAGTAGGAGGATGAAGGGATGGGAGAAGAATCCGCACACAAAAGACCTCCGCCGTGACCCATGAGACCTTGCGACACAAAGCCGAAACTCTTTTGAAATGTTCCGCATCAACCTCCGCTTGATCGGATGGTAGGTTGACAAGTTTTGTGCTCCTGTTTCATTTGCTTTTCGGTAAACGTCCTTTCGGACATTCTCCTGCGAAGACACCTGCAGCCTGCCGGACGCGAAGCGCTC
The DNA here is from genome assembly GCA_034621735.1 of Anopheles plumbeus. Taxonomy (NCBI): domain Eukaryota; kingdom Metazoa; phylum Arthropoda; class Insecta; order Diptera; family Culicidae; genus Anopheles; species Anopheles plumbeus. The sequence goes on from JAOEFI010000006.1 coordinate 28,485,845, forward strand.
AGATCGATGGCCCCGAAATCGTGAACTATTCGAAATATTTCGGTTATTTTGCATTAATAACTTTGTTACGGTGCAGGCGGGAATCGGGAAACCTTTCGGAAAGCATTTTATGTTGTGCGTTTTACGATCATTTCCACACGTTCTGGTCCGCTTCTTCATCTGGGGGTTTTCCTATTAGTTTTCGAATGTTTTTTGTTGTGAAAATATTATGCTGTGGTTTAACTGTGTACCAAAATTACAATGAACTGAGGTTTAAGGTGTTTAAAATGCAGTCCAAATGCAGAAATTGTGCCCTTACTGAACTGCTGCAAATACAGGTTTGAAAACGTCTAATTATCGCTCTGTATAATGATGCTCTGTTTAAGCTACCATTGGTTACTCAAACATTTGTGGAGTTAATGTCCAACAGTGAGCTTAACCTACAATTATATTTCATCTTTTCAACAATTTCTTCCGATTGCCCTAACAAGCAGCAGCTCGCTGCCTAGAATTCGTGCCGTAAACGAAAAGGGCACGGCCCCGAAGAAATCATGGCGCACACGGCGTGGCTGCGTTTGGGAGTGAAATAAATTAATTCAATTCGCTGCCATTTCTCAGCCGCTTCTTCCGGCCACACGCACAGAACAATAAAAGAAGACTCCCAGCAACCACAAACAACGAACCGCGTCCGAGCGAGCGACAGTTTGTTTTTCCCCCACGCCCACGAATGCAGAAGGGCAGAAGAGGTACGCAAGAAGTGGAAGTGGGGCAGGAATTCCTCGTCCGGTCCGCGGTACCGGCCCATCAGTGCACCGGCGAGCTTTTGTTTGTTTCCTTCGAGCCGGTGCATTTTTTCCGTTGCTAAGATTTATGGTTCGGTAAATTATTCAACGTTGATTGATGTCCGACCGGAACGCACCGGGCGGTACCTGGTGGCGACGATAAATCCCGACCGGAACTGGACCCAGCCCACTGTTCGTCTCTGCAATCCATTAACGACATTCTTGTGGCTAAAGAAAGGGGCCATACGCTAGAAGTGGGGCGCATTAAGAACTCGCCCCGCCCGCATATGTTTCGGGCGAAGCTCAAAGCTAAATGAGACCAAGAAAATGGACCGTCACAATCACCCCCAACCCCTCATTTGAAGTGACATCGATGCACACACACAAGCTCGCTGACAGTACATTCGCTACCATACTACTACTCCATGTGTCATTTCCTAAAAACGAGCGAAGGACACGGTGGACGCTTGGCTGCGGAATCAAACAGGCGAAGGCCGCAAACGAAGCGAGAAGAAACGTGAAGGAAAGACACCGATGCGTACGGCACCGGCACCGGTGAGCTGGCTGAGGCTGAAGTCCGGGCGAAACCTAAATGACCACATGCGCCTAGAACGCAGGGCGGGCCGAAAGGTACAACATCGAAAGCAACACGGCCACGCTCTCGAAAATATCAATCCAGGAATGTTTCGGAATGAAAGACACGAAGATAAAATAACAATAAAAAATGAGAAGAAAAGCACACACACACACACACACTGCCGGAGAGCCAACAAAACAAAAGCCCGGATAATGATCAGTTGCCTTCCAAATTACTTCCGACTTCGGGAGGTTCGGGTCAAATTTGTAGACGCATCATTATAATAATTATATAACCACGATTATCATCTGATTTCACCCACCGGCCGACGGGGGCGGCGGAGGAGGCGGTGGCGGTGGACTTCGCCTGGCCCACGGTTCGCGAGGTTCGCGGTTGAGTGGCCGAAGTGTCCGGCCAGGACGAGAAGCCTCCTAAGTGCCCGCGCGAGAGACGCAGGCAGGCTGGCGGGGCCAGAACGCTAGACAACCGGACCGGAACCCACACCGAGCCCTAGAAGATCGGATCAGCGAAAGGCCGGATCGTGCTAGGCGCCAGCCACTCTTCTGCCGACGCCCGGAAGAGCCGATCTCCGGTGATAGAACCGGGCGCGGGCGGATTTGACAAAAGTCGATCAAACTTTGACCGAGGATCTACGGCCGAGGACTACGAGGGCGATTAGGTAGGAAGTAATTGAAGTTAAACGGACCCTAAGCGCCCTGACCTAGTGCTGAGTGGCATTCGTACGAGTCCTCCGGGGCGGGTAGACATTGCTGATTGACAGCACCGGGTGATGGACAGGTTTGTGCTATGATCCAGGTTCATCCAGGATCCAACGGCATCCAGCGGTGGTGATATTAATTCCCCCCAGACCACAGGTGAATTCTCCGATCCTTCGGGCACTGCTCTTGTGTTGTAATATTATGAATTACAATGTTTGCATGAAAAGTCCCAATGGACGACAGGAACCCGCATTGCATTTGAAATTCGAGCAGAGTTGAAAATGTGTTAGTCCGATCTATTTGTCTATTTGCGCCTGTGTCCAGGGAGACACCTGCGAAGGGGCCAAACAAAATGGAGACAGTATGGGGTGTGATTTTTGAGGAAAAATTGATTCACATTAATCGCTCGCCAGCAGCGCAGATCGAATATTGGAGATAACGTGAACTACCCCATTCGCCATCCACATCGTGTGAGGTAGGGACGGTGGAAGTTCAGGAAAATGGCGACCATTTCTCAACCGCTGGAGCAAACACGTCATTCTATTTCATTGTAACGGAATATCGATTCGTGGACGAACCATAAGGTTTTAAACGTCATTGTACATGTTACATGTTTCCGTTTCGACTGCGCTTGAAAATGCTGAACATTGGAACATACTTGGGCTGTTCAAACACCCGAAAGAAGATTTACATCGAGCCTATTATAAAGATTAGTAGAGCGCATCAGCACCGACTGTTAGAACCCCATTTTAGCTCTGTCTCCGAAAAAAACATCACAACTAATTGCTTTTTAATTACACGCGCTTTTCGGTCGCGAATTGTCACATATAAACGGGATTGAAGGTATACGCGTAGTTTGGTTTGAAGTAAATGTTCCACAAGTATGTTAGAAAAGGTGAAAACATTCACGAATGATCATCACATGTTTTCAAACCAGGTTTACTAAACACAATAACTATTGAGCGTCTCTAGAAAACCTGTGAAAAGCGTTCCCTCCTTCCAAAGAGTCCACCAGAGTGCGATTATTTAAATTGTAGTTCTCATACGCTCGGGAACAAGTCCTTCGCCATCGGAGCACTAGTCGGGGCATCACTCCATTCAACACTTTGTCAATCAAGGTGCCACGGTGTCAGCCGATCCAGTCAATCCCACCCCGGCCGACCATTGATCCACCCATCTTGACTGCAAACTGAATGCATTTCGGAGCATGGAAATATCGAGTGAAGGAAGGGGAAAAAAATGAAAGCGCAAACCCTCCGCTCCGAATGAGGAGTCGCGCCGTCCTAAAATGGCTTATCCCGGTTGCTTATTCCCATGCAAAGCGCGAATGTTTCTCGCGCAAGCGATTCGTTAAGTAGTCGTATCGGTTCGTCCGCCGATTCGATGGCCATCCGTCTCTGCGGTGCGTGCAAGTCGGCTATGGAACTGCAGCAACGTTGCAACAGCGAGGACGATGGACTTCTTGCGCGGTGGATGGAATTCTTTTTTCTTCCATCGGCGATGGCTGGTGGTTCTTTTTTGTGTGCTGCTATCGGACGCTCCAAAATGCCCATAATCTGCAGACTCGCCGATGCACAAAGAACGCACAACCCCCCCCCACCGACCCGTGGGGAGACTAGATCGTGAGGCGGATCATGCACAGTGCAAGGTGCATCGTGCGAACGGCGTGGGCAAGATTTGCAAGCGAAACTGCAAATCAACTGCAAACGTCCTTTCGGACGCGCTCGCCGAAGGAATGCCGCACAGACGTCGGTCCGGTCCGTTCCTGTACAACGCAACGTGAAATTGTGCCCCGGTTGTCGCGAGCTGTCGTCCGCGATTACGCGAGCTAGTCGTTCGCGTACCGTCAGCGCTGGACTTCACTCCCCCGATTTGCCGACTACTCCGAGTCTACTCCGTTCGGAGTCGTCTATTTTGTGGTGCCACTAGTTCAAAGGGACCCAACCGCCACCGACGGCATGCGGACAAGATGTCGCCGTGCTCCCTCGTACTCGGACAATTTGACGATTCAGCGATCAATCTGCAAGCGGCTTTTGACAACCACGGGCGTGCGAGGAAAACCCGCGTCACACGAACCGGGCGTCCCGGGGAAATGGGCGCGCGAAAGCGCACGGAAACTTTTGATCATCGAACGAAACGAGCCGCCCGGGCGTGTGTTCATGTTCCGCAGAATCCGCCGCGTTGTTGGGTGACAATGAGAAAGGAAAAAAGTGCACCGGACGAACGGGAAGGACGCAGTGGGGAAAGAGGAAAGTGCTTTCCGGTGGAGCGTTCGATTGATGGAAGCGCTGACAGAAGCGTATCTGTTTCGCGAATCGTTGCATCGGTGCGCTGGGTATTTCATCTTTTTCCCGTTATGTTTCACTTACCCACACACACACACACACACACACACATGTTTCCATAGGAACCAGTTTTAGAGTTATTCGATTTTTGTCAATTCCTAACTTCCCGGCACTATTTCAATAAAGTAATTCCATTTCCAATGACACATTTTATCTACTAACAAATCTTTCTCAATATAATTTTCAATCACAGAAGTTTCTAATGACAAACCCTCGAGAGGCGGGAAAATGGACACTCCAACTGTCCGCACGGCGCATTTGCCGGTACGCGGCGATACCCCTTTGGGTTCGATTCGCCGCATGCCCGCACCCCATTGGGGCGTTATCGTCCTTCGCTTCGTTCACAGGGCGCGATGCCATTTAATGAATGTCGCTCGTCGAAAATAGTTCGCGTTGTGCAGAGCATACCTGCCCAGTCCGCTCAGCGACCGTGGAATCGACGCGGCAACGAAAACATATCCGCAGCATCGAGAGCATAGCGTCATTCGCCGCCCTTCGGAAGAGCGGGCCGCAATTTTCTTTGCCTTTTTTGCCTTCCCCTGGGTTTGTCAGCTTTTTTGCTCCGCCAGTTGACTTGCATTGTCCTACACGTTGGCAGCGGTACTTGAACCATTCATTTGCTTCCCGCAGCGATGGTGGTGGTGGGCGACAGGGAACAGGAACCGGGGGCAAGTAAATAACAGGCAACAACACAGGCGAGGAGGAAGTGCAGGGACAGAAGAAGTGAAGAATTTTCCCGCTACCGTCGTTCTTGATGCATTCTTTGCGCTGCAATGTTCCGAACAGCGCAACACTCGCTGCACTTTCGATGCACTGCGATCTCCCCATTGCGTGGCCAAGGGTTCGCACCGCGAGCAACTCTATTTGACCAGAGTTACGGCAAAAGGAGAAACATCGATTTGCTACAATCCGAACTGGCTACACATTGGATAATACAGAAGTGAACAGAGCTAGGTTTGCCTATTTGCTTGTTTGCTGACGATGAACGTCCTTGTGTTTTGAGGAACCAATAAATTTAATATCTTCTTAAATACGTACCCTTCAAGAAGTTTAAAATCAACAATCGACAGCAAAATTACATAATATAAAGTGCTCAAAGTATTTGGAGAAAAATGTTAGACATTATTCCACATTTCAAATTTTTTTCGACGGTTCCAAAAAGTGAAGTGAATTTCCCTATCTATTATCCTTTAAGATTTCCCGACGTCTTCTTCCCCAACTTCTTGCTCTACCTTTACCGCGCACTCAGGTGGAAAATCTTTAATCAGATATCGGGAAACTTTTCTCAGGAAGCTTGTTCCGCGACGTTTCCGACGTCTGCTTCTTCCCTCATTCCCCTTCCCATCGTTTCGAGTTGCATTAGAACGTTCGCTCACAAATCACGATGCGCAGGTATCGCTTGACTGAACCTTTATCCTTTTTCACGTTGCCATTTGACAACGGCATTGGCATTGATCGGGTGCACCTTCACGCCTCCAACTGCCGGTCGGGCGGGTCGAGTCGAGTCGGATGCTGAACCACCGGATTCCCTCCCATTTTCCGGCTCGGGAAAGACGGGAGACATGAGACAGAAGGATTTCCCTTTTTTTTCTTATCTCGCCTCCAAAGGCGAAAGAACAAAGTCACAGCGAAAGGACACGTTCGGTGGCAGCCGTGGGGAAGGATGATCCGTGCCATCCGGAAATGGAAATATCTTCACAGCACCAGCGCAAACCCTACGAAGAGAACGAGTGAAACGGCGAATCCAAGTCAAAGTATTGTAGGATAAAAGTGAGCAGACATTTCGAACCGTTTGCAGCATGCGGCATGGCGTGGCGGTCGGGAAAAGGGCGACGGAAGGGTGTCCGAATCGAACGGAAACGCACGGAAAATGCCGGAGCAGCCGGGCGCTGCGCCAGTGAGCGAGCGAAAAATGCTGGAAAAGAAGTAATTTACACATTTGATTACGGGCTAATGGGTTTTAAGTGCGCTTCCGGAACGCCAGCAACAGCGCTGTGAGTGTGCGAGGGTGCGGGGGCGAGTGTCCGAGGGCGGGGAAGGCGGACGCCAGCGGTAGGAACTTCTCGTCGGTGGTAATTGCTGGAAGAAGCTGCTGCTGCTATCGGAGATTGGAGGGTTTTAGGTGTAGGTTGGCCAATTCTTCGTGGTGTGCCGCATCCATTCGTGTGTGTGTGGGTTTGCGGTGCATCTTCACCACTTTGCCCATAGAAGGGAAATGGGCGGTGGGGTGGGAGGAAAACGAGTTGACTTCCGGATGCTGGGATGTCCTTCCCAGTGTGCGGTCTTCTTCGAACGATTCTTATTTGTTCGAAAGATCTTTCCTACTCCCACATGTGGCAGCATTAGGTTGTGATATATTAAAGTTATGGAAGAACTTTGTTCTTGAAATAAGTTAACTAATTCATCACTGGTGAATCGCAGATCTTTAAGGATTCCCAATTGATGTTTCAGAAGCATATTTCATGTTCCTCACATTTATTACTAAAATGGAACAAAAAAAAAGAAGGGGCTGATTGGAATACGTTGCTTCAACGAAGATAAATTGAATAAAAATTAAATATCATGTAATATAATAATAACCGAAACTTGTTCCGTATAAACGCACACGACGAATCACCGGCGCCTCAGAAGAAAAATGGGGTTGGGAACCAAGTCAGCAACACTCGATCGGCACAAGAAGGAAGAGGATTTTACTCAGGCTAGGAATCAGTCCGTGTCGTTATCCGTGTCCGTTTTTCACCCCCGCAGGTCGCACAACAAACTGCGCACGGAGAACACAAAATGAATATGTATGCATTACAAATTGTGCCAGATTGTGTGTTGGCGTTGGCGGCTGCTTTGACTACCCGTATCGGGAAAAAAGGGCACAAGAATCGACCGAGAATAACAATCCGCCGGCTGCCGCCATAGAATTGGCAAATCGTTCCCGGGGCATTCCGCCGCTGCCAAGAGGGCGATGGTAGGGCCTTCTAGACATGCGGAGACATTCTCCCTGCCGTTGTGATCCTGCGTGCGAACAGCGTGAGCATTAGCCTCCGCAGCAACACTAATAGCCGCCAGGGCTGGAACCGGGGCGGATAAACCCACTGGTCGAAGGGGGAAGTATTCCTTCAATTTGTGGCCGATTCAAAATCAAACACCGTATCTAGGATATGCATACGTATGTACGTGCGGGCTTGTGTGTGTGTGTTTTGCGCGATGATTGTGCTAAGGCTTTGCTGCGAAAATAGTGACACGACACTCTCGGCACGACATGGCACACAGCACGGCACGGCCCGGCACGACTCCCGGTAATCTCCGGGAACAATCATTATTGGCTCGTTCTTCTTTTTTTTGTAACGGTCCCAAGGTTCATTGGGGGTTGGACGGCTTCCCGAGGACGAGGACCCGACAGCACGTGTTGGTGCGATTGAATGCAAACGGGTTCAGGCCGACTAACGAGCCAGCATCTCCCACCCTTCGCAACCCGGCACCACCTCACAACTCTCTCCCGGCCTCTGGCGCGACGAAAAGCGGCCGTTTCCAATGGCAATCGAGCAGAAAAAGGACAATCTCAGAAACGCCTACCGAATATTCGCCGCGCAAACGTGCCACAGAACACACACACACACACACATGTCACCCGACGCAACGCAGTCCAATCATAATCTCTATTCTATGGCTTCCGAATTCACGCTTCCTTTCTCTGTGGCGTGCGTTTGTTGTTTGATGTCCTGGATGCCACGCCGGTTGCCATCGGTGTTCCTTCGGCTGCCCAGCCAGAGTCCTAACATCCGGTGGACGACGACGACGACGCGGCCGGTGGGTGGCATAATCTGTTGATTTAGTACAATAGCATTAATCAAACACGCACCACGACACCTTGCGGCCTGGTGGTGGCGTAACTTCTTGTGTCACCGACGATGAGTTCACGCTGGGTTTAGCTTTGCACGGTCGGAATCAAGCTGCTTTGAAACTAACTATACCGTCAAGGATTCTAAAGCATTACCTTTGAAGAGTTACGATTCGAGTTTGTAGAATTTCGTTTCATCCACTTAGACCTAATTCATCTAGTGAGAAACATTTTCTGAAATATTAAATATTGAGAAAACGCATAGGAAAGGAATAATATATACCTCTCCCCTTTGTTGCAAGTAATGTTAGCATTAGCAATTAACGGAACATTGAAGTGAAAAGCGAATTCTTTAATCCGACGTCAATTCTTTATCCACAAGCTTCATTTTGGGAGAACCATCATGATACGCAGCTTGTTTCTTTCATCATAAACCCGGAGAAACATCCCCCCCGTGAAGGAAGTCGATCGATGATCGGCTCCGAAAATATGATTTTTGCCATTTTGCACGCCCCAGAGCAGCCATTTTTGCGCGTTGCACCAAATGCTATCCACCGGGGCCTGTCCGCGCATATGCTGGGGGAACCAGACGTATGTCGAGGCCTGTCGGCGACGAGAAATATGACGGAATCACCACGTCCAACCCGCTACAAAGGGAAAAAGAATAGAGGGTCCGACCGACGTTGTTTCATTTTTGTTTTTTGGCTTTTTTCGTTTGTTTTTGGTTTGCCTTGCAGCCACAAAAAGGCTCCAGCCGACCCGAGAGAGTGCACTCTGTGGCAACGCAAAACGCAACACAGAAAAGTTTACTGCAAGAACGTGCTTAACCGCAGAATGGCGCCGGAGAAAAAAAAAGGAGGGAAAAGGAAAAAATCCGCCATAGCGGCAACAACGGAAACCGCGACCTAACCCCCGGGCCCCAGCCGGATCGGATCGTGCATGGCGATCTTTTTTCGGTGGTTTTTTGTTGCTCTTGCCATTTCTTGTTTCGTGGTGCCCGCTTGTGGCCCCCTTTTTGGCGCTCTTTTATAGGCCATATTTCAAGAAGTATGTTTCCGTCATATTTTTTCTCGCGTGGTTTTTTATTACCACCGTCTGGAGCTGCAGGAGAAAAGGCTGTTGCTTTTCTCGCCCGACGCCATTTCCTGCAGATGATCGCACAAAGGCGCAAATGGCAAGATGCAGCCGGACGATCCGAGTTTATCCGCGCTGCCGGCACAATGCCGACGACGTGTATGCGTTTATCGTTCATTGTTTCCATCATTGACCGTTCCACCGTCGACGCGTCGAAAAGCGAGCCGACGGAAGATGTGGCGGCAAAGATGGAAAATTTATTTATCGCTGTGTGATCACTCGACGGCTATCGCTTTCTTTGGCCCTTGATACGCTTCAATGGTTTTTTTTTCACTTTGTTGAACTCTTTCCTTGCTTATGGAATTGATTTTTTTTATAATGTTTTAGCAACATAGTGTCTGGATGGTATGCAATCGAAACGCACTCACCTCTCGACACCTTGAACGTCACCTTTCTCACAATCTTCCGTGCTGCTCGGCGGTCTAATAGCATAGCTTTACTATATTTCTACTGTCAAAACGAATTAAAACAGTGGTGAGTTTGTTTCTTCGTGAACACCACCTTCGGGGAGGTCCAGCAACGGTAATGGTTGTACACAAATTAACACTAAGACGCACGTGAACGGAAATCACCGGGTTTTCCTTCACGGACCACAGTCGCAACCGTCGTGCTAAGCGATCCGGTGCCAGGAGCACCGCCAATCGTCACAGTTACTAGTTTTTCGTGGATGTCCCCCGGAGAACGAAAGTTCGATGCAAGGCATGTCGGGACTGAAAATGATATCGAACTGTTCGGTCATAAGAGAAATACTGGGAAAACAAATAAAACAAGAATTCTGCAAGTGAACTGCGGAGGGAAATGGATTTAACTTAGAGCAGCTCTCAAAGTATGTTGAATGTTACTTGATCCTTTCGAACAGGCTTTCTTCAAGTTTCCCGTCGGTTGAGAACAACAAACCGAGAACTTATTAAATGCCAAACATATAAAAGAACGGGTTGCCGACCTGGTTGAGCAATCCATCATCATGTTGGACACATTTTTAATCATTGTTTCTATTGGAACATTATGGCGGCCCAGCAGAGCAACAACACGTCCATAACATCAAATATCCCGTAACAGATGCCAAAACATGCGTGGTTTTTTTTCTCGTGATGCGTGCGTGATTTGAACCGGTTCGCCGTTCGAGGTTGCTGAGCCGATCCTGGTGTTAATGCACATCTGGCATGGCGAATGGATGCGGTGCAATTCCCCCCCCCCCCCCTGCCCCCGAAC
>JAOEFI010000006.1:28498409-28520677 GCA_034621735.1 Anopheles plumbeus
TTCCCCCCCCCCCCCCCCCCCCCCCCAGCAGTCCGATCCGTCCGTGGTTCTTGTCTGCCACATACCGGGCCGCTGGACACACGCCGGGCTCTCGGACTAATCCGTCGGTGGTGCGTGCCCGGAGATGAATAAATGTAACACTCGCTCACTAACACACACACACACACGCATGCAGAGCAACCGTGCAAAATTGCACACCGGCCGATACCAGCGGAGCTGTACCGAGTCGCGAGGAAAAAAAACTCGGTAAAAATGGCAGCGATGGAAAGGCGCGGGCGACGACGACGACGGCGAAGGCGATGGCGAGAGTTTGAGTGCGCGAGTGCGCTCACGCTCACGCTGATCTATAATTTGTGCCCATTTATATGGAAATTTTATTTCCATTGCACGTTACAAAGTTGGAAATCCAGTTATACCCGTCCCAGGGTAGTGCTCCTTCCCTTTCACCGGCTGCTAGTTTTCCTTCGTCCTAATTTCATCCGTGCCGCCCCCGTGGCACATCCGTCGCGTTCACTTCCACAGCCCGCCTCAGTTGAAAGCTCACGATCCGGCAAGCGTCGGTAAGCCTCGGGGACCAGATCCACCCCATCCTTCGCACGGCCCACCCCGACCGCTCCAAGCGTGCGCTCGAGAACCGACGCTAGATCGATTTTTCATGTTTCAGAAAAATTCACTACGTGTTCCGTGGTGCAAATTTTATGACAACTCCGGTGGCTACGGTAATGCATTACATTTTATTACTTCTCGCAATTGCTGAAAGGCGCAGATAAGCGAACGCAAGCCAGCGGACCGCACTCGTGAACCGACCGGTCCACATGGAGACGCATGGTGGCTTATGGACGGTCGCTTTCCCGGGACCGATGTCCGCCGGGCACAACAACGCACGCTGCATATCGGTGTTGGAAGTATGAAACAACATGGAAAAACACTATATTTACGCTAACGCATCACAACACCAGGAGGCACCTGGGACGAGAGAAAGAGAGAGAAGAACACAGAAAGAGAGAGCGACACGATACGAGGGGGAAAATATTTTACAGCATAAATGTTTTCTACATATGAATCATCGCGGTGAAATGGCCCGAAGGGAAGGCCGTGTTTCGTTCCTTAATAGCGTATTAATTATTATACTTACGAGTGAGCTTAAAAGATGATTAAGTATTCACCACGCACAGACATACACACAGCCACAGATCGTTCATTGATGGTGCGTGAGCAGCGGGAAAATTGAATTAAATTTGCTCACTTCCACCGGCGAACCAATGAGCAGTGTGGGATGTTGGATTTATCTACTTGCACATATGTTTCCGTTTTACAGCCAGAATTGATAAGCCAGCGGATTTGCTAGCGCATGTAATTACGCATAATTAGTGTGGCGTTCGGAGAATTTTCTTTTCGAGGGACGAGCTGCCGGTATGATGATTTACGTCTACAGAGCAATAGCATCAATCGTTTGCAACAAACCAACTGAACGAATTGAACGCATATTAAGAAGCTCTAGTCTTGTATTATTTTACATATAAAGTTAAACTGCTTGTTACTTCGGATTGATTACGTTTTTTAAAACCTTGAAAAAACCTTTTAAAGAACTGCGTCTCTAGAAGCCCATTTTGCATAATTGATATTGTTTGCGAAACGAGTAAGCCCCTGCTTCTCTTCTTCCTTTACCAGCTCTAAAATCTTTTGCCTATGAATGTTGAAACAGCCAATCATAATTCTCGCCTTGATTGCATTTTTTCCACTTCCACCTCAAAACAAATATGGAACCCCGTTGCCAATGTGGTCGCGAAAACATTCCAAACTTCGGGACGGGGGGTTTGTGCAACCATCGACACATTTCCCTGTTTCTGAAGAACCTAGAACGGTGTGTTGCAGGGATTTGAAACGCAATAGGATCGTACATGCGACCGCAACGGACGAACGGTATGCCGTGTGGCGGCATTTAAGCATTGATGCCACCTAACGCTTATTATTGTTATTACATTTTGCGGGAAAACGTTTGCGGTTTTTTGTATTAGGTGGGTCTTTCTTCAGTGCAAGAAGTGAGGAAGGTATTGTTGTTGAACGACACACACATATGAATTTTCTACATCGTTTAGTTTTATGCTATTTCTGTACTCGAGAGAGAATCAATATTTCCCGAAAATTAATTTAAGAAAGATAGGTGAAAGTATGGTATCGGTAATTGCTTTAATATATAAAAAAGACCTGCACAACAGATGGAAGAAATCATATCCAATTTGTGGGTAACATGCTGTCAACGGAACAGCGTCCAAAGGCTTCCTTCGTCGAGCGAGGACGGTCGCTCCATTGAGTAGGTCCGCTTCGCATGATCGACATTAATCGAGAGATAATTAGACTTGGGGGCCCGTCGACGAAACGATGAATGAACCGAAATTGGCCTACGGTCCGTAGTAAAAATCGTAACTCCTCCGGCATATCGGTGGGTACCGAAACGAAAAGGGATTGAGATTCAACGACGTTGTTGACGTACGAACAACGGGTGGAAGATGCCGGTCAAGATGCGCGTTTTCCGACTTTGATTAGAAACCAGTCCAATTAATTTAAATTCATATACCGATAATCGAACGAGCAAGGAACGGCGAGCGTCCTTACCATGGGGTGCGCACGTCTTCCTTCAGTCGCATGCTTGCAGGAAAGCATCAACCAGCCTTCGTTCTCTTTTTTCTCCCATCGTATGTCTCGCCATTTCTCCATACAGCGTTCAGCGCTTTTTTGCCGCTATTTAACATTCAAAATGGCGCCCCCGGTGGAAGGCAACGCGGCGTAAGCGCGAAACATAGAACGAAAAATCCATCTAACGCGAACAAATGGAAAAAAAGGGAGTTAAAGGGCGGCAGACAGTTTTATGATCCTCATTCCTCTACGTCCGCTGTGTCCCGACCGGGTCGTCCCGGGCCCGACCAATACCGACAACGCCTTTAGCTGAAACGGAAAAGGGATGGAACGTTCTGTTAGTTCCTTCGTTTCGGCGGAGAGCATATTGCATTAGTTCGGTTAAGGCTTTCAGGGCGCCGCTCCGCACGTCGTACAATTTGCAACAGTCGGAGCACGAATATGACGAGGCACAGGACAAAGATGGCCATTCCTTAGTTTTCGGTCTTATTCGCCCCCTTTTGTTTTTCTCCTTTTACATCCTTTTGCGCCATGAACAGGCGCACGAATCGTTCAAGGCACTATCGCGAGCGCGTTGACCAAGCGCATGTTGTCCTGGAATCCTTTCAGCGAAACCGACCGGGACATGGCGGACGGCGTAAATATGAATAAACATGAGACGGATTGCTGGCTCACATTTCTGCCGCAGCCATGCAAGCACCAACTCCATCCGGCGTGCTGGCGTCCTCCCACGGCACAACTGCAATTTTCCTCTGCCTCACCGAGTCTGCCCCTAGCAGTGAGCTTGCTTTTCCATTTTTCCGAATGTCTCGCTGACTCATTCGTCTTGCGTGATGAAAGTATTATTCAGTCGCTCCCTTATGCTCCCGGGATAGTTGATAAGCGGCGGAAAGCATGCCACACGGGCGTGGCATTTGTGGACGACAAGACACGGCGGTGGAGAGAGTGAAATAATATTTGCCAGATCCATTGGGTGAAAGAAAATGCGACGATGAAAGAAAGCAACATTTTAATGTTTGACTCGTTTATGTTAAGTGTGTATGAGTAAACTTTTTAAAGATAAACTGAGAAGCATTTCTGAATGTACGAAAGAACAGATTTGAAACTCCTGATGGCGAAGCTTTCCTCAAACAGAAAAGCGCACCGAACAAATAGTCCTTTCAATTCTCATACATACCATTTTAGGACAAAAGAATGAACGAAAGATGATGTGACGTATTTGTTTTGACCGCACCGGGCTGCAATAATTACCACCAATTAGGTTCCGGTCCCGATAAGGCAAACAGTGACTGATGGCTGAAGGATAACGGAGCGAGTTTTCCGGCCCCGAACCAAGGAAACATTGACAAACGCGACTTAAAATCTCAACCGCAGAAACGTGCCGGCGCAGCAATTAGGTGCTTTCCGCGGTCGAAACATGAACAATCGGCTGTAACCACTCTGGTGGCGCCGGTAATGATAACACTCGCGGAAAATGGAATGGCGCTTCCTTGCGGACGGGGCTGTCGGCTGTATTTCTCTCGTCCGATGCTCATCAATCATACTGGAACGCACGGCAACGCAACAAAGGAAGAGAGTGGCGGGGAAGTAAAGTGCAGACTGTGCCGGGTTGCTGGTGCTGACTTCCTTTTCGGAAAAATATCCTTCTACAACAAATGTGCGCATTCGCACGTCCGGAATAAGATTAATACTTTGCCCGGCAACGTCTCGTGTACGTCTCAAGACACCGTTCCACATCCACGGGCAAAGGCACAATGCTTGGAATGGTTCGTCGAGGCTGAAGGGGGGAATGTCGCTCACCAGCGTCAAGAAGAATAGAGCACTTTTACCGTCTGATTCAACAAGCGCCACCTGAGTTCCAAAGCTGTCATGCTCCGAAAGCAACATTACAACTATAGAGCAGAAAGAAAAAAACCAACGAAACCCGAAAGGAAACTCCAAACGTCATCTCAAAACATGACATCCAAATTACAGCCCTCGGGGCGCACTGCGGACGGCTCGTTCTGGTTGTTTCAGCTTCACCGACGCCGGACTTCCACCAGCCATCCTCGTGTCGGCTCGCATCCTCAACCTGCACCGAGTGGGTCATTCATAAAAATTAGAATGATGTTTCTCATGGGGGCGAAGAATCGCTTTCCCGGCCACGAGCACCACTCGGCTGCACGGTGTGAAAAGCGAAACAAGGTGCAACGCCAGCCGCGCCGCGTCGGGCGGTCCATTAATAAACGTGGGCTCGAGAAGGGGCCTCTGCGGTCCTTTTTCGATTGTCAACCTTCTCCGACGAAGGAGGAGTCCAGCGGAAACCCTCGGACTCGCTTAGGGTCAGCGAGTCGTGGCCAGCAGCGCCGTGGCCGTCCATCATCATTAGGGGACTTCTCGAAGGGCCGAGACGGCGCACCTGAACGAAGGAGTTCTTCCTCGGAGCGGTGGGGGAAATAAAATCGGAAATGCGGCACCGATCAAAAAAAAAACACAACAAAATAAAAGTTCACAAAGAAAGAAAAGAACCGAATCCATCATCGTTCTACCTGAGCGGCGCAGAGGAAACGCAACCAAAATCGAAGGCGCTTCCCGAGAAGCCGCCGCCGACTCCTCGGCGAAGTGAGACCGTAATGAGTGAGTAATTTGTTAGGAGAGAAAAAATGAAACACGGAAAAGGAATCGCCATCACGATGGTCCACGCCGGGCAGAAGGATACGCCGGGGAAGCGAGGGGTCGCGGGAAGGGATAGAAAGTGAAGCGGTGAGTATAGTGCCAAATCTTTCCCGGCCGCTCGACCAGTGGCCATTAAGTGGCCGCCGAGGACATCAAGTGGCGCTTCGGTGAGCATTTGTTCCCTCGATGAGACGATCGAAAAAGATCAACAGGAGATGGCCTGGGCGAGCGACGAGATGGAGGCGAAGCGGGCGAAAGGGACATCATTGTTGCAGGCTGCACTCGAAACGAGGACGTGAAGGAGTGTGACAAGGAAGGAACACCGTCAGAGATCAAAACTTGAGAGCACAACTACGAGAAAAACGAAAATACGGTAGAATCGGCCAGCAGCATGGCGAAATAAAACAGATAATATTTTTAATGATGCCTAATCACACGGTACAACCGAATTGGCGATCCGGCGACTATGGCAAGTCTCCGTTCGACGGGTGCTCCACCTGGAAGGGCCGAGAAGGGCGCAGGATAATAGACACCGGCAGACTGCGGTCGCATTTGGTGCAGCGAAACGTCAGACGGCGGCTGCCGAACTTCGACGATAGACGACGAACGGCTGAAGGCTCGCAAGGCCGTTGATGGCCCGTTTCGATTGCCTAATTGCCCATCATAATCGAATCGCTCGGGCGTTCGGGAGAGATTGACACTTTTTTAGAAATGTTCCGTTCCGTGTTGCATTCTTTGATGCATGTTATCCCGACTTGACGAAGAGTCACAACAACAACAGACATAGAAAAGGGGAAGCCAAATGATATGTTTAATGACAGGATAATGAAACTGGCGGAGCAAAAGATGCCATGGATTCCCCTCGAACCATTTTACGAAGAATCAAAAATAACTGTGAGTGAAGGCATGATCGATAGATCGGTGGTGCATGTTGAAATTTGGTTCAATGCCAAATCCTGCTTCCTACAAGAAAGCTAGCCCTCAGCGGTGTAGATTCGCTATCAGCCGGCAGGTGGCGTTAGTGAGGTCCATACGTACACATGGCAAGGATACGGAGGCTACTCGAGAAAAACATGTTTCTGCTGTCTGATATCTGAAATGTCTAGTGTATTATTGTTGTTCTCTCAAAATATGAGAAGCTGTTACCAAAAACTTATTTGACTTATCGATGTATGTAGAACATGTTTGTTATTGTTACTTTTATCACTAGAGTCAAAAATTCTTTAAAGGCTTCTAAATTGTGATGTGCTATCTTAATCGAATGCAGTAGAAAATTCCCATCTACCCAATCGTCCGGCTAATTCGTCTATATCGCCCTGCCGAATCTTGAAGCGCGTCAAGTACATTCCTAGGAGCTCTACTACACAAAAGGCCACCTTCAATAGGCTTAAATGTGGTTCTCCATTCTGACTGGCTTGTCAATGGCATCGTCAAATTTCACAGCACGAGCAACAAAACAAACATCCATCGGATGGTGCTGGGAAAGCGGGATGGTGATGCGAGGAAACGAAATCCGACAGCAGTGAAAAACAAACCAAACAAAAAACAACACACACAGACACACACACCATTTGCAGATCTGCTTGTGGAAATGGTGAAAAACAGGAAACCGTGGCAAACATCACCGGTATCGGAAAGTGGGAACTTGAAAGCGTGGAAAAGCTGCATTGGCAGAGACATGTTCAGAGAGAGAGAGAGAGAGAGAGAGAGAGAGAGAGAGAGATGAAAAAAATAGAACATCATAATCTTTTCATCTTTTCCACCGATGCTCGAAAAACATTCTAATCCGCCCATTGTTCCCTGCGCCACCCGACCCGCCAGCGCCTCCCGCCCTCCTGCACGCTCGGGCGATCGGTCAGAGCCAGGAAAGGGAAGAACATTTCACGCACCAATTGCCACCATCAGAAGCGCCCCGTATTGTTGGTGGCCTGCGGGGACGACGGAAGGCGTTGATGGCGCAGGAAGTCGGCCGAAGGGAGTGAAGTCCGACGGATGGTCCGGCGGGGAAGACATACGCATACCCTCGGTCCCGAGCGTAACAATGCCAGCGCAAGCAGCGTGGAAACATAATAGAACCGTGTGTCGTAGAATAGAGAAGGAGAGTGAAAAAGGGCCTCGCCGAAGTCGTCCCGGCGCGCCGTGGACACATTTGAATGTTGGCCCATTATGAGATTGGCTCGCGGGTCATGGGTAAACAACGTTCGGAGGGCATCGATTCCGGTCCTGCTGCGACGGCGGATTCTTGGGGAATCCCTTCCGGCCCGGACAGGCCGCGGCGCAGGGGTGCTGATGATGGTGCTATGCTTCGGCAGGAGCATTTGTTATGATGCGCACAACAAAGCGGATCATAATGACACCGCTGCCCACCCCGGGCCTCCTCCCGCACGGCAAATGTGGGCCACTGAAAGGCCATCGACGTGTCTCGTCGACCGGAACGCTACAGACGGACTCTGTGGCAGCATGTACCTTTCTGGACGGTTTTCTGTCCGCTTTCGAGCGATCCCTGTGGCAAGTCGTGTGTGCTCAGTAGTCAGCAACATAACAAAATCAGCGCACAAACGCACCAGCGAGCTAAAAAGCCATCCCCGAGCCATATAATAGGATTCAAAAGGCTGCTATTTGTGTAACCTTTCGGTTTATTGCTTCGCACCGTTGGAACTCTCTAGCTAAAGATATCAACATTTCCATGTGTGGCTCCCGACAACAGGATCGATACACGGTGCCCTTGAAAGTGTCCGCAAATTCGTTTCCCAGCTTAAATCAGCTTGGCGCGACATTCCTCACGGCTTGAGTATAATAATCGTCTTCGTCGGATTCATCTGAAGACATCGATCCCTGGACAGGGCAACCTTGACACAACATCATTTCTCTTCATCAACGACACACATCGAAAGCAATGCTTCAAAAACCGCCTTCAAGTCTGTCATCACTCGGAGACGTATCGGATGCAGCTTCCCCGTGTCTAACGAAACGTCGTCGAAGCTTCAGCTAAGTACCTTCCGACCTAACTGCTACTCAGAACCACTCCGCGGACCGATGACCGGGCGCAGCCGGCCGCACCAGAAGTCTCGTGCGCTGTGATTAAGAGCGTAAAGTGATTTCAATGCGTGATTGAATCAAATTGAGCTTAATTCATTCTTCCTCCCGCGGTGTGAGTGCGTGAGTGACTATGGATTTTTCCTGCATCTCCATCGCGGTCTGCTCGGTACAGCATCGGCTGATTAGTGGAAGATTTATGCCCCCAGGGAGGCTTCTGCTGATGACGATCCCGTAGGAGTGTGTAGGTGGCGTATTCCTCCGGCGTGAAAAGGGCACCATCTGCGACGATGGGTTTCATTGAACATAAATTAAGCCACCTGAAATTCGCACCACAATGTCACGCAGCTGTGTTTGTGTTTTAAGACGTGTTTTTATCACTTATTCCGTAGCTTTCCGGGCTTAATGAACTCATTTAAAAAGCCATCTTCTTCCCTTTCATACTCCTGCCATTACGCACATTACCGGTCGGTTCAATAACGTTATGACTTACTTTCCGTCGAATCGATACGGCTTACGACATAATAAGCGCCGAAAGGACCAAAGTAGGCGTCTTGAACTATTCGGGAAATGGGCAACGAGGATGGAAGGTGAAATTGGTACTCTTGGGCATCCCTGTCCGATGCTGCTTGCCACCAATGATGAGACCTCTGATGAGAAGCATCAGATCGCCAGGTTTTGGGATGTTTTTTCCATATACGTCCTTTGGTGGAGGAAATTCTTAAAAAATTGACACTAAACGGTCAAGTTTTCCCATTCCCAAAAATGATATGCTTACAAAAGTGAGCATGAATCTTCCTGCTTCAGAGAGTGTCAGCTACCCGATTGACATTTGCCTTTTCCTTTGGTCTCGAGATGAATCAAAAAGCGGAGAACGGAATATTCCCAATTTTTGATCACGCGATCTTCGCCACTTCGTTCGTGGCGGTGGTGTAGCAACAAAGGGCCCGTTGTGGCAGAAAAAGCCGCATCTTCTGGTCAATTCCCAGAAGAGGACGAACGTGCGAGACTTTCGTTCTCATCTTTCGATGCTTCCACTGCTCGAACAAAAAAAAGATCCCGAGCGGAGTTTCATTGTGGTCGTTCTCTCTTGCGAATTGTTGCCCTTCTTCATATCACATAAGCAACTTAGCATAATTAGTATCTGTTTCTTTTTTGTACGAAATACCTTAAAGCTCACGTTCGCTGCCCCCTTCCCATGTTGGGCTGCTTTCCCGCCGCCCGTTTCGCTGAGAATCGGACGGAATCGTCCAGAGTGTTCGCATATGTAAATGGTGTTCCAGCGTGCTCCAGGTTTTCCTTCGCTCCACCTTCCACCCTGCACGGCTACCCAGGAGGTGCATCCGCGAACCCGACGCATAATGCGTACCCTCTGCCGGACACGATCGTTGGGGACGTTTCGCTGCGGTGCCCATCATTCATTATAGACCATAGCGACGATGATGGGCGAGCGGGATGTTCTATAAAATGTTGCAAAAGTCTGAAGCGTAAAGCGGAGCAACGCCAAACCGGCTACCGGAGTGCGTTGGTAGCCACCAAAGCGCAAATGTACCGTGCCCTTCTGCACACCAACCTGGTGCACCAACGCCCGAGGAAGAGGAGGACGAAGAAGTGAGCGAATCATTCTTGCGTACGCACCGTAGTGCGCTTCCATTCATTTGCCATTGCTTCTTAATGAGAAAGTAATCGGGCAAGGATATATCGGGTGGATCGCGAGCCGGGCAAGAAGTGATACAAAGACACAACTGTTTGGTTCAGTTTTTTTTTTGCAGTCATTGCAGACAGAAACAACAGATAGAGGGAGAGGGAGAGATATGCAGCACCGCAATAATATGAATTAATATCATCTTTCCTGCAACCATGGGGGGTGGTTTAGCTATGGATTATTCCACGGGGCCCAGGGGGGCAGCAGCTCTGGCGCCAGAGCCTCTGCACAACTCATCTACATAAGTAATGAATACGTTTCCGATGCGAACCGTTCGTGCGTACGCGAATCACGCATCTTGGCGTTCATACCCTGCCCGGGTAGGCCAGATCCGGTAACGCTAACGAGCCCGCACTACCGGAACAAGTCCTTGAGCTGAGAAGAAGCAGGAAGAAGAAAAAACGATGCAAAAACAGGTTGATTCCGATCGTCGGGCCTTTCGAGCGGATTAATAAAGTGATCCTCTCCACACGCGGCCCAGAGTAGGGTCCTAACGCTCCACGCCCCGACTCAATTGGCATCCAACATTGTCTTGTAATTGATTTGGCCACGCAAGCCGCGAGAAAACGTGTCACTTTCGCGCAGTGCGACGTCGCTACAATGTAATGAGCGTTGTACGTTTAATGCGGTCCCCGGCGTTGACCGTGCGCTGATCGTGGGCCCCGTTTGCGATCCTAGTTTGAAGCGTTCGGGAGCCACACTCCACAATGGCGATGAAATTACTTCCCGAAAGGTGCACAAATGTATTAATTTGCCACTTAGCGGACTTGTACAACATGCACACGATGAAAGGGGTTGAGCGAAGCAAGCAGTTGAGAGTTTTTAGGCAATAAAAATGCACATTAAAATACAACTTAATAAATTCAATTCAGCTTCCTTCCCCGGTTATGTTGGTGCACTGAATGATTGATCATTGTGATGACTTTTTACTGATCCAGCATACGCAAAGTGTGGTTATCAGTTGTACTGCTAATGGCCAATGGTGTATTGTAGTTCCGGTGGCTACGAATGACAAATTAATTACTTTATTCCCGTGAACGGTGAAGCCTGTCTTACCGAAGTAAAACCGGCATATGTTTCCCCTGAACCTTCATTCCTTCATCACATCCCGAGTTATTTCCGCTTAACATATTTCAGGATTACGTCTTAGCATAATCGCAAAGCATAATTCTCTATACTTGAAAGTGATTTAACTATTAAACGCTTTTAAAATCAAATCTCATAAAACCATCTGCAGCGTATTACGTCATTCCAATTCCAGCTCAAACTCAATTTGTAACCGATCGTCGAGAGCATCGCTTCAGCATCCTCCTTCCTTGGCGTTCTGGTGCACTCGAACATCAAACACCGAAACCCGACATTAAGCAGTCGTTCGTTCACCCTACGGTGCAGAAACGCCAGAATGTGTCACTCGAGCAAACGAGTCCTTTTTCCCCCGTCGGTCGAGGACGTTGGTGCCGTCGCAGCCCCCGGCAGGCGAGTTTCGCATTTCGCACGAAGATTTTCACCCTCTCGTGGTACTTGTGGCCTCCTTCTGGTTCTGATGCGACGCTTGTGAGCAACAATTTCATAATCGTCGAACAACACCTAAGTACCGACAAATTACTGGCGGGCCGGGCTGAAAGGCAGGAATCGATGGACGAGTTTCTCTAGCAGCACAGGGAGTCTTTTTCACAATTTTTTTTATATGTTTCATCACCCCCAAAGCAGTGGCCCGGATCTCCTGGCACGTGCTGGCAGCAGCAACACTGCGATAAAGCGTGTTTCTAATTTGGACGCTATTATTCCATTGTGCGGTACGGGGAAGGATTCGTCCTGATTACAGTGATTTGTTTATTAATAGCTGCATTCACTGCGTCGAGGAGATCATTGGTAAAGCGGAGGGAAATGTTTATGTGACTTGATGTAGTGAATCGAGATAATCATAGATTACAAGAATGTTTTTTTCAATATGTTTTTTTTTTCAAGAATGTTGATGCTGTCACATTACTTATTAAATGATGATTATGATTCGACGATTTTTATACTAAACAAGACAAGGCGCCGTAGCATCAGCATCAGGCAACATCAGCAGCACTGTTGAAACAAGCGGAACATTCCCACCAAACATGAATGAGGAATGCATCGGGCCAGTGGCGAACAAGTAATTAATTCAATTACCACACTGACGCCGCGGATTCGAGGAAAACGACACTGATCCTGCCTTTTTCCCTTTCGCACGTCAGAACAAAACGAACCGCCGCCCATCAGTCCAGGAGATCCACAAGGCTCTAGACCGTCGTACGGTGGAATTCCCGCGCCACTTAACGCGCATCAGAGTATGCGCATCGCCTGACCAAGGCTTCCGAGGACCCAAGGCGTAGCTTGGCGCGACATAGATCCGAGACCGTTCTGACTTCCACGACCGCCATCGAGAAGCTTGCTTTGGCCGCGTTTCGAGACAGCCAAGACAAAGCGCAGAAGCAATCTCTTAAACGATATAATACGATCACAAATAATAAAACTTAATAGATGTTTATTGCCAGCCTTGCGCGCCGTCGTTGGCGAACGCACCGAACTGGGACGGCTGATTTGTTTGGCGAATTATTTTAGTGCTGATTTCTGACGATCCGGTTGGGGCGGAATATAGTTTTATGTACGGTTGCTCCCCGCATCTCCGTCGGCGTCGATGTCCGGCGTCTTGTGGCGTTCAGGGAATCCAGATGTCCGTTGGACAGATTTAAACTGGACAAGAAAAAAAATAACCCGAAGGACTCGCGAGTGCAACGCGTTGTCTCGCACGAAACTGGCGATTGGGTGCAGTGTGACAAATGGACTTCGGAAAGAAAACAAGAAACTTATCGCGCTGGATTTAAGTGAGACAACGCCCCTTAATTAAACTGTCCGAACTTTAATCGAGAAGGTCACACGTTTCCCTCGAATCGACGCCAGCGGACGATCCGTTTGGGGTGAAGAAATGTCGTCGAACCTGAAATTTAAAGACGTGGTATGTCGGTTTGCTGCCAACCTATCGAGCGAATAATTGGTAAGCAATACACTTTTTTGGGACAGATCTTCTTGTTTAGAATATTGTTGACTTTTGCAAAATACATAATTAAAAATGAATGAAGAACTCCTCTCCCATTAAATCCCTAAATGATTTTGAAACCTTCTGTTTCCTTCCGATCCAATGCTTCAACTTGCTTTTCTTCTCCTACTCACGTTTTGTTAGAATGAAAACATGAATTCCACTTTTTTACTGCACAGCCAGGTCTTTCATTGCGTACTCACCAACCGCAATACTTACAGCATAACATCTCGCACACACACACAGATCACAGGAAATTTTCTTTCATTCTTCTTCTTCTTCGTTCCTCCGCTTTCCATGGACTCCTATGCTCAACATCATTTGCCTTGCCATTGTTCCGCCCGGGCATGTAACGGAATACGAGCTCATTGATTCGATCTGTCAAACAAGAAAAAAAACCTCTTCTCGCAATCCGAGCGGTGCGACGGTTCCGATGGTGATGTTGCCGCCCTCGCCGGCCGTTTTCTTGCGCACTGTTGTTGCCAAGAAGCGACCCGCGGTTGTAAGACGGCGAGGGGAAAATTGCGCAAAAACTGCACCCGAAACGACCACGGGAAGCGTACTTCCGGCAGCACCAACGGTCAGGTTGCGAAGAAGAATAGGAATTCTGGAAAGACGATACAGAGTTTAAAAAATAAGGACGAGCCCTTCAGTACCTCGACTCAAAACTCCGTAATGTTTCAGCAGCCGACGCGCGCGGTAGCGTTTGAAAAGGAATTTCGCTTTTTATCATGTTTGGTAGAGTTTTCCAAATGGAAATAGTCTTCGTTTCTGCCTCGAACTTTCATAAAATCATTAAACATACTTTTAAAAGATGAATGTCAAAAATTAATATAATTGAACCAAGTGCTATTTTTTAATCATATTTACCATTTCATTCCAATTTCTAACAATGAACAAAATGCAGTTTATTTCACTGTTACTTCATAGAAACTTGTCTATGTGGTGGGTATTAAAGTTCATGAACTTTAATACCAACTTAGACCGTGCATTGAATGCGATCAAGCGGAAACGAACCGTACAAAGCAGAAAGATGTGAACGGAATAAAAAAGGATCCCGTAATTCCGATTCCCCGCTTTTCAAAGAGTCCTTTGAGCGAACGGCCGGGTCCAGCCCACTGAAAGGTGAACTGTTGGAAACATGCTAAACTCTAAACCGAGCGGACGGATAAAAAACGTCCTGCACGAAACGAGAGTCCACACTTGCATCCTCCAGCCAGCGGAGGGCGATCGCAATCGAGGGCCGTTGAAGTTATGGGATGATTTTGAAATTAAATACCTACACCGGCGGCGCGGCGAAAACTAGGAGAAAAACCCCGAGACCGAAATGAAAAATGAAGGAAGTTGGGTGAATAAAATACAAACAAAAAAAACAAGCCGCCAACCTCAGCTCGCACGTAGACGCGCGACACCCGGCCACCCGGAAAAGGGCACAATCGTATCGGAAAAGGATTGGGTTCTGCCCTCACTTCCGCCGTACGTTCCACGGTTGCGTGGCACCAGCTGGCCAGAAGTCTCGGGCCCGGGAACGCCCCACCCCAACGATCGCGCCAGCCAGCGTTGCTTAATGTCATTTGCTTTGGAAAACGAGGTGTAGTGTTCCCTGCCAACTGTAACAATCCGTCCGCACGCTCGGCCGGTACCATAAAAGGGAAAACGGCGATGCAAAGCAGGACAAAAAAACCGATTTCCCTACGCGGCGGTCAAACGGAATCTTTCTTCGCACTTTCATCTACGGCCATGGGCCGTTGAATCAAAGTAACCACCCGCTTCTCTCGAGCCGAGGCGACACATTTGCTGTTCCGCAGAAAAGCGTGGTCGTCGGTCAATAAAAAGTAGATTAAAATTTTCCAGCCCCTTACCGTGCTAGGAGACAAAAACGT
Source organism: Anopheles plumbeus (assembly GCA_034621735.1). Taxonomy (NCBI): domain Eukaryota; kingdom Metazoa; phylum Arthropoda; class Insecta; order Diptera; family Culicidae; genus Anopheles; species Anopheles plumbeus. Next base: position 28,513,393 of record JAOEFI010000006.1, read on the forward strand.
CTCCACAAAGCGACCGCCAGAAATCGCTGGAAGTGGTTTTTCTATGTATAGAGGTGTGTCTGTGTTGCCGCCGATCTAATTAGCAAACACGGCAGAGATGAAGGAAAATGGAGCCAATGGAGTATCTGTAACGGGCGGCCGACACGGCGTCTTTACAATTTTCCCATTTTGGAACCGAAAAGCGATGCCGAGTGACACTAATGATCTATATGTTTAGAACACGTATGCTCTACTTACAAACTTTATTCATAAAATGTACTAGACCAAGTCTAAAGAGTTTGATGAAAATTCAACAAATACTATGGAAAGACCTGCATTAAGTTGAAAAGGAACTTGAAGTTAACAAATCCAAACAGACACAAGTTGTCTGGCCTGCAAATAAACTATGATGTTCTCCTTCTCTAGGAGTTCGATAACCGACCCCTAAACGCTTTCCCACGCCCTGCACCCCATGCCAGTAGCCGCTGTTGGCCTCCCCGCGGCGCGCCTGACAAAAAGAACAACAAAACCCTCCCAAACAAACGCACCAACAAGCTTAAGCTAGCAACCACCAAAATGACACACCACTCGGCTAATCCTCTTCGGTGACATCTTTCCGGATCAGGGCACCAGAAACCCCGGAACGGGAAGCGTCCCCGAAGCCGGCGGCGGCGGCAGGGTGGAGTGCAACGATGGCAGTGGCATTGAAATCTTTTAATAACATATCTCATTTTTGCACTTTTCGCCACCACTCGAGCGGGACGGTGTTTAATCTGGTCACCCGCCGAGAGGCTCGGAAAAGTGGCCAGATTTGCATCCGATCTCCGGATCGTTTCGTTGTTGCGAATTTTTTGTTTGTTCCCATCGCCCAGAGAGTGAGAAAACTTTTAGACCAACAAATAAAAGCGACTTCCATTCGACGGAAAAGAGCGGCAATTCTGTTTCCGCTCACTTACACGCTCGTAGTATCGCTACCACGAGTTCCGTGGCTGCAGAGAGGGTAGCGTGGACAATTTTCCTCGACACCGGGAATGAATTTTCACCGCATGGTTCCGCGCCGTTCCCACCGTCGATCGCGCGGTCGATCGTATTTATCTTTCCGGCGGGGTGCCATCATGCTTTTCATTGCGGTTTCTGTCCTTTTTCGTTTCATTATTTTGCGTTGCCTTTTTCATTGGTTTTCGGTTCCTTCATTTCCCCATTTTGTTACATGGAAATGCAAGTGGCCTCCTCCTCCTGCTTCTCGGGGGTCGCGTTTTGTTCGACTGCGCTTCGCCGTACTGCAGTCGTCGATTATGTGACTCGAAACATGCAGGGTATATATGTGTATGTACGGTTGTTGGCGGTGTGTGTACGTGTGTGTAGGTTTCTGCTTTTTTTCTTCGTTGTATTTTCCCCAATGTGCACACGGCGAAGCAATAGACGACCGCGGTAACATGCAACCCATGCGATAAGACCACAATCGCCGGCCGGCTGTTGGCTTTAGTGCGCAAAAGGCAAAAGCAAAGGCAAAAGCGAAGGCAAAAGTAACAAACCAACAAAAAAAAGGCCCCACACACAGGCACACACACACACGGATGGCAAACCGTAGCCAAAGAACAGAAGGATAGCACCGCCCTGGGACCGCTGCCGAGCGACATGGCGGACGCGATGGAAACCGAGCCAGCGTGTGCGAGGTACGAGAGGGGTCCCGGCACGGGAGGGTCTCGCCGACCGTAGCATGGTGGTGGTGGTGGTGGAGAGGGGATAATTACAGAGTACATGACATTTATTAACATTGAATTCCCGTTAACCCGAAAGACATCTGTACGAATCGACATTTTCCTCCCCACCGGCGCGCGGCGAAGGGGAAAGGCCTGCAGGAGGGTGCAATGGCGCTGGCAGAAGGCTGGGTACCGCAAGGAGTGGATCAAGCCGGCCGTCGGGGACGGCGAAAGCCAGCAAACCGGAGCCGCACCACCGCAATGACAAAAATTAACCAAACCCAAACGCGAACGGATGAGTGCAAAATGAAAAAAAATGGGCACAAGAAGGGGAAGAAGAGAGAAAACGAAACCGAAAATATGGCAAACGCACACAGAACACCCTGTGCCGGTACCTTCGGCAGCCCCAGCAACAGCAGCAACAACCGCAGCAGAAGCAAAAGTAGCAGAGTCGCTGTAGTCGTCTGTCGAAACCATCAAAACATGAAGCAAAACTGTCATAATTACAGCCTGTCGCGTGTTTGTATTTGCTGACGGAGTGGGACGGTTGACTGATCGGGCTGGAGATCGGACGCTCACGGTGCACAGTTGTTGCTGTTGGCGTCTCTTTCCACCGTTCCCTGTGTTCATGTCCCCCCCTGCTTTAATGCTGCCCCAATGATGCCACAAACGTCCGCAAAGTGCAGTGACATCGGCCGACACGAAGACATTCGACGACATTGAGCCGGCTCTTGCGGTGTCGCTGGTTGGTCACGCAGCCCTAGAACGATCGCTTCCCTTCCTCCAAGGTACATGGAGGGCGTTGGGCATTCTTGGAGAATCCCATGAAATGCTCATGACAAAAATCTTACAAGTTTTATACCTTAAATGTTGTGTTTCTATAGTTCCTTACCTTTCGCTTCGTCACGTCAACTTGTTTCTACGTTCTGTGAAATAAAGACGAAAACAAGCTCGACTATTTTTTTTCGATTTTCATAATAATATTTAATATCGTCTTTTCTTTTGAATTTTGCAATGTACATACAGAATATCCGCATAATCGAATTCTATTGATCGCATTGAAACTGCACCGCACTGCATCGCCACCAATCGGACGAACCCGGATTTAATTACATTACCATTCAATTGCAAATAGTAAACAAATATGAGCTTACACACTAGAGCAAAGCGCGCACACGCACGCACGCGTGTACGCACGAGCGGTCCGGTACGGCGGGAAAACAAACTTGATTTTTCCTACCTCCCATTGTTAGTTTGTTTTTTAGTTGAAACTAAACTGTTCCACTCTGTCACAGCATTAGAACGTTTGTTTTCCCACTGTGTGCAGCTGATTATTTCGCTTGTTGCCTCGACCGTTATTTCGCTTCGCTTTTTCTGTTTTGTTAATTTTTTATGTATTTTCCTCTTTTTTTATGCCTTCTTCTTCTACATTTATCTCACCGGTTGAATTTGCACTCTCTTCGTACAGGGTGACAAAGTTTTGGGCATTTCGTCCAATTTTTCCTTCCGCCGAATCGAACTGGTGAAGTTTGCTGTTTGTTTGTATTGGCGCCGGCTGCTTTTCTCGTTTTGCTCTTTCTACTAACGCTGTTTTCACTACCGCTACCTTAAATGTACACCATCGATTTTTTGTTTACGTCTTGTTTTTTAAAATGTTTCAACTCTAATTAAATACATACTTTCATGTTGTTTTTTTACGTTTTTGCTAGCGACTCACTGCTGGGTACGCCACACACTGTCTCCAGTTGCATTTCCGCTCCACTTACAGTCGAATGTTGCTCAATACTATTGTAGTTGTCTAGTATTAATATATTTATAAAGGTTCTTGCCTACAGACATGTGTTAATATACTGCTATGTACAGAATTGGCTTTAAAAACAATAGCGCAGCTCGGTTTGGATGGTTTCTGTGCTGTGTTGCTGCAATTCCGCAACGAACCTTCGTTTGGCGCTGGTTTGTGGATCGTGGTTTTCCAATCAAGACGTTGGCGGCCTTAGGCTGCACTTGAAGTGCCTGTGCGTGTTCTTCCTGAAGGTGCACAGAAATTTGACGCCTTCAAGACGAACACAGTGGTTTTGATCCGACGTTTCGGCCCTTTCTTCAAGGAGGAACAAAACATGAAACTTCGGATCGTAAATTCGTTGCTCACCGGAACCAACGCCAAACTCGGGCTGCGTTGCGAGACATCCAATAGCTTCACTTCACGGTAGCTTCACTGAACTGAATGGCTGGTACGGTGTGGCTCCTGCGAGCACGATCTGTGGCAAGTTTTGTTAGCAAGCAGGCTACTTTAAAATACAGCTGGTTTGTGATTTTAAGGATTGCAGTTCATCAATGGTTCTATGTGGTTTGTATAGTATTCATCGGACACTATGTTGACTATCGACCAGTTCTAGTTTTTCGTTTACATGCTTGGTAATTTGTATTTTGCAATGTAGGACAAATTTGAAGTTTAAAAATTCATTTTTCACATGTTTTTTACATTACGAACCGATTGCAGCTACTTGCTTGCTTCTTTAGTTTTTTTACACTTTGACAAACGAAACTATTGCCGAATTATATTCTTTTTCAAAAATCTATGATCCGATTTCACGGGGCTCCAATTCGCTCGTATTGTTACTCCAAAGAAGTGGTTAAGATGTTAAGTAACGAGTTCTTTTGTTTCAACTAACGAACAGTGACGAGGATCGCAGAGATGTTATTTTATAGTCAAGCAATCGAAGGAATACCGCGACGATTGCAAACCCAATCCACGTACGGGATTGTAAACCCATTCATACGACACATTTATTACGCTTAGAAATATTGCACAGAAGTTGATCCGTTCCATCGGATAAGATCGAGACCAAAAAACGGACACCTTTCGTTACAATTTAGAACAACGCGCCACCCTTCGATCCCGAGCCGTAGTAAGTCGGTTCTCCGGCTGGCGAGTGTTAGTTTTTCTACACTGGGACTAAACGAAAATTGTCGCACTTTCGAAGGTGTTGCCGGTTGTTAGGGAATGGATTGTGAAAAATTTAACCCCTCCCAAAAACCATTTGCAGTCCTCTAGAGCTCGAACTAAACCCAAACAATTGTTAACACACTCACACACACACGCACAGTTCACACCGGTCCTAGTCCGCACTGTGATTTCTAGTTTAATTTTCTAACGTTATGTAAAACGAACAGATCACGTGCCGATTAAAATAGGATTTCCCCCCTAAAGCGCATCTAAGCAGCCAATGATGGGTTTGCGTCTGGCTATCTTTGTATTTAACTGTTGTTTTATGCTCCCCCTCCCTTTCGTCACATCCGATTTTTGTCTAAGGGATCGCATCGGGATCGACCGATGCGAGCTTATCTAGTGTTATGTCTTACCGTCTTACGCTCTAGGGATAGTTAAAATTATAATTTACATTCTCGTTTTGTTAAACCGCTGGCCACACTCTGTAGGGATGAGAGAACGAGAGAGAACAAGGGGTTTAATAAACGTTGATCGACATGTGAATCAATTCGCAACAAATGACATTCCGAAGGATTGCCAGTCACCAAATAAAGGTTTGGGTTTTCGAACGAACGCGAAACAACAAATGGCATCTACTCACGTTAACAGCGACGGGTTCGTTTCGGGCTGATACCAGTACTGAGGTACGTAGCCGCCCATCTGCGGTGCGTGGGTCGGTTGCGGGGGTGCGTGGTTAGTTTGCGGTACCATCTGCGGCGGTTTGTGGTCGGCCCAGTGCGGCGGTGGTTTCTGCTCCCAGGGTGCTTGCGAGGGCGGACTAAGACCTGGAATGCGGCCGGTAGAGAGCGAATAGCGCTATTAGTCTTCAGCGTACCAAGGGTAGGAAGGTGGTGGGTGGAGGGGTGGCCAAGGCGGAAGACGAAGATGCTACTTACCAGGTGACAGCTCCGAGACGGGGGTACTCGACGGCGTTGGACTGTGTCCGGGAGGTAGGAAATGCGAAGGCGAACCACTGCTCGATCCTCCACCGGGCGCTGCGAGAGAAGGGGAAAAGGATACGCAACGATTAGAGCCGAGTCCTTTTGCTCCTGGCGTGCAGCTGGGGCATCGCTCATTTCGTGTTCGCCTTGACTCCTCCCGAAAGCCACACAGTCATCTCCCGTTGGGAGAGTTGGGCTAACCAGTGTGCGTTTCAGTGTGAACATGCGGGAAACACTCTCGATCTGGCATCTGGTTACGGGAGCTCGCGATCGTGCGCCCGATTATTATTTCATCGCACCGAGAAGCCTGAATGGAAGCTATAATTATATCCTAATTTACTTTCGGCGCTAGGCGCCCCAGGTTGGTTCGCGGGGTCCCTACTTTTGTATCGAGTTTGTGAGGCTTTCCTTGCGATGGCGCTAGCTTAGAGGAGTATAGGAGATTTTCGGCCCACGCTTACCTTGGTGCATGTTCTGATGCTGCGACGGACTGTGGCCACCTTGGTTCGGTCCACCCAATGGAAGTCCTCCCCCGACGCCGGGTGCCTGGGCGGCCTTCATCATTTTCTTGTACTTCGACCGCCGGTTCTGAAACCAGATCTTAACCTGTGGAGAAAAAGGAAAATGAAAAGCAACGATAAGAACACGATCGGAAAAAGGAAAACCAGCCGCAGCGCTTCAGCGGCGACGATGCGACGCCGCGTTGTATCGCGACGCGGTGCGTGTGCCGCTGTAAACAAACTATGTTGCGTTGTGGGGAACGTTACGCGACGCAGTTGTTCGAGTGCATTTTCCGGCACACAATCATAAAACCTATTGCTGTGGAGACCCAAGGAAGGGAAGAAAGGGAAGCGAACCATCCTAACCGTTTATTAAATTTATGGTTGATAGGTTAGCTTTTATTGTTTAGGAGACCGTTGTGTGTTTTGTTTTTATGTCTCCCTCACTCTCTCTCTCTCCCTTTCGTCATATTCCTTCCATTATGATTATGTTTTTTTAATCGTTACAAGGTCGTCACGGAACTCGAACTTCGAACTCGAACTGCATGTACTTTGCACCGGAGCCGACGGATGTATTCGAGACATTTATGGCTCAACGCTTCAATACGGAGGAAAACATGATTCATTTGCCTGTTTTGCAGTGTTTGTTAAATCAGCATTGGATTTATTGCCATTTCAGACTGTCGAAGAGAACTGAAGACTCTTTTTTTGGCAAGATTCGTGGATGACGTCTCGAAAGTAGGTTCTCACGGCCAAGGAAGCTTTTATGGAGAAGATATTCCTTTCCTTATTATGAACACGCGCCCATCATAAATTTAGATTCGCTCATCGATACAGTTCATCGTCATTTGCATGGCTTTGAAAACGGTGCTCGCAATAAAACGCGATGGCGCAATATCAGCCGCGCATTGCTTCATCCATCACCGACGTGCTGAATTTATGATACATGCCGGTCAAACTATTTTTCACCTCACCACTTTTCAGCCCCCAAACTGCACCACGGGCCATTTAACGACCTTACCATGGCCATGGTGCATGTGTATGGTAGCCGGGTGATAAAATCGCCACAACCGAACCGACCGAGGCTTGGACTTATCGTTCAGCCGTCTGTCCCCATCGTCTGTGGCCCGTCGGTCGGTGTGAAAGCGGGCAGCGGGCTAGGTGGGAATAAAT